>CM052705.1:13054642-13068447 GCA_028551405.1 Uromys caudimaculatus | reverse complement strand
TCTTTCTTTATTTCTTCCTTGACCCAGTTGTCACTGAGTAGAGCATTGTTCAGCTTCCATGTGTATGTGTGCTTTCTGTTGTTATTGTTGCCATGGAAGACCAGCCTTAAACTGTAGTGATCTGATAGGAGACATGGGATTATGTCAATCTTCTTGTATCTGTGGAGGTTTGTTTTGTGACCGATTATATGGGCAATTTTGGAGAAGGTACCATAAGGTGCTGAGAAGAAGGTATACTCTTTTGTTTTAGGATGAAATGTTCTATAGATATCTGTTAAATCCATTTGGTTCATAACCTCTGTTAGTTTCACTGTGTCTCTGTTTAGTTTGTGATTCCAAGATCTGTCCATTGATGATAGTGGAGTGTTGAAGTCTCCAACTATTATTGTGTGAGGTGCGATGTGTGTTTGAGCTTTAGTAAGGTTTCTTTTATGAATGTGTGTGCTCTTGCATTTGGAGCATAGATGTTTAGAATTGACAATTCTTCTTGGTAGATTTTTCCTTTTATGTGTATTAAGTGTCCTCCCTTATCTTTTTTGATGACTTTTGGGTGAAAGTCAATTTTATCCGATATTAGAATGGCTACTCCGGCCTGTTTTTTGGGACCATTTGCCTGGAAACTTGTTTTCCAGCCCTTTACTCTGAGGTAGTGTTTGTCTTTATCCTGGAGGTGTGTTTCCTGAATGCAGCAAAATGCTGGGTCTTTTTTATGGATCCAGTTTGTCAGTCTATGTCTTTTTATTGGGGAATTGAGTCCATTGATGTTAAGAGATATTAAAAATAGGGACTGTTGGTTCCTGTTATTTTCGATGTTACTTTTAGGTTTGTGTGGCTATGTTCTTTTCAGTTTGTTGAAAGATTACTTTCTTGTGTTTTTTAGATTGTGGTTTCCCTGACTGAGTTGACGTTTATCATTTATTATCCTTTGTAGGACAGTGTTTGTGGAAACATACTGTGTAAATTTGTTTTTTTTTTTTGGAATATTTTGGTTTCACCATCTATGGTAATTGAGAATTTTGCTGGGTATAGCAGCCTGGGTTGGCAGTTGTGTTCTCTTATGGTCTGTATGTGTTCTGCCCAGGATCTTCTAGCTCTCATAGTCTCTGGTGAGAAGTCAGGTGTAATTCTGATAGGTCTGCCTTTATATGTTACATGACCTTTTTCCCTTACTGCTTTTAATATTCTTTCTTTGTTTTGTATATTTGGTGTTTTCACTATAATGTGACAGGACGAATTTCTTTTCTGGTCCAATCTGATTGGAGTTCTATAAGCTTCTTGTATATTTATGTTCATCTCTTTCTTTAGGTTAGAGAAAATTTCCTCTATAATTTTGTTGAAGATATTTGCTGGTCCTTTAAGTAGGGAATCTTCACTCTCTTCTAATATCCTTAGGTTCTGTCTTCTCATTGTGTCCTGGATTTCATTGATGTTTTGGGTTAGAAGCTTTTTGCATTTTGCATTTTCTTTGACTGTTGTGTCGATTTTATCTATGGTATCTTCTGCTCTTGAGATTCTGTCTTCTATTTCTTGTATTCTCTTGGTGATGCTTACATCAATGGTTCCTGATCTCTTTCCTAGGTTTTCTAACTCCATGATTGTCTCCCTTTGTGATTTCTTTATTGTTTCTATTTCTATTTTTAGCTCCTGGATAATTTTGTGCATTTCCTTTGTCTGTTTGATTGTGTTTTCTTGAAATTCTGCCTGTTTGATTGTGTTTTCCTGTAATTCTTCAATGGATTTTTGTATTTCCTCTTGAAAGGCTTCTAGTTTTTTATCTCTGTTCTCTTGTATTTCTTTAAGGGTGTTATTCATTTCTTTCTTCATGCCTTCTATCATCATCATGAGAAATGATTTTAAATCTGAGTCTTGCTTTTCTGGTGTGTTGGGGTATCCAGGGCTTGCTGTGGTAGGAGAGCTGGGTTCTGATGGTGCTGAGTACTCTTGGTTTCTGTTCTTTATGTGCTTACCCTTGCCTTTTGCCATCTTGTTAATTCTGATGTTAATGGATCTTACTCTGTTTGGTTGTGGCTTGCCCCTCCTGCAGGCTTCTGTGTCAATACTCCTTGAAGACCAGCTCTCTCTGAGAGGTGTTTGGGTTTGGAGAGCTGTGGCACAGGGTCTGCTCTGGGGTGCAGAAAGAAATCAGAAGGATCTTGTTCCCAGCTTTCCCTTGGTTCCTATGCCCTGAAGGCTCTGCAAGGGTCTCTCTTGATCCAGTGAGTTTGAACAGAAGTGGTGGTTTTGCCTGTGTTCAAAGGTGTGTCAGCACTCCTGGGATACCCACTCTCTCCTGGAGCCTTGTGGCCCAGGCTGAGGTCCCAAGGCACAGACCCCTGGTGGCTCAGGCAGAGGTCTCCACCCACAGATGAAACTGGAAGGTTCAGAGGTTTCCTGTCCCCTGGTTCTCAGGTCCTGGATCTCAATGGATCTGGGTGGGTCTGGGTGAGAGTTGTTGCTTCCCTTTACTCCACTCACGGCTTTTCCAAACTCCTGGCAGGGTAGCTTTCTCTGGTGCTCATTGGCTATGGACTCCTGGTGGCCCAGGCAGAGGTCTCCACCCACAGATGGAAACCAGAAGGTTCAGAGATTTTTGGCCCCCAGGTTCTCAGGCCCTGGATCCCGGCGGATCTGGACATGTCTGGGTGAGAGGTGTTGCTCCCCTTAACCCCACTCACAGCTTTTCTAAGCTCCTTGGAGGGTAGCTTTCTCCGGCGCTTGTTGGCTATGGACTCCTGGTGTCCCAGGCAGAGGTTCAAGATGATATTTTTAATTTCCATCCTTTTGACTGCAAATTTCATGAAGTTATTGTTTTTAATAGCTGGGTAGTATTGCATTGTGTAAAGGTACCACATTTTCTTTACCCATTCTTTTGTTGAGGGACATCTGTGTTGTTTCCAGCTTCTAGCTATTATAAATATGGCTGCTATGAACATAGTGTAGCATGTGTCTATATTACATATTCGAGCATCTTCTGGGTATACGCCCAGGAGTGGAATCGCTGTGTTCTCAGGTAGTATTATGTTCATTTTTCTGAGGGTCTGCCAAACTTTTTTCCAGACAGGTCGTATCAGTTTGCAATCCCACCAGCAATGGAGGAGTGTGCTTATTTCTTCACTTCATCTCCAGCATCTTCTTTCCCCTGAGTTTTTGATCTTAGCAATTCTGACAGGTGTGAGGTGTAATCTTAGGATTGTTTTGATTTGCATTTCCCTGATGACGAAGGATAGTGAACATTTCTTTAAGTGCTTCTCAGCCCTATGAGTTTCCTCAGTTGAGAATTCTCTGTTTAGCTCTGTTCCCCATTTTTTGATAGAGTTATTTGGATCGCTGGAGTCTAACTTCTTGAGTTCTTTGTATATATTGGATTTTAGCCCTCTATTGGATGTAGGATTGGTAAAGATCCTTTCACAATCTGTTGGCTGCCATTTTGTCCTATTGACAGTGTCCTTTGCCCTACAGAAGCTTTGTAATTTCATGAGGTTCCATTTGTCAATTCTCGATCTTAGAGCATAAGCCATTGGTGTTCTGTTCAGGAACTTTTCTCCTGTGCCCATATGTTTGAAACTTTTCCCCACTTTCTTTTCTATTAGATTCAGTGTATCTGTTTTCCACTGAAGCATTAGAAACTTCCAAGCTCTAATTATTTCTGCTTTACAGGCAGAGTACACTAGCGTCATTTTTCAAGGGCATTGACTTCAAACAATAAACAGTGATATTCATTCTGTCATGCTGAGAGAAAAATTAATTTGTCCACTAAAAAGAGAGGTATCACAAATATGGTAAAGGCAAACACAGTACTATATCAATTACATTAATGTCAGCATGCCCAGCCCTCCTCCAAATTTTTTTTTTCTGCATAAGTACATTTTCAGAGAATATACTAGAGAATATAACAACCAAAAGAAGGGAAACAATTTATAAAAGAGGAGGGAGAGAAGAAGAAAAGGAAGGAAAAAAGAATTTAAAGATAAAACATCTGTGATAATGGAAGAAGACAAAATGGATGATCGTAAAAAAATATTTTATTTTTTATGAAAATGTACCTAATTTGCTCAATATTCTTTTCAATTCTTATTTACAGAGTTTCTTGAAAATTAAAATGTTGTGCAATACCCAATTAATCTGGAAAATATCATGAGTCTCCATTCACAGACTTCCCCTCAGTCACTCTAGTAACCCATCCGTTTCAGGAACCCAACACACTGTTTACATGAGTGGACTTGTGTGGGTCCTTTGTGTCTAAAGAATTGAAGTATAGAACATAACCTTTCCCCATAATATCTTTGGTCCCTGATAGACCTTGAAATCTAGTAGCTGATGTTTTCTTGGTATTTGTGTACCGCATAAATTATTAATTTTGAATTTTGCCTGTGTACTTACACTGACATTTCATTTGAGTGGTTCAGGCCCAAGTCTCTATATAGCCTAATATGCTGTACACCACTCCATTAGTTATTTCTTTTTACTATTTTCATTTTTAATATAAAATTTTACTCTCTTATCTATTACATCCAGAATTGAGTTTCCTCTTATTCATCTCTTTCCAGTCCTCTGTTCCCCCATTGTTATCCACTTGTCCTCCATTTCTCTTCAGAAAAGGGCATGCCTTCCAGGATATCAACCAAGTATGGTATATCAAGTTAAAATAAACTAAGCACTTCCCCTTACATTATGGATGGGCTAGGCAACCCAGGAAGAGGAAAGAGGTTCCAAAAGCAGGTGAAAAATCAGAAACAGATCTGTTTGTTTCCCAGAATAAGGAGTCCCACAAGAAGACCAAGTTACATAACCATACATAATATGTGTAGCTTCCCTGGTTGTTGATTCAGTCTCAGTTCCTCTGAACCCAGTTTAGTGGATTCTGTGGGTTTTCCTTTGGTGTTCTTGAATACTTGGTCTCCTACTATTGTGCTTTATTTAAAAAGATAAGGAAGCCAGGGATATGTTTGGTAGAGGTGCGGTACAGTGGTTGGGGGGGGGGGCGTGCCCCTATAGGCCCATGTTGATGCATCCTTTCCCCTTAAGGTGCCAGCCACAGCATGGAAATAGTATAGAATAGAGTTTATTCAGGGTATGTAGAGGGGAGTTGAGAGAGGAGAGAGAGAGAGAGAGAGAGAGAGAGAATAGAGGCCAGCCATGAGCATGTGGAAAGAGAAGGGGGGAGCGGAATGGGGAGAGAAGGGGGGAAGGGGCAAAAAGTCAGAGCCATAGGAAGAAAGCAAAAGTAAGAAAGAGCTGAGGGGTGAGCAACCACTATTATAGTAAGTCAGAGGGTGGAGCTTAGACAAAATGCTAGCAAAATTTAATGAATTACATCTGATTTTTAGTTTACTTTAAGAAAGACAAGGATTTTTTTTCTTTTACTTCCGTCTTACTGAATAAGTAAGTACTCAGCCTGCTGTTTCCTTCCCTTATCCATTTATCCATTTGCACAAACAAGCTATATAACTTATTTTGTCTTTAGGAGTTATCTTTGGCAATCATTTTGGTGCACACCTAAAGATATTTAGACAACTTATGCAATGTTACTCACAAACTATGTTTAGTGAAATATATAGTGCTATTGTTGTATATCTCCTTTATGTTATCTGTGAAAATTTTGCCTATAAATTCTTATTGAGAGCTTTGTTTACTTCCCTTTTAGCTTTAAATTTAGACTGTCCCTTTTAAAGTCATCCTAGTTTCCATACTAATTAAAGAAAATCTTTGAAAGGACAGGTCTCTTAGTGAATTTCCATATGCACTGTTTATTTTGTAACCTCTCTGTCACATATAAAAATTTCTTAAGTACTGAATTCTAGGTGAGTAGAGTACATTCTCTTGATAGTTTCCTTTCTCTTCTTTCATACATGGCTTCTAATGAGATGTTTACATAAATCCTTGTCCTGTTTTTACATTATATTACAAGAATTCATTTTCTGACTTGTTTCAAGATTTTCTGTTTACATTTCTAGTTCAGTTTGCTATGACTGGCATTCTTAGGTAATGTTTCACCATTTACATGTTTTCTATACAGTGTTATCGTTAACTGAGGTTCCTAAACCAGGGGTTTGTTGTCTACATTAATTTTGGAATGTCCTTAGTTACTATTTTATACATTAACACTTCTTTTATAACTTTACATATTTTGTTTGCTTCGTTCTAATTTTCTGTAGAGAAGTTAGATATAATTTATATATTTTTAAAGTGCCCAATAGTGCTTAAATGACATACTTACTCTAATTGTCTATCCCTCTTTTATGTTTTCTTTTATGGTTTGAGAAATTTCTATTGGTTTTCATATATACTTGTCTTTCCTTAGCTGTGTCCTCACCAGTTGCCTGAGGTGTCCTTGAAATGATAGGGTATTGTTATTCCTTTTATCATAGAAAACATGGAGGAATGCTGCTTACTGTCTCACTCCTTCAAGCTTGCTCAGTTACTTTTTATAGAAGGCAGGTCTATGTACCTAGGAATAATCTTTCACATGATGGACTGGGTCCTCCTATAACAATCGCCACAAGACAATTCCCCTATGGCAATCTGATTGCAGTTATTCTTCAACTATGTTTTCCTTTAACAGGTAATTATATCATGTTGATAATCACAACAATTATAACAACAAGGAAACAAAAATCATGCAAATAATTATCTTATTTGTTGAGGTGTGGTCTGTTGCTACTAGGCATTGTAATGTTAAGTACAGACCCCCAATGCCTGGTTGCCCTAGAGGAGAGTCTACACACAGACTCAAGTGATGTTATATGACCGTGCCCCCAAGTTATTTCTAATTGATGAGTAAAGATACCTACAGATGATAGCTGAGCAGAATTAAGAGAAGTGGTGCTTTTGGGTTTGGGATTAGTATGGGAAGACTATGAGAAGGAGAATGTGGGAGAGAAGGATGATGCCATGGGTTAGGATTCAGGAAAGCATGGCCATGAGGGCTGGACAACTGGAGTTATGAGAAGCTCAAAAGAAGCATAGTAAGTAATAACTCAAGATTATCAATAAGAAATATATTTTTAACACCATAAAGTGTAGATATGTGTCCAGCCTTAGTGTTAATAAAGGCTTATTATAGAGAACAGGTATTACATACCTAGGAATAGTGTTTCTTAAAATGTACTGTGTCCTACTACATTAATCATCATCAAGACAATTGAACATAGACACGTCCCTTTATGTCTCCTATCTGGCAACTGAATGGTCACACAGAACAGAAACACTGGATTGGGATTAAATATTTTCTACAAGACTTATTAATAAGTCTTTTAACTTTTATGTCTAAAAACTCAAGGAAATTTATGCTTGTGTGTAGGGGTGTGTGTGTGTGTGTGTGTGTGTGTGTGTGTGTGTGTGTGTGTGTGTATAGGTGTTTGTGTGTATTTTTATGTAGGTGCCAGTGAATACCAGGAGAGTGCATTGGATCCCCCAACACAGCAGTTAAAAGCATTGGTAAATTGCAATATGGACTTGGAATTCAAACTCCTGTTCTTTGCAGGAGCAGCAAATATGTAAACACTGAGCCATCTATCTCATTAGCTCCTGAATCTGTTTTTGATGCTTTCTTTGAGTCTCTTGACTCTGGTTTATCTTATTTCTTCTTTGTGTTTATGGTATCAAACAATTGTTTTGTTGCTAAAACCTGTAGTTTAAATAGAAACTGAAATTACCTACATAAAACACAGGGCTTGTTCCAACTTGAATAAGAAATAGTATTTTCTGAGCCAGATATAAGTGACCATGGCCAGGGAACATGGACTTTGGTTACTCAGAATTATAACTTCCACTCTGGAGAAGATACCATGCTCTTTAATAGTAATAGAATGGCATAAAGTCACAAAACCAATGCAAAGATATTGTAAAGGCATCAAGTATCTCATCTACAGGTTGTAGTGCTTTTTTTTAATAATAGTATTAGCTTAAGTTTTGTTAGATGATAATGGTTTGGAAACTTGTATGTTCCCCAAAATTTTCCTAATTATCATAATGTTACTAGACTAGATACAGAAGACATTGTTAATATAAATACATTTTGAGGGGGCTGAAAGTAGCCATAAATAATTTAGAGTTCAACTTCAATTTCAACTGCTCAACATTCATGACGTTCTAGTCAACTCAATAAGTCTGTATGATATTTAGTACTAACATGCCTTCATCAGAGAACAACTCACTAATCTAACTTGAAGTCAACAGTCCAGGTCTTTTCTGTGTCTTTAAGTACCAGGGTATTTATATCTACAGTGTTCTTACATTCTTTTTTACATGCCTTCTGACGTTATGGTTCCATATACATTCCTCTTCCAGCCATATTTCACAAATGTCTCTGCAGAAATGAATAGCTATTACTCTGGACTCTTGCTGCTGTGGTTGAGAAGGTTTGTGTCTGGAGCCTGTGTGTCCCTCATAACTATTTCCCAAGAAATTATATTCAAGCTCCAGTACATTAGGTTAGGCAGGGGAGATGGAAGAAACTGAGTAAAATGCTTTCCTCCTAATGATTTAGGGTAAAATCTTGGAGAATATTTTTTCTCATAAGAAAACATCCCTGTGTGTATTTAACAAGGTTTATTCTTCATGTCATTGACAAATGTTTATCATATATTTATAATAAAAATGTGGTATGGTTCTTGAAGGTGATGTATACAACAAAGTGGAGATTCTTCTAAACCAGGTTATTTCTTGGGTTTTATATTTTTTGTTTGTTTGTTTGTTTCTGTTTGTTTGTTTTGCTATTGTTATTATTTTGTACTCTTAAGAATATTCCAATTCTCTAGCAGGAGACCTGTGCCTGGGCCACCAAGGTTCCATAGCCAAGTATGTGCCAGGAGAAAGCTACCCTCTGAGGAGCGTGGAAAAGCCGTGAGTGAGGGTAAGACAAGCACCACTGCTCACCGGGACACATCCCGAACCCACGGGACACAGGCACTGAGGTAGAGTCGGGCATAGGAACCTTCCGGTTTCCATCTGTGACAGGAGAAATTTGCCTGGGCCACCAGGGTCCCATAGCCAAGCAGTGCCAGGAGAAAGTCACCCTCCCAGGAGCATGGAAAAGCTGTGAGTGGGGATAAGACAAACACCACTGCTGACCAGGACCTGGGGATCTCAGCTTGGGACACAGGGCTACAGGAGAGAGCTGGTATCCCAGGAGTGCTGACACACCTCCCAGCATAGGCAAAACCATCACTTCTGTTCAAACTCACTGGATCAAGAGGGACCCTTGCAGAGACATCAGGACACTGGAACCAAGAGATCTCTGGGGACAAGATCCTTCTGGTTTCTGTCTGCACACCAGAGCTGACCCTATGCTACAACACTCCAAACACAAACACCTCTCAGAGTGAGCTGGTCTTCAAGGAGTATTCATACAGAGGCCTGCAAAAGGGATAAGACACAGCAAGACACAGTAAGATGAGCTAACATCAGAGTTAACAAGATGGCAAAAGGCAAGAACATAAGGAACAGAAACCAAGGCTACTTGGCAACATCAGAACTCAGCTCTCCCCCCATAGCAATTCCTGGATATCCCAACACACCAGAAAAGCAAGACTCAGATTTAAAATCAGTTCTCATGATGATGATAGAATACTTTAAGAAGGACATAAATAACTCCCTTAAAGAAATATAAGAGAACACAGGTAAACAGCTAGAAGCCCTTAAAGAGGAAGCACAAAAATCCATTAAAGAATTACAGGAAAATACAATCAAACAGGTGGAATTACAGGAAAACACAATCAAACAGACAAAGGAAATGAACAGTACCATCCAGGAACTAAAAACAGAAATGGAAACAATAAAGAAATCACAAAGGGAGACAACCCTAGAGTTAGAAAACCTAGGAAAGAGATCAGGAGTCATAGATGCAAGCATAACCAACAGAATACAAGAGATAAAAGGGAGAATCTCAGGAGCAAAAGATACCATAGACAACATTGACACAACAGTCAAAGAAAATGCAAAATGCAAAAAGCTCCTAACCCAAAAGATCCATGAAATCTAGGACACAATGAGAAGACAGAACCTAAGGATAACAGGTATCAAAAAGAGTGAAAAGCCCAACATAAAGGACCAGTGAATATCTTCAACAAAATTATAGAAGAAACTTCTCTAACTTAAAGAAAGACATGAACATAAATATAAAAGAAGCTTACAGAACTAAAAATAGATTGGACCAGAAAAGAAATTTGTCCCGTCACATTATAGTGAAAACACCAAATACACAAAACAAGGAAAGAATATTAAAAGCAGTAAGGAAAAAAGGACAAGTAACATATAAGGCGGACCTATCAGAATTACGCCAGACTTATCACCAGAGACTATGAAATCTAGAATATCCTGAGCAGAACTCATACAGACCCTAAGAGAACACAACTGCCAGCCCAGGCTGCTATACCCAGCAAAACTCTCAATTACCATAGATGGTGAAACCAAAATATTCTATGACAAAACCAAATTTACACAATATGTTTCCACAAATCTAGCCCTACAAAGGATTATAGATGGTAAACGTCAACTCAAGGAGGGAAACTACACCCTAGAGAAAGCAAGAAAGTAATCTTTCAACAAACTGAATAGAATATAGCCACACAAACTTAAAGTAACATCGAAAATATCAGGAAGAAACAATCATTATTCTCTAATATCAATTAACATCAATGGACTCAATCTCCCAATGAAAAGATATAGATTGACAGAATGGATCCATAAAGAGGACCCAGCATTTTTCTGTATTCAGGAAACACACCTCCATGATAAAGACACACACTACCTCAGAGTAAAGGGCTAGAAAACAATTTTCCAGGCAAATGGTCCCAAGAAACAGACTGGAGTAGCCATTCTAATATCGGATAAAATTGACATTCACCTAAAAGTCATCAAAAAAGATAAGGAAGGACACTTCATACTCATCAAAGGAAAAATCTACCAAGAAGAACTCTCAATTCTTGACATCTATGCTCCAAATGCAAGGGCACCCACATTCATAAAAGAAACTTTATTAAATCTCAAAGCACACATTACACCTCACACAATAATAGTAGGAGACATCAATACCACATTCTCATCAATGGACAGATCTTGGAAACAAAAACTAAACAGAGACACATTGAAACTAACAGATGTTATGAACCAAATGGATTTAACAGATATCTATAGAACATTTCATCCTAAATCAAAAGAATATACCTTCTTCTCAGTACCTCATGGTACCTTCTCCAAAATTGACCATATAATTGGTCACGAAACAAACCTCCACAGATACAAGAAGATTGAAATAATCCAATGCATCCTATCAGGTCACTATGGATTAAGGTTGGTCTTCAATGGCAACAATAACAACAGAAAGCCCACATACACATTGAAGCTGAACAATGCTCTACTCAATGATAACTTGGTAAAGGAAGAAGTAAGGAAAGCAATTAAAGACTTCCTACAATTTAATGAAAATGAAAGTACAACATACAAAACTTATGGGACACAAGGAAAGCAGTGTTAAAAGGAAAACTCATAGCTTTGAGTGTCTCCAGAAAGAAACTGGAGAGAGCAAACAGTAGCAGCTTAGCAGCACACATGATGGCTCTAGAAATAAAAGAAGCTAATGCATCCAAGAGGGGTAGAAGGTAGGAAATAATCAAACTCAGGGCTGAAATAAACCAAGTAGAAACAAAAAGAACTATACAAAGAATCAAAAAAACACAGAAGTTGGTTCTTTGAGAAAATCAACATGATAGATAAACCCTTAGCCAGACAAACAGAGGGCACAGAGACAGTATCCAAATTAACAAAATTAGAAATGAAAAGGGAGAAATAACAGATTCTGAGGAAATTCAAAAAATCATCAGACTACAAAAGCCTATACTCAACACAACTGCAAAATCTGGATGAAATGGACAATTTTCTAGACAGATATCAAATAACAAAGTTAAGTCAGGATCAGATAAACCATCTAAACAGTTCCACAATCCCTAAAGAAATAGAAGCAGTCATTGAAAGTCTCTCAACCAAAAAAGCCCAGGGCCAGATGGGTTCACTGCAGAATTCTATCAGACCTTCAAAGAAGACCTAATACCAATACTCTTCAATCTATTCCACAACATAAAAACAGAAGGAACACTACCCAATTCCTAATTTGAGACCACAATTACACTGATACCAATACCTCCCAAAGACCCAACAAAGAAAGAAAACTTCAGACCAATTTCCCTTAAAAATATCGATGCAAAAAGTGTCAATAAAATTCTTGCAAACTGAATATAAGAACACACCAAAATGATCATTCATCATGATCAAGTAGACTTCATCCCAGGGATGGAGGGATGGTTCAATACCCAGAAATCCATCAATGTAAACCACTGCATAAACAAACTCAAAGAAAAAAAAAAAAACATGGTCATTTCATTAGATGCTGAAAAAGCATTTGACAAAATTCAGCATCCCTTCATGATAAAGAAAGGGCAGGAATTCAAGGCCCATACCTAAACATAGTAAAAGTAATATACAGCCAACAAGTAGCCAACATCAAATTAAAATCAAAGCAATCCCACTAAAATCAGGGACTAGACAAGGCTGCCCTCTCTGTCCTTATGTATTCAATATAGTAATTGAAGTTCTAGCTAGAGCAATTAGACAACAAAAGGAGGTCAAATGGATACAAATTGGAAAGGAAGAAATGAAAATATCACTATTTGCAGATGAAATGATATGACTCGAAAAACTCCACCAGAGAACTCCTGCAGCTGATAAACAACTTCAGCAAGGTGGCCAGATATAAAATTAACTCAAACAAATCAGTAGCCTTCCTATACTCGAAGGATAAACAGGTTGAGAAAACAATTAGGGAAATGACACCCTTTACAATAGTTCCAAACAATATAAAGTATCTTGGTATGACTCTATTCAAGCAAGTGAAAGATTTATATGACAAGAGCTTCAAGTCTCTGAAGAAAGAAATTGAAGAAGACCTCAGAAGGTGGAAAGATCTCCCATGCTCCTGGATTGGGAGGATTAAAATAGTGAAAAATGGCTATCCTGCCAAAAGCAATCTACACATTCAATGCAATACCCATCAAAATTACAACTCAATTCTTCATAGACTTAAAAAGAGCGATTCTTAAATTCATTTGGAACAACAAAAAACCCAGGATAGGAAAAGCTATTCTCAACAACAAAAGAATTTCTGGAGGAATCAGCATTCCTGATCTCAAGCTGTACTTCAGAGCAGTAGTAATAAAAACTGCATGAAATTGGTACAGTGACAGGCAGGTAGATCAGGGAATAGAATTGAAGACCTAGAAATGAACACACACACTTATGGTCAGTTGATTTTCGACAAAGGAGCTAAAATCACCCAGTGGAAAAAAGACAGCATTTTCAACAAATGGTGCTGGTTCAACTGGTGGTCAACATATAGAAGAATGAGAATTGATCCATTTCTATCTCCTTGTACAAAGCTCAAGTCCAAGGGGATCAAGGACCTCCACATAAAATCAGATACACTGAAGCTAATAGAAGAGAAAGTGGGGAAAAGTCTCAACAACCTGGGTACAGGCGGAAAGTTCCTGAACAGAACACCAATGGCTTATGCTCTCAGATCAAGAATCGACAAATGGGACCTCATGAAATTGCAAAGCTTCTGCAAGGCAAAGGACACTGTCAATAGGACAAAACTGCAACCAACATATTGGGAAAAGATCTTAACCAATCCTAAGTCTGATAGAGGGCTAATATCCAATATATACAAAGAACTCAAGAAGTTAGACTCCAGAAAACCAAATAACCCTATCAAAAAAGGGGAAGAAAGGTAAACAGAGAATTCTCAACTGAGG
>CM052705.1:13027671-13054542 GCA_028551405.1 Uromys caudimaculatus | reverse complement strand
AAATGCACATAATACTACCTGAGGACCCAGCTATACCTCTCCTGGGCATATACCCAGAAGATGCTCCAATATGTAGTAAAGACACATGCTCCACTATGTTCATAGCAGACATATTTATAATAACCAGAAGCTGGAAACAACCCAGATGTCCCTCATCAGAGGAATGGATATAGAAAATGTGGTTCATTTACACATTGGAGTACTACTCAGCTATTAAAAACAATGATTTAATGAAATTTGCAGGCAAATGGATGGAACTTGAACATATCATCCTGAGCAAGGTAACTCAGTCACAAAAGAATGAATATGGTATGTACTCACTGATAAGTGGATATTAGCCCAAAAGTTCAGAATAACCTAGTTTCACTTTACAGTAACCACTGGACTGAGAGTGAAGTCCCAGATGGTAGATTTGGAGAAGGGACTGAAGGAGTTGAGGGAGTTTGCAATCCCATGTTGGGAGCAACAGTGTCACCTGGCCTGACCTCCCCGGTCTTCCTGGAGGCTAGACCACCAACCAAAGAATACACATAGAGGGACCCATGACTCAGACCACATATGTGGCAGAGGAGGGCCTTGTTGGCCATCAGGGGGAGGAGAGGCCCTTGGCCCTGAGGGTATTAGAGGCCCCAGTAAAGGGAAATATCAAGTTGGGAAAACAGGACTGGGTGGGTAGGTGGGTGGAAGGTCGAATACTCTCATAGAGGTGGGGGAGGGGGAGGGGATAGGGGGTTTCCCAAGTGGAGTTGTGGAAAAGGGGAAACATTGGAAATATAAATAAAGGATCAAAAAATAAATAAATATTTTTTTAAAAATTTTAAAAAAGAGAAAAAAAAAAAAAAGAATATTCCAAACTAAGCTTTCAGCAACTGTCCAGGAGTCTCACCTATGCATATCCTCCAGCTATACCTCTATGTTTTCTGTTTAATGCAGTAAATCTAACTCATGATTTTGTGGGTCTTCCTGACTTTATAGATATGAAGATGTTATTTTCTTTTTCCCTTACTTTTCTGATGACAACACACTGATTTCTAGTCTAGGTTATTGTTCCTAAGTTGTATATAGTAACATTCAAAGTATTTATTCAAAATATTTGTTAATTATTTTAAGTGGTATCAAATTGATTATGTGAAACACAATTGAATCATTTGCTTAAAAACATTTATTAAGTATTTACTATATGGCAGAGATTCTCATAAAGTAATGTTCACAAAGTAGAGCTAACTATTCTAAATATCTTAAAGCCCTTTTTCTGCAATCAAATAATGATTTCATTGGTTTAATTATTAGAAAGTGTGCCGGGTTTCTCTAAAATAAAGTCTTTCCCTTTCCTGTTCAGTTTTTCTTCCACAATATGAGATGTGTGAATTCTATGCATAGGTACTTATTTATACATCCTAGTTTCAGGCTGTTGAATGTGATTTGGATTTCCGGCTGTTTTTATTTAGGAAAGGGAAGAGGTGATAGCTCTTGTTTGAATAATTACACTAATTGCAGTAAATACTAGAGATTCTCAACGAATGTGCAAATAAAGAAATCAATTTTATAGGATTATTATCCAATTTTACAGTGTATTATTATACATTTATGAATTTTCAACCTCAAAAATAGGAATAAAGAGGAGGAACATAAACAAAAATAAAATGAATATAGGCTCCATGCCCAGAAATCTAGAGCAATAAACTCAGGAAAACAAGAATGTATGCTAAAAAGATACAAAAATGTCCTTCAATATTGTTTCTCAAGTATTGAAAATCTTGAAGATCTTAGATGTGTTGGGGACCAAAAATGACATAATAGATTGCTTGTCTCAACATTTATTATGTTGTGCTTCATAGAGCTCAAAATTGGAGCTAGAATTGGGGGCATTTAACTGCTATCTTCCTGTCTTACATTTCAGTCAAGAAATTCATCCACAATCTTATATTTTTCAAACATGATTTATTTTTGTAGCTGCAGCAAGCTTTATTGATGTTATTCAATAGTAGGGCTCCCTAAGCCCCTCCTGTTATTATGGAGGTCTGGGATGGAAACTGTGAGTTAGATGCTCAATGTTGGGGGCTGAGTTGGGATAGGGACTCCTTACCATGGGCCTCTATTTTGCTTTCAGTGTCCTTGCTGGGGTGGGTGGTCCAGGGTTTCTTACTCTTTGGAGGCCATGTAAGTGATGCAGTCCACCACTCTGTTGCTGTAGCCCTATTCATTGTCATACTGGGAAATAAACTTTACAATACCACCCAACATCAAAGGTAGACAAGGGGGAGTTAAAGTTGAATTCACAGGAGACAACCTGTTTCTCAGTGTAGCCACGTTGAGGTTTAAGAAGTTGCCTGTCATTCCAGTGCTATGATCTTTGCTTCCTTATTGTGGATGAAGATTTCCACTCTCATCTGTGTACTACCTTACTACAATCCTCAGTGATGGTGATGTATTGTGATCCACTAAAACTGTAATCCCCAAATAACCACTTTTTGTCTATAAGTAGCATTGATCATGGCATTTATCATAGCAATAGAAAAGTAACTAATATTTTGCCAGCTAATACTGGTTTACCAAAATTTGAAAATGCCAGTGAGAGAAATAGAAAACATGTCCAACTAACCAACACCGACTCTTTAAATATAACTATATCACTGTAACTTCTGTGATAATAACTTATTTTTAAAATAATTGTATCTATACACTATATGGATTGTATGTTTCATGCATGGCTATGCTTCTACAATGACTGTTTAAAATATTAGTTCTGGAAAAGAACCCTTACTTTTTTTTCTTCAGGTTGTATTTCACATATATTTATGGTCCTACATATATTTTTCTCCTTTTCTAATGAGAACACAAATCAAGAGAAATCAACAATCAGGCATGAAAGGAATGATAGAAATTTCTTGTGGGCACAAGGGTAATATATTACTACTGGTTAAAATACCACACAGCCACCTTTTAAGAGAAAGGCAGCACCCAGACATTTATTTTAAACATGCCAAAAGTTCACATTAGAGAAAACTAACTGAGAGAAAGTGTTTACATTTTTCTCTGTCTCATTATTTTTAAATCAACTACGGATCATTGAAAAATGCAATCTTTCAAGTTTTAAATGAACCCCAGACATTCCTACAAAATCTGAGGTTTTGTCCGTGGTGTCTGGGGTGCTGGATCTTGGCCTGATCACTGTTCATAAGGACCTATAATAGTCATTTGACACTAGCTTGAACAATGTTCATCAAGATGCAATCAAAAATCTAAAATCGATGATCTGATTAAGTTATCATAACTGATGTAATAAAATGCAAATAAGGTAAAGGCAAAGTCCTTCATAGAAATCAAAATAATTAACTTCTTTATCAAGAAAAAGTTAACAATGGAAGAATCTTAAAAATATAAGGTTGTTTCATTTTTGGTATTGGTAAGTTTAAATGTAGAGATATATTTGATTGCATCCATTTAGTCACCTATATGTAGGAAAGGGAATATATATGAGGGTGAGTGATCAGTGTTCTGAATCTTGAATAATATACCAAATTGGCTATATCATGTCCCTAGGATTTGTTTCCCTATGTAGAAAGGGCAAGTACAATTGTTCCAATAGTTTCATTTCATGTATATATCAACACATACTAGCTTCCAAATTCATTCTTAAGTGAGTCAGTCTTCTGAAATCTGAAAAAAGGCATTATCTCAAATTAAGTGGAAATCTAAAGCATATTTTCTTTAAAAGAAAGCAGAATCAGAATTTACATTGAAGATTTGAATGGCAACGTTTTTAAAATGTATTTTAAGTTGGTCAAAAACATCCTCTGAATAGTCTCCGTATGAAAAATCAATGTTTTAATGATCACATTTGTGAAATAAAACACATTCAGTATGCATAAATATTGATACATTATGCATTGTGTACATGTATAAATACCATTTTGGTTCTATTGCCTACTTTTGTATATATAATTTGATGTTATAAGAATCTCTGTCTTAAGAAGTTGTCTAGCATTTTTGTTTGTTTCTTTCAGATTTGTTAAATTGCCTTATCCTTTACTGTAATTACCTAAGTCATCAGTAAATAAGAATATAAGAATTCATGTTGCAAGCAGTACTCAAAACATGATAATGTTAGCTATTCATTCAACCCTCTGCTGTACAAGTCACTCATTAATTGAGATTATATCACAAAGAGTAAATACACAGGGACAGGAAGTGAGGAAGGAGCCAGCACTGTATGACATCACATGTATCTTGCTTTCTTAGTTATTATTAAAATGTTAATAAAGATGTGATATAGAAAATTTACCATCTGAAAGATAAGAAAATTTATACTGAAAAATTATATCTATGATGATATAATTAAATTAAATACCATTTTTAGTTACCAACTTAATGTTAAAATGTTGTATAAGTATTTATTAAAATTATGTAGTCAATGTCAATTGTTTATTGAATTACTGAATGGTTACTATGGAAGGCTAAGATAATTATTCAGGGCCTGATGCATTCTCCAAATGTTCCTGCAGATGTAGAGGCTGATAGGCTTGCAGATCCCCTCCTTCAGTGATAGCTACGCAGGTTTTCATTTAGTTTGGAGGCAGAACATCCAATCTTTCTCAGACTACAATACAATAAAATAACAGTTAAGAAGCTCATTTGCAGACTTCATCCCAAGCATTGGTTTCCCTGCACAGAATTATAATTTTTAAATTAGCTAAAATAAGTTATCTGGAATATGCTTGTATGCCTACTAGATGTCTACTTCTCAGCATTTTTCTTCTGATTGTTCTCAGAATACAGAAACAATACTTTTCCAAACATTTATTGAAGATTATATTTGTCTAGATATTATGGCTTTCGTTCTGAGCTGCATGTGCCAAGATCTAAGTTTTTTGTTACACTTTCTAGGAAATACAATAATTCATTAAATTTTTCTCAGAAGAGAAAGACTCAGATAAAATCAATATTAATTGTTGACTAAGGAGTAGAGATGTCTTGTCTCTGTGCTCCATTTTCCAGTCCACAACAATGCCAGCTGTCCTGGAAATTTACTGGGATCAATGATACCAGGTCAAAGCCCTCATTCTAATTCACTCTCTGCCAAGTCCCTTTAAAACACACCCAATAGCAATAAGCAACATCCTGCCCCCATGATTTATTTTCTGCTCAACAACTCTGCCTGCTCTTACACAGAGGTTGCTATCACCAGGGACGTCAGTTTAGACTCTAATCTAAGCCATTGACATTCCCACCAGTCCCCTTAAAACACATCAACAACCTTAAACTTCTGTCCTCCCTAAGGATTTCATTTTGAAGGCCAAAACTCAGCCTGATTTTCTAGAGGCCACTCTGGCATTAGGGACCACTGGGCACACTGGTAATAGGGATCCCAGAGGCAAGGTTAATATACAAAACTCTGGAATCTCAGGTATTCCAGGCCAGAAAACAAAGAGGAAACAGAAATCAACATGAAAAAATCTAAAAACACCTATCCAAAAAGGATAAACACAGAAATTAGGATATATCTCAACTTATAATAATCACAAAACCCAGATGGCTAATGGTCAGCATAAGAACACAACAACCTGGATAACATGGCACCACTAGCACCAAGCTATCCTACTGCAGCAAGCCCTGGATATTCTAACACAGCTGAAGCAGAAGAAATTAACCTTACAACCACACTCTTGAAGTTGATAGAGACTTTTAAAGAGAAAATGAATAAATCCCATAACAAAGTAAGAAAATACAATTCAACAGGTGAAGAAATGAATAAAACTGTTTAAGACCAGGAAATGGAAATAGAAGCAATAAATAAAACACAAACTGAGGTAATCCTAGACATGGATAATGTATGTAATAGAATAAAAACTCCAGACACAGTAGTCTTCAACAGAATACAAGAGATAGAAGAGAGACTCTCACTATAAAAAATATGGTAGAAGAAATTGAAAGAATTATCAAAGAAAATGTTAAATCTAAGAAGGTTTTGGCTGAAAACCCATGAGATATCTGGGTCATGATGAAAAGCCCAATACTATGAATAACAGGAATCGAAAATGAAAATCAAAAAGAAAAAAGACAAAGTATTACTCTGAATAGATAATATAATAGTATATATATGTGATCTCCCAAAATTTTTTCCAGGGAATTTCTACAGCTAAAAAACACCTTCAGCAAAGTAGCTGGATGCAAAAAACAAACAAACAAACAAAAAACAACAACAAAAACTAAAACAAAACAGTATCTTTCATATATACAAATGAAAAAATGCCTCAGAAAGAAATTAGTGGGGGAACTGAGATGGAAAGTAGGTGGCAGCAAGTGCTGTGAGAGACAACTGAATTGTATGAAAGTACCTCTGGGACTAGCTAGAAACCTAGGAAAATGGAAACTCTGAGCAAAATATGATCGTAAGTGTCACTAATGATCCTAGCTGTAGGGGATATGGAGACTAAATAAGCCAAGTAAACATGAAAAACTTCCAATGGAGAAATAGAAACAGCAACCCAACCACAAAACCTTAGATCTACATTTCTATCTGAATATAAGATGTACGTGGGTAAAAGAAGAATTTGTAGGATAACCAATGATTGGCCCAGCTTGAGGTCCATGCCATGAGAGGAAGCTCACCATTAACACTATTAATGATACTCTACTCTACTTGCAGAGAGGAGCCTAGCAAAACTCTCTTTAGAGAGGCTTCACCTAGCAACTGATGAAAACAGATGCAGAGACACACCAGCAAACATTATTTGGACAAAGGTTTCAGAGGGGTCAAGAACATCTTAAGAAAACCTACAGAATCATCTAACTCAGACCAATAGAGGATTTTGAGACTAAACTGACAACCAGAATGCTTGTATGGGTTGAACCTGGGCTATCTGAACATATGTAGCTGTTGTACTGTGGGCTGGCAAAACCATGCCAGAAAGTTTGGTGGGTAGAGCAGTTAGAGATCTAGAGACTCGGTGGTCACACACCTGAGACTTAGATGACTCTCCATTCCTGGCCTGAAACATATGCCAATATCCTCACATGTGGAAACATGACCTGTGATCAAGTAGGCCCAGAACAGAGTTGTTAATGAGGTACCTAGAGGCCCTAAGTGATTAGCCAATAAGCTTCCCTTCCCTGCAATTCTTACCTGCAAAACATATTTAATCTCAGGTCCACCATGAGAAGTTGGTACAGTAAGGTACTGTATGCATCTATTTTCTGCCATGAAGAGTCAATAAACAGTTTAGATTCATAGACTGTCTCTTTCATCAAGATTTGCTCTGGGGAGCAGGGAAAAGGTGTTCACCTTCAGAACTGCAGTCATATCTCCCATGGTAGGCCCACCTTTGTTCCCAGACAACTGACACTAAACTAAGGACAATCATCTAATGAACTAAGCCAGGGTTTTTCCTTTTCCCAGCCACAAGCTAGACCCTGTCCTTAGTCTTTTCATCCCCCAGTTCTGTTATCTGATGCCCAGAAATGGCTAGATATCCAAGAATCACATAATCCCCTTGGCCCTGGCCTTGTTGCAGTCAGGGAAACACCTGAACAAACTCAGTCTTTCCCACATCTCATAGTGTGCTTTCTTACTCCCAAAGTGGTGCTTCAGTGCATCCCTGAAGCCCAACACCTGCCAGGCTGTGTGAGATAAGCACAGTCAAACTCCCTGAGTTTCACCTCCAAAGTGGCTATGCCCTGAGGTGGGTGGAACTTGGACCCACATTGTACAGTTGAATCTTCATGTGGAACTCATAAAGTGGGAGCAAAGCCTGCTTATGAATTTCTTTCTCCTATATGGTAGCCTTATCTAACATCAATATAAGAAGATACACCTAGTCTTACTTTCAAGGCTGGTTAATTATTATGGAAGGCCACCCCTTTCCTGAGTTGAAGGGGAAGAGAGGTGGATGGGGGATTTATGAGATGTTGGGACTGGGAAAAGAGGACAGAGGATAAGCTATGACCAGAATATAAAGTAAATGTGTAACATGATTAATGATAAAAACATGCCCAGACAATGCACTATGAAATCAACATGTTAATAACAAAATTAACAAACTTCAGAACAAAAAGTGGAGAATAACCTTGAACTCACTGATATAGTAAACAACTTCCTGAACATCAGTGGCTCAGGGACTAAGGCAAACAGTTAATATCTAGAACCTTATGAAACTGAAAAGCTTCTGTAACTCAAAAGTCATTTTCATTAGCACAGAATTAATGAGTACAGATTGGGAAAATCTTCACTACTCATACATCTGACAGAAGGCAAATATCCAAAACAGATAAAGAACACAGCAAGTTAGACTCTATCTATCCAAATTACCCAATTAAAAATGGAGTCAGAGCTAAAAAGAGAATTCTGATAGAGGAATCTCCAGGGGTTGACAAACACTTAAAGAAATGTCATCAGGGAAATGCAAAACCAAAGAAATCTGAGATTCTACCTTACACCCATCAAAATGACAAAGGTCAAAAATTCAAAGGACAGAATATGTTGATGAGGTTGTGGAGCAACAAGAACATCCCTACACTGCTGGTATGCATGCAAAATTGTAAAATCACTCTGAAAATCAATCTAGTGGTTTATTGAAAGATTGGTAATAATTCTACCTCAAGATCCAACTATAACATGCCTGGGCATATACCCAAAAGATGTTCCAAACATCCTGCAAGGACATCTGCTTAACTGTGTTTATAACAGCTTTATTTTTAATACCCCCAAACTAGAAACAACCTAGATGTCCGGCAACTGAAAAAGAGATAAAGAAAATGTGTTATATCTCCACAATGAAATACTACTCAGTCATTAAATATAAGAACATCGACTTTCTCAGCCAAATGGATAAAATTAGAAAATATCATCCTGAGTTAGGTATCTCAGAGTAGTGTGTACTAACTTATAAGTGGATATTAGCAATAAAGTACAGAATAACTACTATAATCGAAAGATCCAAAGAACACAACAAAAAGGGACCAAGGGAGGATGATTGAATCTCTCTTGGAATGGGGAAACTGCTGAGTCCTGTGTTGTCATGGAAGGAACAGCCTGACATAGTTGCCCCACTGGAACAGAGCCGGAAAGGATAGAGCCTCCAAGATTGTTGACAGGTGCTGAGCAGGAGGCTTGTTTGCAAATGCATATATCTGTCTGTGTGTGTGTGTGTGTGTGTGTGTGTGTGTGTGTGTGTGTGTGTGTGTGTGTGTGTATTTCTTCATGTTTCTCCTTCAGGAAGTATTCTCCCTATCAAGGTTATCTGGGAATGTCCGCTCTGCCAAGGTAAATGACTCCATGATAGTGAGCAACAGCATGTGTCTAGGAGGTGAGCATGTGTCTATGTCTTTAAAAAAAAAATGGTAATACTGTCATTTTAGAACAGTCTTTGAGGATGTGGGAAAGTACTCTTAAAACATGACTTCAAAAATAAATATTTTTTCAACTATGAAAAATATGAGGGTGCAATGTGACTTATATTAGGACTTTCAATGACCTAAGAGGACAGAGGAAAACATACTAATGAGCCACCTTGTCAGAAAGATACAAAGGAAGATAGGTTCCTGAGTCCAAGGTCACTTTAGGACAAGAACAAATTTAAGTTCAGGCATTGTTCGAACGGTAGTCTCAGGATGGCATCCCACACACCTAAGTTTATTGTTTGTGCTTAAAAGGTAATCAGCTCTCTGAATTTATTTGCCATGTCTTGTTGTTTGTTTGTTTGTTTGCTTGTTTGTTTGTTTTGTTTTTTAAATATGGAACACTTCATGGATTTGCATGTCATCCTATCACAACTGCCATGCTGTTCCTCTCTGTATCTTTGCTGTTTTAGTATATGTGCTACCAAAGCAAGCACTCATTTGCCATGTTAAATAAAAAATGCAGAAGTGTTCCTCTTTCTCCACATCCTGGCCAGCATCTGCTGTCACCTGAGGTTTTGATCTTAGCCATTCTGACTGGAGTAAGGTGGAATTTCAGGGTTATTTTGATTTGCATTTCCCTGATGACTAAGGATGTTGAACATTTCTTTAGGTGCATCTGAGCCCTTAGAGTTTCCTCAGTTGAGAATTCTCTGTTTAACTCTGTTCCCCATTTTTTGATAGGGTTATTTGGTTTTCTAGAGTCAAACTTCTTCAGTTCTTTGTATATATTGGATATTAGCTCTCTATTGGATTTAAGATTGGTAAAGCTCTTTTCCCAATCTGTGGATTGCCATTTTGTCTTATTGAAAATCTTCTTTGCCTTACAGAAGCTTTGCAATTTTATGAGGTTCCATTTGTCTACAATTGATCATAGAGCATAAGCCATTGGTGTTCTGCTCAGGAACTTGGCCCCTGTGCCCAAGTGTTCTAAGCTTTTCCCCACTTTCTCTTTTATTAGATTCAGTGTATCTAGTATTATGTGGAGTGCCTTGATCTATTTGGACTTGAGCGTTGTAAAAGGAGATATAAATGGATCAATTTGCATTCTTCTACATGTTGACCATTATGTAAACCAGCACCATTTGTTGATAAATGCTGTCATTTTTTCACTGGATGGTTTTAGCTCCTTTGTCAAAGATCAAGTTTCCATGTGTGGGGGTTCATTGCCGGGTCTTCATTCTTTCCATTGATCTACCTGCCTGTCACTGTATCAATACAATGCAGTTTTATCACTATCACTCTTTAATACAGCTCGAGGTCAGGGATGGTAATTTTCCCAAAAGTTCTTTTATTGTTGAGAATAGTTTCCACTATCCTGGGTTTCTTATTATTCCAATTGAATTTGCAATTTCCTCTTTCTAACTCTGTGAGGAATCAAGTTGTAATTTTGTTGGGGATTGCATTGAGTCTGTATATTGCTTTTGGAAAGATGACCATTTTTACTCTATTAATCCTGCCAATCCACGAGAATGGAAGTTCTTTCCACCTTCTGAGGTCTTCTTTGATTTCTTTCTTCAGAGACTTGAAGTTCTTGTCATACAGATCTATCACTTGTTTGGTTAGAGTCACACCGAGATATTTTATGTTGTTTGTGACTATTGTGAAGGGTGTCATTTCCCTAATTTCTTTCTCATCACATTTATCCTTTAGTTTAGGAAGGCTACTGATTTGTTTGAGTTAATATTATATTCTGTCACTGTTTTGAAGTTGTTTATCAGGTGACAGCAAATGCTGATAAGGATGTGGAGAGAGAGGAACACTCCTCCATTGCTGCTGAGATTGCAAGATGGTACAACCACTCTGGAAATCAGTCTGTCAGTTCCTCAGAAAATTGGACATAGTACTACCTGATGATCCAGCTATATTACTCCTGGGCATATACTCATAAGATGCTCCAACATGAAATAAGTACACACGTTCCACTATGTTCATATCAGCTATTTATAATAGCCCAAAAGCTGGAAACAATGTAGGGGTCTGTTGACAGAGGAATAGATAGAGAAAATGTGGTAAATTTACATAATAAAAGACTACTCAGCTATTAAAAATAATGGCTTCATGAAATTCACAGGAAAATGGATGGAACTAGAAAATATCATCCTGAGTTAGGTAGCTCAGTCACAAAAGAACACATATGATATGCACTCACTAATAATTGGATATTAGCTCAAGAGTTTGGACAGCCCATATGAAGCCCAAGAAGAAGGAGGAGCAAAGTATTGATGTTTCAGTGGTTCTTAGATGGGGGAACAAAATAATCACAGAGGAAATATGGAGACAAAGTGTGGAGCAGAGACGGAAGGAAAGGCCATTCAGAGACTGCCCCACCTGGAGATTCATCCCATATACAGTCACCAAACTTGCACATTATTGTGGATGCCAGGAAGTGCTTGCTGTGGGGCACCTGATATGGCTCTGACCTGAGAGGCTCTGCCAGAGCCTGAGAAATACAGAGGAGGATGCTTACAGCTTTCGACTGAGCACAGGGTCCCCGATGGTGGAGCTGGAGAAGGAACTGAGGAGTTGAGGGGTTTTGCAGCCACATGGAGTGAGCAACAGTGTCAATAGGTCACATCCCCCCAGAGCTCCCCTGTACTGGATCACCAAAAAGTACACATGCTGGGACCCATGGTTCTGGCTGCATATGTGATAGAGGATAACCTTGTTGGACTTCACTGGGAGTAGAGTCCTTTGGGACTGATAGGGTTCAATATCCCAGTGTAGGAGAATGTCAGGCAGGAAGACAGGAATGGATTTGTGAGTGAGGGAGCACCCTCATAGAGGCAGGGGGAGGGTGGATGAGATAGGGGGTTTAGAAGGGGAGACCTGGAAAGGGGTAAGTATTTGAAATGTAAATAAATAAAGTATCCAATAAAAATGTAGTAGCTGTATTTTTCTAATAATTAAGCGGCTAAGATCATGAAATGCTGATTTATTGGATAATCAAGTTGAACGTGGAGTAAATGACTGAATTTCTATGTAAATAAAAGACTGGGTTTTGGTCCCTAAGAACTGAGCTATCTTTATGAGATCTCTGGGGAACAAAGTAGCACTTTTAGAATTTTTTTCTAGCAGCTTACTATCTTTGGTTAGAAAATACATAAGCTATTCAAAAAACTTTAAGCATGTTTTCTTACAAGAGAGAGCTGTCTCAAGCACAGAGAGCTGTCTTAAGAAGAGAGTTGTCTTGAGCAGACTATAGAGCTAAGAGTTATCTGCAGAGAGCTATCTAGAGAGTCATTACAAGGCTGTCAGCTTGCACCCTGTCATTTGATTTCAAGTCATTATTTTCACATTTTCCAAACATTCCTTCCTCAGGGCCCTCAACCAAGCTGATGCTGGTCCTTGGCAGGAAACAAAATAGACATCAAAGGTTAATCGAATGGGACAACTGGGTAGAAGAGTGGCTGGGGAGGGGATTAAGGCAGGAGGGAGATACATGTATGAAGTGGAGGGGAGAGACAAGGGAGAACTCCAGTTGGGGGTGGGGGTGTATCTGTAGGATATACCAGAGACCTGAGATTTTGGAGACCCTAGAGTCTATGAGGGTGACTCTAGCTGAGACTGCTAGCAGTGGGGGATATAGATCCTCAAAATCGCCACTCACTGTAGCCTTCTGTACAGGGATAAGGTAATCCACCCATAAAACCTTCAACCCAAAATATGCCCTGCCTTCAAGATATTCAGGGACAAAGATAGAGCAGAGAGTGAGGGAATGACTGCCCTAAATTGAGACCCATCCCATAAGCAACAACTGACAATATGAATGATACTGTGCTATACTTGGAAACAGGAATCTAGCATGACTGTCCTCTGAGAGGCTCACCCATCAGTCATTTAAAAGAAATGCAGAGACTTACACCCAAACATTAGATGATGTAAGGTTAATGGAGTGTCCCGAGTCTACTCCACCACAGGGCTTGGGTCGCTTAGGGAGGCAGGACATGGGAAGTTTTGATTTCTATGGGAAGGACACTGCTCTGGGATTGGGAAAGCACAGCCTAAGGTCCCTGGACAGCCTGAACTGGCTTGGGGGTCCCTGGGCATGCAAGGGGGCTAGAGCTGTCTTGTTCTCTGGCTCTTGAGCACCCCGATTCCACTGGGGGCTGCAGAAGAGCTGAACATGATGTTAGGGCCTAAGGTCTGTATCTAGTCCAGGGCTGAAGGGGAAAGGAGGTAGAGCTCTAGTTGGGTCCTTTGGGGATGAAAGTCCTTAGCTTCTCTGAGTGTGGCTGTGTTGGTGGTCATGGGTGGGAGTACTGAGAGGCCTTCCATGGGAGATTAGGCAGCTGACTCTTTAGATGAATGCCTACTCCATTACAGATCCTGATGAAAAGAGACAGTCCATGGTTTTAAGGCATTTATTGTGATGGCAAAGAGTAGACAAATAAAGCAGTACCCCACTTTCTCAGGGCAGGCCTGAGGTTAAATGCATTTTGCAGGGAGGAGTGTCTGAGAAGGGGAGTTTATTGGCAAAGTCTCCAGGCCTTTAGATACCTCATTAAAATGGAGATCTGTCTCGAGGTTTCATGACTATAGGTCATGTCCTCCACATGTGGAGGGGGTTGGGGCATTGCCCTTGCGTGACTGATGGTTACAAACTTATGGAGAGCTGTGGCCTTGTGCCAGGAGCCTGGTGTCCAGGAGCATGGCAAAACACCAACCATCCCTTGTAGGGTTACCCTCTGCAGGGTTACTGGGGTTTTAAGCCTTAGCTCAATCAGAAACCAAGTTACCTTTCATAGTCCTACAAAATGATGCTTGGGAAGTATTATGGGAGAGTTGGGTTAATGATTGAAGACAGGGACTCCACAGGAACAGAGTCAACTAACTTGAACCCTTGGGGACTCTCAGAGAGTGAGCATGGGTGGAACCTAGACCTCCTGCTCATATGTAGCAGAAAAAGCTTTGGTCTTCATGCAGATCCTCCAACTAATAGAGCAGGAAATTTCTCCAAGCCCATTGCCTGCCTGCCTGAAAATCTTGTACCCTTAAATAGACTGTGCTGTCTGGCCTTAGTGGAAGAAGATGATCTTAGTTCCACAAAGATTTAGTGTGTGGGGTGGGGGCTTGGTGAGTGCAGGGGTGTTTAATGTGGTAGTGATACTCAGATGGAGACTTCCCCTTCTCAAAAGAGAAAGGGAAGATAGAATAAGGGGAGGATTTGCATTAGGTGGTACAGGGAGAAAAAGAATGTGTGATACTAGGTTATAAAGTGAGCAAATAAATAAATAAGTAACCTTAAAAATGTAAAAAAGTATGAATTCAAGATTACATGAAAGAGAGAGGGGATTTATTACATCTTATAATTTTCCAAGCAGTTTAATACGGAGTTTGTGAATAGTATATGGTTCTGTGAAGAATAATGGTCAATTATGCTAAATAACTAGAAAGTCTGGGAATAATTAGAAACAGACAGTGTATATTTATAATAGTGCTTCATTTTCTTATTACATTAGAGAAAATTCTTAATGCTCAACAGGAGAAGAAAACATATTCATGAAAGTAAGTTTGTGAGATAGTACTTGTAGTTATGGGAAGGTCAGTAACAACATACTTTTTCTCAAGGGTTTGTACCCAGACATTTCTCCTTTCTAGAATTTTGAGTCACTTTATTTACCAAGATCCCCAAGGATTTGATAGTCAAACAAAAGAACGTGAAAGTTGTATTTTTAATGATAAAGCTTCCGAGATAGTGGATGAAGCAAAATAAAACTGCCATAAAGGACTGCATTCTACACAGTGGCTTCAGGAGATGACTGCAAGTCAAACTACAACTAAGACTCATGGTAAAAAAAAATAAGCTACAATCAATAATAATCAGCAGAAACTAATCAATGGATCTCACCTGCATGCTCTTCAAATAACTAGAGGAAAAAGTAGCATGCTTGTGATAATTAATATATTCTTGACCTAGGGAGTGGCACTATTAGGAGGTGTGGCCTTGTTGGAGTAGGTTTGTCACTGTGGGCATGGGCTTAGGACCCTCACTTTAGCTGTTTGGAAGTCAGTCTTCCACTTGCAGCCTTCAGATGAAGAGGTTGAACTCTCAGCTCTGTTGGAGACAAAGGCCTTGGCCTTTTGCACATCTGCTGGATGAAAGATCCCAGGTTTGACTAAGTCTGCTAGTCATAGTGTCTCGGATATCTCAGCAGGTATCCCTTGATTCCTTTCTACCAGATAACAGATCATCTAGGGTCCTGACTTTTAGGCTCGGCTTGATTAGCATTTCAAGTTGTTCCGGCACCAGCAGGCCTCTCCTTGTTTCCTCCCCATTGTTACTGCCCCCAAGTAGGGATTAAACGTCTGGCCTTCAGCTCAGGGACAACTATAGCATAATTATGATGTCTGGTCACATTGTGGATTCTCCCTGCCCCTGCCATTTCCCGCCCTAATGTGCTTGAAACATTGTAACAATAAAGATTGCTTCGGAGCTTGAACGGGATTTCGTCTTGCTCCCATGCATTCCTTTGTTTCCTGCTTCTTTCTATCGACGGCTTCCTTCTACAGCACAGAGCACCCGCTGGCGGGAACTTCGAACCTAGGATAGTCTTCCTTGGGAGGGCCCCCCAGGGCAAGGTGGGCAGCGAGCTGTTACAAGTTCTACCTGCATCCTTTCAGCCTGGATGCTGCCATGCTCTTGCCTTGACGATATTGGAGTGAATCTCTGAATCTGTAAGCCAGTCCCAATTAAATGTTGTCTTTATAAGACTTGCCTTGGTCATAGTGTCTGTTCACAGTGGTAAAACCGTTAGACAATAGTAAATTCATAAAAATATTAAAATGTGATTAAAGAGCAATAATTTGTGGAACCAACAAATAAAAATAGCAAATCTAACAACTCAATAACACAACAAAATAAAAATCTATGAATATAACAAAAACTAGTTCCCGAAGAAGTAAACAATACATATTTGTGCTAATGGAGAAAAGAAAAAGTAAATTAAACAAATGTCAAAACATACTAAAAAATACTGTGGTATCTGATAAAACAGTGATTGACAACTTTCTTAATGCTGTGATGCTTTAATACACTTCCTCATATGGTGGTGACCTCTAACCATAAAATTATATACATTAGTATTTCATAACTGTTATTTTTCTAATGTTATGAATTGTATTCTAAATGTATGTGTTTTCTTATGGTCTTGTGTGAGCACTGTGAAAGTGTTGTTCCACTCCTAAAGGGGTCATTACCTATTTGTTGACCTGTTATATGAGATATAATTATAATTAAATGCCACACTTTTTAGAAGTAAAAGCATGACTTTTGGACAAAGTTACAAGTATCTCATGTGAGATCTCCCTTCATGAATTTTTGGACGAAGTAACTTAAAGTAAATGATTATTTAATTAATTTATTAGTTAATTAATTTAATTAACTAGTAAATGTCAATAATTCACTAAATTGTGTTACCAGTCTTGATGAATAGTCTTACTATAGCAGAAGTAAGGAGGAATTTTGTAAAGCAAAATGAGTATAGTTTCTTTAGAACTATAAGAAACTACAATTTTCTATATAATACAAAATAATTTAACTAGGAAGTTCAAGAAATAAAGCAAAGAAAAAGTCATTATCATCCAATATGTGACTGTTCACTAGAAAGAAAGCAAAACTGATATACATTAATAAAATATTGTTAGTTTGAAAGAGATGGAATTTAAGAAACTAAAGGGGAACTGCAAAACAACTAGGTTCTTGTCTAAGCTATTGGTTGCTATGTACAAACTGATGGTAAGGCCCCAATGCTTAAGATAAATACATAAGTCATTGTACTTGGAGAAGCTGACTTGATGTTTAACATAAAGCTGTTATACCTACTGACCAGTGTTCATGAATTGAAAGTATGTTACACTCTTCCAAAGGAAAAGAATAAACACAAACACAGCTATAAACTCTTAGATTTACAGCTGCTATCTTTCTGCTAATGCAATATTGGCACAAAACTTGTGGAGATAACCAGTCAATATTTGATTAGATGTGAAGGCCATTCCATTAGATGATACTTGTCCCTGACAGTGCTTAAGTATCTAAGAACGAAGAAACTAAAGGGAAAAATACTAACATCCTGTTAAAGGAACTCCTAAGAATGTTCTCCCATATCCTTAGAACGAAGTGTCTTTTTTATATCTTTATAGAAGATTCCTCCTGCACTAGATGAACAAATACAGAGAGCAGTGTAGAGAGAGGTCCTGAAGCTTAGGTCTTGTTCCCCAATTGTTTTTAGATTTGTCAGTAAAGAAAGCCAGGGATTAAACAGTTAGAGGAAGGAGAGTTCCGATTTCCATCTGTGGTGGGAGATCTCTGCCTGGACCACCAGGGTTCCAGAGCCAAATAGTGCTGGGAGAAAGCTAGCCTCCCAGGAATATCGAAAAGCCCGTGAGAGGGGGTAAGACCAGCACCACTGCTCAGCAGGACTCGAACCAAATCCTTGGGACACAGGGACTGAGGAAGAGCTGAAGGAAGGAGCCATCTGGTTTCCGTCTGTGGCTGGAGACCTCTGCCTGAGCCACCAGGGCTCCATAGCAAAATAGCACCAGGAGAAAGCTAGATTTCCAGAAGTGTGAGCAAGCCTCTATACTCAGAGGCACCCACCTGGAATCCCCAGGACACAGGGACTGAGGAGTAGTCTTCTGGTTTCTTCGGTGGCTGAGGAGCAGATCCTGTGACACATGGCTCCATACACAAATAGTGCCAGGAGAGATCTGGTATCCAAGGAGTGCCTACACACCTTCAAGGATAGGCAAGACCACCACTTCTGTTCAAATTCACTGGATCAAGAGGGACCCTTGCAGAGCCATCAAAATTCAGGAGCCAAGGGACAGCTGGAGACAAGATCCTTCTGGTTTCTGTCTGCACACCAGAGCTGAACCTGTACCACAGTGCTCCAAACCCAAATTCCTCCCAGAGAGAACTGGGCTTCAGGGAGTATTGACACCGAGGATTGCAGGAGGGACAAGCCACAGTCAGAGAGAGTAAGACCAGCTAACACCAGAGTTAACCAGACTGTGAAAGGCAAGGGCAAGAACAGAAGGAACAGAAACCAAGGCTACTAGGCATCAAAAGAACCCAGCTCTCTCACCACAGCAAGCCCTGGATACCCCAACAAGCAAGACTCAGATTTAAAATCACATCTCATGATGATGATACAAGATTTTAAGAAGGAAATAAATAACTCCCTTAAAGAAATACAAGAAAACATGGGTAAACAACTAGAAGCCTTTAAGGAGGAAGGACAAAAATTCCTTAAAGAATTACAGGAAAACACAATCAAACAAACAAAGGAAATGAACAAAACCATCCAAGAACTAAAAGTAGAAATAGAAACAATAAAGAAATCAAAAAGAGAGACAAGCCTGGAGTTAGAAAACCTAGGAAAGAGACCAAGAGTCATTGATGCAAGCATCACCAACCGAATACAAGAGATAAAAGAGAGAATCTCAGGTGCGGAATATACCATAGAAAACATTGACACAACAATCAAAGAAAGCAGAAAATGCAAAAAGATCCTAACCCAAAACATCTAGGATATACAGGATATAATGAGAAGACAGAACCTGAGGATAATAGGTATAAAACAGAGTGAAGATTCCCAACTTAAAGGACCAGTAAATATCTTCAGCAAAATTATAGAAGAAAACTTCCCAAACTTACAGAAAGAAATGAACATAAATACACAAGAAGCTTATAGAATTCCAAGTAAATTGGACCAGAAAAGAAATTCCTCCCATCACATAATAGTCAAAACACCAAATACACAAAATAAGGAAGGAATATTAAAAGCAGTAAGGGAAAAAGGTCAAGCAACATATACAGGCAAACCTATCAGAATTACACCAGACTTCTCACCAGAGACTATGAAAGATAGAATATCCTGGGCAGAACTCATACAGACCCTAAGAGAACACAAATGCTAGCCCAGGCTGCTATATCCAGCAAAACTCTCAATTACCATAGATGGTGAAACCAAAATATTCTATGCCAAAACTGAATTTACACAATATGTTTCCACAAACCCAGCCCTACAAAGTATAGTAGATGGAAAATGCCAACTCAAGGTGGGAAATAAAACCCTATAAAAAGCAAGAAAGTAATCTTTCAACAAACTCAAAAGAAGATAGCCACACAAACATAAAAATAACATCGAAAATAACAGGAAACAACAATCACTATTCCTTAATATCTCTTAACATCAATGTACTCAATTCCCCAATAAAAAGACATAAACTGACAGAAAGGATCCATAAACAGGACCCAGCAGTTTGCTGCATTCAGGAAACACACCTCCATGATAAAGACAAACACTACCTCTGAGTAAAGACCTGGAAAACAATGTTCCAAGCAAATGTTCCCAAGAAACAGGCTGGAGTAGTAATTCAAATATCAGATAAAATCAACTATCACCCTAAAGTCATCAAAAAAGATAAGGAAGGATATTTCATACTCATCAAAGTAAAAATCTACCAAGAAGAACTCTCAATTCTGAACACCTGTGCTCCAAATGCAAGGGCATTCACATTTATAAATGAAGATTTACTAAAGCTCAAAGCACATATTGAACCTCACACAATAATAGAAGGAGAATTCAACACCCCACACTCATCAATGGCCAGATCTTGGAAACACAAACAGAGACATGAAGAAATTAACAGATGTTATGAACCAAATGGATTTAACAGAAATCTATAGAACAAATCATCCTAAATCAAAAGAATAAACCTTCTTCTCAGCAGCTCCAAAACTGACCATATAATCAGTCACAAAACAAACCTCAACAGATATAAAAAGATTGAAATAATCCCATGCCTCCCATCAGTTCACTACAGATTAAGGCTGGTCTTCAATGGCAACAATAACAATAGAAAGCCCTCATACACATGGAAGCTGAACAATGCTCAACTCAATGATAACTTGGTAAAGGAAGAAATAAAGAAAGAAATTAAAGAATTCCTAGACTTTAATGAAAATGAAAGTACAACATACTCAAACTTATGGGACACAAGGAAAGCAATGTTAATAGGAAAACTAATAGCTTTGAGTGTCTCCAAAAAGAAACTTGAGAGAGTATACACTAGCAGCTTAATAGCACACCTGAAAGCTCTAGAACAAAAAGAAGCTAATAAACCCAAGAGGAGTAGAAGGCAGGAAATAATCAAACTGATGGCTGAAATCATCCAAGTAGAAACAAAGAGAAATATACAAAGAATCAGCAAAACCAGGATCTGTTTCTTTGAGAAAACCAACAAATAGATACACCCTTAGCCAGACTAACCAGAGGTCAAAAAGACTGTATAAAAATTTACAAAATTAGAAATGAAAAGGGAGACATAACAACAGATCCTGAAGAAATTCAAAAAATCATCAGATCCTAATACAAAAGTTTAGACTCAACAAAACTGGAAAATCTGGATGAAATGGACAATATTATAGATAGATAACTAATACCAAAGTTAAGTCAGAATCAGATAAACCATTTAAACAGTCCCATAAACCCTAAAGAAATGGAAGCAGTCATTAAAAGTCCCCCAACCAAAAAAAAGGCCAGGACCCATTGGGTTCACTACAGAATTCTATCCGACCTTCAAAGAAGACCTAAGATCAATACTATTCAATCTATTCCACAAAATAGAAACAGAAGGAACACTATCCAATTCCTTCTATGAGGCCACAGTTACACTGATATCAAAATCTCACAAAGACCCAACAAAGAAAGAAAACTTTAGACTAATTTCCATTATGAATATCTATTCAAAAATACTCAATAAAATTCTCACAAACCTAATCCAAGAACACATCAAAATGATCATTCACCATGATCAAGTAGGGTTCATCCCAGAGATACAGGGATGGTTCAATACCCGGAAACCTATCAATGTAATCCACTACATAAACAATTTCAAAGAAAAAAACACATGATTATTTCATTAGATGCTGAAAAAGCATTTGACAAAATTCAACATCCCTTCATGATAAAAGTCTTGGAAAGAGCTGGGCAGTGGTGTTACAAGCCTTTAATCCCAGCACTTGGGAGGCAGAGGCAGGTAGATTTCTGAGTTTGAGGCCAGCCTGGTCAACAGAGTGAGTTCTAGGACACAAAGAAACCCTGTCTAGAAAAAAGAAAGTCTTGGAAAGATCAGAAATTCAAGGCCCATACCTAAACATAGTAAAAGCAATAAACAGCAAACCATTAGCCAACATCTCAATAAATAGAGAGAAACTGGAAGCAATCCCACTAAAATCAGGGACTAGACAAGGCTGCCCTCGCTCTCCCTATCTATTCAATATAGTACTTGAAGTTCTTGCTAGAGCAACTAGACAACAAAAGGAGGTCAAAGGAATACAAATTGGAAAGGAAGAAATCAAAATATCACTCTTTGCAGATGATATGATCATATACTTAAGCAACCCGAAAAACTCCACCAGAGAAATCTTGCAGCTGATAAACAACTTCAGCAAAGTGGCTGGATATAAAATTAACTCAAACAAATCAGTAACCTTCCTATACTCAACGAATAAACAGGCTGAGAAAGAAATTAGGGAAATGACACCATTCACAATTTTCACAAACAATACAAAGTATCTTAGTGTGACTCTACCAAGCAAGTGAAAGATCTGTACGACAAGAACTTCCAGTCGTTGAAGAAAGAAAATGAAGAAGACCTCAGAAGGTGAAAACATCTCCCATGCTCACGGATTGGCAGGATTAATATAGTAAAAATGGCCATCTTGCCCAGAGCAATCTACAGATTCAAGGCAATCCCTATCAAAATCCCTACTCAATTCGTCATAGACTTAGAAAGAACAGTTCTCAAATTCAATTGGAACAACAAAAAAACCCAGGATAGCAAAAGCTATTCTCAATAACAAAAGAATTTCTGGTGGAATTAGCAACCCTGACCTCAAGCGGTACTACAGAGCAGTAGTGATAATAACTGCATGGTATTGGTACAGTGACAGGATGGTAGATCAGGGAATAGAACTGAAGACCCAGAAATGAACCCACACACATATGGTCACTTGATTTTTGCAAAAGACCTAAAACTATCCTGTGGAAAAAAGACAGCATAAATGGTGCTGGCTCAACTGGCAGTCTACTTGTAGAAGAATGCAAATTGATCCATTCCTATGTCCCTGTACAAAGCTCGAGTCCAAGTGAATCAAGGACCTCCACATAAAATCAGATACACTGAATCTAAGGAGAAGAGAAAGTGAGGAAAATCTTGAACACCTGGGTACAGGGGAAAAGTTCCTGAACAGAACACCAATGGCTTATGCTCTAAGAACAAGAATCGTCAAATGGGACCTCATGAAATTGTAAAGCTTCTGTAATGCAAAGGACACTGTCAATAGGACTAAACACAACCAACAGATTGGGGAAATATCTTTACCAATCCTAATTCTGATAGAGAGCTAAAATCCAATATATACAAAGAACTCAAGAAGCTAGACTCCAGAGAACCAAATATCCCTATCAAAAAATGGGGAACAGAGCTAAACAGAGAATTCTCAACTGGGGAAATCTGTAGGGCTGAGAAGCACCTAAAGAAATGTTCACTATCCTTAGTCATCAGGGAAATGCAAATCAAAATAACTCTGAGTTTCCACTTCACACCAGTCAGAATGGCTAAGGTTAAAACGCAGGTGACAGCAGATGTTGGCAAGGATGTGGAGAAAGAGGAATACTCCTCCATTGCTGATGGGATTGCAAAGTGATACAACCTATCTGGAAATCTGTTTGGCGGACCAGCAGAAAAATGAACCTGAGTATCCTGCTTTACCACTCCTGGGCATATACCCAGAATATGCTCCAACAACTAATAAGAACACATTCTCCACTATGTTCATAGCAGCCATATTTATAATAGCCAGAAGTTGGAAACAACCCAGATGTCCCTCAACAGAAGAATGGATAAAGAAAATGTGGTACATTTACACAATGGAATACTACTCAGCTATTAAAAACAATCACTTCTTGAAATTTGCGGACAAATGGATGGAACTTGAAAATATCATCCTGAGCGGGATAACTCAGTCACAAAAGAATGAACACGGTATGTACTCACTGATAAGTGGATATTAGCCTAAAAGTTTGGAAAACCCAAGTTTCACTTCACAGGAACTGAGTGTGAGGTCCTGGATTGAGGAGTTGGAGAAGGGACTGAAGGAGCTAAGGGAGTTTGCAGCCCCATGGGTGGAGCAACAGTGTCAACTGGCCTGATTCTCCGGTGGTCCTGGAGAATGGAACACCAACGAAAAAATACACATGGAGGGACCCATGGTTCGGACCACATATGTGGCAAAGGAGGGCCTTATTGGCCATCAGGGGGAAGAGAGGCCCTTGGGCCTGAGGGTGTTAAAGGTCCCAGTATAGAGTAATGTCAAGGTGGGAAGACGGGAGTGGGTGGGCAGGTTAGTGGGTGGGGAATACCCTCATAGTGGCAGGGGTAGGGGAGAGGGAATAGGGGGTTTCCAATATGGAAACCTGGAAATGAGGAAACATTTGAAATGTAAATAAAGTATTAAAAATTTTAAATTAAAAAAACTAAGTTTGTAGCAAATGAATGGATCTGTAATTATGAAAAAATTCAATATATGTTAATATATTTTAAAAATTTGTATGTAACTTCCATAGTGAGTGATTGTTTTGATTTCATATGACACACAGTTATCACTTGAAAAGTGTTGTATTTGTTAAGTGTCTTCATTACTGTTCTATTCCTATGAAGAGACACACAGCTAAGAGACATCATTGAAAACAAAGTATTTAATTGGGGGCTTAATTAAAGTTTTAATTTGTGAACAATATAAATTTCTCCTTCTGCATTTCTCTTTTACATTCTATAGTGGGTTAAGTGACTTTATGTGATTTTTACCTATTAAAAGTTTGTAGGAGAATAAAAGAAACAAAAGCACATATACACATACAGACTACAAAAAGTAGTAGATATCCAAAGATGAAATAATTGTAATATTTGATGCTTTTCCTCATGACAAATACATTTTGTTGTATTCCTAGATTATAGCTAATGTAAAGTAATATTAGATTCAACAGTCTGGATAAAGTCAGCTGCATTAAAAAGACTTTCTTCTCTGTTGATAAAACTATCATCAAAGTTCAAAGTTATATACCACGTTTCTCTATTTGTGTATGATGTTTGATGCATTTGTATTGTATAATCTTATGGCTCAATGTTCTAGAAAATTTTGTTGATTTTTATGTCAGTATTTCATTTCAGATTATGATGTTTAAAGATTTGTGTTCAACATAAATAAGATATTTTGAAAAGGTCAGGCACATGATATTCATTAATGGTAAAGTCAGTAATTTAAGGTCTACATAAATGTCCTTGGACCCAATCAATTACCAGTTCAACAACAACAACAAAAAGAACAAAAACAACAACAACAAAAAATAAAAACAAAACAAAAAACAGAACAAAACAACAACAAAAAAATGATCTATTCTTATTTTTTTTTCCGGAACTCAGATAATGTATTTCATCAGGGTTAGCTGTGTTATAACAAGACCATCGCGATATGTACACCACAAATCCTCCTGGTTCTTTAGGTGTTAGTGGATGCTGCTATCTCTGGTCAGAGAGAAGGCAAATTCATACCCAGGAGACAGGCTTAGATAAGTAGTAGTCACCTATAAGCCAGTCATCTCTGGCTTACCTACCTAATTACCTAGCTAAATTCTACTCTATTCCTCTCTATCCTTCATCAGCAATGTCCTTGGCTTAGTAGATGAATCATTGAATGAATTGATTGCTGCTTAGTATGATCTGTGTTATTATAGTTTCTTGGAAATAAAAGCTGTGGTTAAGGTGATGTATACAACCTAAAAACAATTTTAATTTATTTTTATTAAAACTGAATAACCCCCCAGTTTCATTTGAGTTTTACCCATGTAAATATTCTTATTATTCATAAGAGCAGTCTAATCCTGTTTGCCTATAGTTATGACTCTGGTTGTAGCTAAATAAGGCAGTCTCTGGGTGTTGGGGCACACAGAAACAGAGAGAATCTCTTCATTTTTCTTTCCAAAGAAACAGGTGTTTTTATTTATTTGTATGATGTCAAACTGCTACCCAGTTGATTGAATTTTAAGTGTTATTCAAAAGGCTTTATCTGCTTGAGTTTGTATTATCCTCACATTCAAATACTATACTCTGAAATTTTGACTCCTTTAAGTCAGTTTCTATTAGTTGGTAGAACCCGATTTCTCCAAATTAAATTACTACCACATAAGAAAGGAACTAATGTGAGTTGGTAAGAAATAAGAATTTGGGGTTTAGCGTGTTCTCTAAAATGATAGATATGTTACGGTTTTACCTCAAACAATAATTCCATAGCTCTTTATCACATTTATAGTGAAGCCGATTACTGTTCCAAATAATATAGAACTAATAAAATTCTGTGTCATCCCAGTTAGTTCTTCTCAAACTGGCCATTTTACCTGACCCTCACTTTTTCAAAAAGTATCACTAACAAAATTTCCAATCCAATTCTACATTTATAAAATTTAAAGACAGTTTTTTAGCATTCTCTAAGCATATATCATGTTTACTTACTTAATTTTAAAGATTTATATTCTTCACAAATTTTTTATAGGTATCTTTTTTTTTGATACTTTATTTACATTTCCAATGTTTCCCCTTTTCTGGGTCTCCTCTTTGGAAACCCTCTATCCCCTCCTCATCCCCGCCTCTATGAGGGAATTCCACCTCCCAAACACCCGCACACCCATCCCCATATTCCCCCCTTGACATTCCCCTTTACTGGGGCCTCTAACATCCTCAGGCCCAAGGGACTCTCCTCTCTTCCTGATGGCCATCGAGGTCATCCTCTGCCACATATGTGGTCCAAACCATTGGTCCATAGATGTATATTCTTTGGTTGGTGGTCCATACTCCAGGATGACCGGGGGGGGGGGGGTCAGGCCCATTGACGCTCTTGCTCCCTTCAATGGGCTGTAAATTCCCTCAGCACCTTCAGACCTTCCTCCCACTCCTCCATCTGGGACCTCACTCTCAGTACAGCCGTTACTGTTAAGTGAAACTTGGGCATTCTGAACTTTTGGGATAATATCCGCTTATCAGTGAGTACATACCATGTTCCTTCTTTTGAGACTGAGTTACCTCAATCAGGATGATATTTTCAAGTTCCATCCATTTGCCTGCAAATTTCATTAAGTCATTGTTTTTAATAGCTGAGTAGTACTCCATTGTGTGGATGTACCACATTTTCTGTATCCATTCCTCTGATGAGGGACATCTGGGTTGTTTCCAGCTTCTGGTTATTATAAATATGGCTGCTATGAACATAGTGGAGCATGTGTCGTTACTACATATTGGAGCATCTTCTGGGTATATGCCCAGGAGAGGTATAGCTGGGTCCTCAGGTAGTATTATGTGCATTTTTCTGAGGGTCCGCCACACTGATTTCCAGAGTGGTTGTACCAGCTTGCA
>CM052705.1:12999012-13027171 GCA_028551405.1 Uromys caudimaculatus | reverse complement strand
TTTAGCTCCTGGATAGTTTTGTGCATTTCCTTTGTCTGTTTGATTGTGTTTTCTTGAACATCTGCCTGTTTGATTGAGTTTTCCTGTAATTCTTTAATGGATTTTTGTATTTCCTCTTGAAAGGCTTCTAGTTGTTTATCTCTGTTCTCTTGTATTTCTTTAATGGTGTTATTCATTTCTTTCTTCATGTGTTCTATCATCATCATGAGAAATGATTTAAAATCTGAGTCTTGCTTTTCTGGTGTATTGGGGTATCCAGGGCTTGCTGTGGTGGGAGAGCTGGTTCTGATGGTGCCAAGTACTCTTGGTTTCTGTTCTTGATGTTCTCACCCTTGCCTTTTGCCATCTTGTTGACTCTGATGTTAGCTGATCTTACTCTGTCTGGTTGTGGCTTGCTCCTCCTGCAGGCCTCTGTGTCAGTACTCCTTGAAGACCAGCTCTCTCTGAGAGGTGTTTGGGTTTGCAGAGCTGTCGCACAGGGTCTGCTCTGGGGTGCAGAATGAAATCAGATGGATCTTGTCCCCAGCTGTCCCTTGGTTCCTATGCCCTGAAGGCTCTGCAAGGGTCCTCTTGATGCAGTGAGTTTGAACAGAAGTGGTGGTTTTGCCTGTGCTCAAAGGTGTGTCAGCACTCCTGGGATACCCCCCCTCTCCTGGAGCCTTGTGGCCCAGGATAGGTCCCCAGGCACAGGCCCCTGGTAGCCCAGGCAGAGGTCTCCACCCACAGGTGAAAACTGGGAGGTTCGGAGTTTTTCTGTCCCCGGGGTTCTCAAGCCCTGGATCCGGCAGATCCGAGCGGTTCTGGGTGAGAGGTGTTACTCCCCTTAACCCCACTCACGGCTTTTCCAAGCTCCTGGGAGGGTATATTTCTCCGGAGCTGGTTGGCTATGGACTCCTGGTGGCCCAGGCAGAGATCTCCACCCACAGGTGGGAACCAGAAGGTTCAGAGTTTTCTGTCCCCGGGTTCTCAGGCCCTGGATCCCGGCAGATCCGAGCGGGTCTGGGTGAGAGATGTTACTCCCCTTAACCCCACTCATGGCTTTTCCAAGCTCCTGGGAGGTTATCTTTCTCTGGCCCTCGTTGGCTACGGATTCCTGGTGGCCCACGCAAAGGTCATAGGTATCTTTTTATCATGGTGCTTGAATTGTTGGGATTAAACACCATGGCTAAAAGCAACTTAGGAAAGATAGTGTTCATTTCACCTTACATATACCAATAGGGTGGTACTTACGCCAATTTCATCATCACTGCCTTATTTGCCATAGCTGCTTCATGGATTTTATTTTATTACCAGCACAACTTGCTCAAAATTAGACAAAAAAATGACAACTCAATATTAACCTTTTATTTTATCTAATGTTCCAACAGCAAAGAATATCATAGAAGGATATCTTCTCAGCTTTACAAATCAGACTGAGCAACCCTGTTCTAAGGCCAGAAAGTGGGTGAGGGAACAGCATTATTCCTAATCAATATAGTCCTTCATGAAAGTAAAGGATTGAATATGTACCTCTGATGGGATAGGCAGTGATAGGCCATATTATATGAGGTAAATTGTGAATGCTAAAGAAGGAATAATATTCCTGTGACAAAATATCTAACAAGAGACAACTAAAGAGAGAAAGGGATTATTTTGGCTTATAAATTTATTTTATTTTTATTGGTTATTTTATTTATTTACATTTCAAATATTAACCCCTTCCCAGTTTCCCCTTCACATGTCCCCTATACCGTCTTCCCTCCCCCTGTCTGTGTGAGGGTGCACCTGCACATGCCTACCCTCTCCTGCCTCAGCTACCTAGTGTTCCCCTATCCTGGGTCATCAAGCCTCCATTGGATCAAGGGGCTCCCCTCCCAGTGATGCCAGATATGGCAATACTCTGCTACATATACAGCTGGAGCCATGGGCACTCCTGTGTACTCTTTGGTTGGTTGTTTAGTCCCTAGAAGCTTTGGGGAGTTCTGGTTGGTTGATATTGTTGTTCTTCCTATGAGGTTCCAAACCCCTCCAGCTCCTACAGTCCTTACCCTAACTTCCCCATTGGGGTCCCCAGGCTCAGTCCAAACTTTTGCTATGTACATCCACATCAGTATTGGTTAAGATCTGACAGAGCCTCTCAGGAGACAGCTGTATCAGGCTCCTGTCAGCAAGCACTTCTTGGAATCTGTAATAGTGTCTGGGTTTGGTGTCTGCATGTGGGATGGATTCACAGGTGGGGCAGTCTCTGGATAACCTTTCCTTCAGTCTCTGCTCCACTCATTGTCCCTGTATTTTCTTTAGACAAGAGCAATTCTGGGTTAAAATTTTGGAGATGAGTAGGCTTATATTTAAGAATAGATACAGTTCATTATGACAGGAAATAAATGCATTGCAATTTTTAGGTGAGACAACTGTTAATACTGAGTCCACAGTCAGGAAGCAGAAGATGAATTCTGGAATTCAGTTTGCTTTCTCCATTTTTGTCTGTCCTAGTCCTCAGTCCTTGAAATACTGTTGCTCATATGTAGTGTGACTCTTCCTTGCCACCCCCTAAAAAATTTTGGAAACAACGGCCTAGACACACCAAATATTTTTTAGAATTTCAGAGAAAATCTAAATCATATCACATTAGCACTGAAGACTAATAATCACAATATCAGTCATAGGTCTTCTACTGGACCAGCAGATGAAATCTTCCTCCTCTGTCCTAAGTAAAAAAACTGAAGAGTCATCCTGAATCAAACAAGGTTTGTGGTAGTCCAATGTTCATTGTAAAGTTCTGCAAAATTCTCATTACTAGTTTAGTTTCCTTTATAGTTGGATAACTCTAAAACAAACAGCTAGACTTGGCATGTATCTATTGCCTTTAATAAAGCATCTGTGATATGTTCAAAAGTGACACTGTGAATGGATGCTGGACCAAGAGTATCAAGGGTCTATCAAATGTCAAATAGCAAGTAAATTTATTTTTGTTCCCAGTATGCAGCTTGTCATACAAAAAACTAAATGTTTAGTGATTTGCTTGGTATTCAAGAGTGCTCCAATAGGGACAGCTGTTGAAAATTAATTCTAAAGCTTTGATTAAATTATTAATCTGCAAATCCAGATGCTGAAGGTTCTTTTTCCCAATTGGTTTTTGATCTACCAATGAAAATGCCAACAGCCAATTGTTGGACACAGGGTGGGACACCTAGAGAGTTGAATGGTTAGGATGCAGAGAGGGACTGACAGAATCTCTGTAACTGGGGGAAGAAGATGCAGTATGGCAAAAGATAAAGCCAACCAGCCATGTGAGATTTTGGTTAAGTGGCCATTGTCCATGTCTCCAATTGGGACTGGGGTAGCAGGGGAAGGTTAGGAGTGCCCAACCTTTAAGGTAGACAAACATATTATAAATAAACTAATGTGTGTGAATCTTCATTTGTGGATCCAAAAATAGCTCCTGGGTGAGTGCACATGTGTGACCCTCTGTGAACAAACCAGTGTAGCAAAAACTCACCTCAACAAAGAGCACCTCTTCAATCCATCATAAAATAATAAAGTAAATAAATTTCTTGAAAATCTTCTAGTCAATTCTAAACTTTTAATCTGAAGTTTTGAATGTATAGGAACAACAGAAAAGAATTAAGGGAGGTTCTATATAAAACAGAAATAGAATTTAAGTATGAACAATATATTTATCATGATTTCTTTCATGTAGCTATATATTAATTTTTATTAATTGATTATTCAAGAAATCTTTCATCATAATCCATAGATAGTACTGAACTAATTAATCTATGATAACCTTTTAAAACTTGAGAATATCTGTAAAACAGAAATGTATTATCGAGGGTGGAAGGGTATACCTTTTAATGTCAGTTCAAGGCAAAGGCAGGTAAATCTCTTAGTTTGAAGCCATGCTTTTCGACAAGTTCTAAGAGAGATAACCCTATGTAGAGAAACCCTGTCACAAAAAACCCAAATAATTTAATAATAATAATAATAATAATAATAATAACAGTGATACTAATAAGTAAAATATATTAATTGTATATTCGTACTTAAGAAGTTTACAGCCAAAATATTCTGTAAACCAATATTTTCAGATGAACTGTAATTATTAATAGACTTAGCCAACAACCTTTCTGAGGCCAAAACTAAATGTATATAACCAGGGAATTTATGATTGCATAGTATAATAATTATTTGCTTTATTTTAATATCTTGTATATATTCATTAAAGAATGTAATTACAAAATGCATAATAGAGATCTCAGATAAAAGAAGTCACAAACTGTTATTGAATTAATATGAATAACATATAAAATTCTTGATGTTTCATGAGACACATATAAAAATGCACTTTGCAATAAGTTTGAAGTTCTCACTCTTACATAAATTTTTCATAAAATATTAAAAGAAAAGTTTTCTCAACCATTTGATCATACATTGATGATGTTATATTATTCTGGAATTTTTAGAAAGTAGTTTTAAACCTCCCCATTCTTCTATGTAGGTATAATACAATCACCAAGATGAAGAGTTAATTCTAATTTATTACTGATATGTACCCTTCAGCCAACACTCAACGTTGCTAATGTCACAATAATATATATTAGAGAAACAAGAATTAAGTGCAGAGTGGGCTTTACATTTAGGTTTCATGCCTTCTAAATTTGTTTACATTTTTCCTTGACTTTTGTTAATATAACAATTTTGAAAGTGGTTGAAAAATATTGTATAATTGGCTTTATCTGCTTTTATTGAGGAGTTTTCAATATCTGGTCTAAGAGACCAAAAAGGGGAGCTGCATTCCCATTTTATCCTATTACATCAGTTATTTTTGCTGTAACCAAATACCTGACAAGAAGACATTTAATGCCCATCAATTCATAAAATTCATGCTATTGTGGTGGGCTCATTGTAGAGATAGACATTTCAATGATGGTAAAGGTCTGTAGTATCCCCTTGTTTAAATCATATGAAAATGGAAAAAGCATGTACAGAGATCCATTCCCTCAGTAAGGTCCCAAGTGGCAAAGGGTTTACAACATCCAAGATGATCTATAACTGCCCAAGATTTGATGGGCAAAATCTAATACAGTGAGGAATGCATGAAAGCAGGATCCTGTGGAAGCTGTGTGGTCGCATCCCAGCAGGATTGGAAATAAAGAGACAGGAGTTAGTACTCTGCTTTAAATGCTCAGCCCTGTACATCCCCATTGAGATTCACTTCTTCCATCTGGGCTGCATTTGTCACAAGTTTCTACAGTCTCTAAAATAGCACTACCAGCATAGACATGTGTGTCTAAGCACATGATCCTATGGACAAGATTTTAATATAACTTTAATATAGCTTTAACAACTGTCATTACAGAGATATGTATTCATCATTCTTTGGATATTCCCTTGCCTTAAAAAATAAAGAAGTGTTCCAAGATCATATTACAAATTTTTACTTAGTTTTAGAAACCACCATGTTCCCTGTAATCTGTGGATCACATAAGTTTAGATATTTAACAACTAGCATCTTCATTCATACACACACACACACACACACACACACACACACACACACACATATATATATACATATATAATATTTCCAAACAATTTTACCTATATTGACAATTGTATATGTAAATTAAAATCAATAATTCAAAATCAACACCAGGGAGTTAGTGTTTTGCATTCCCATATTTGTAACACTTTAACATTGGGAATTCTAGACTAGAACAAAGGTAGCTAGACTTTTCTTTTTGTACATTTTAGAGTAGGAGAGAGGGCCCAATGGTTCTTTTTTGTTGCACTTGAATATCAATATGTTTAACTATACTCTGCATAATTGTACATATATATTCCAAAACAGGTATCTGACATCCTATTCTAGGTTTTACAGACCCATGAAAACATGTGAATATACACTTAAACAGACATACATATATACAAAATTTAAAATAACATATTTTTAATATATATATTTCAGATTTATTAGTTTAAAAAAAATCACATATCAAGCCACAGAAAAATGGGCACATCACTCTAATAGGTTTGAGAGAAAAGTATCTCAACCATACTTTCCTTTTAGATTTGTGAATCTTTTTGACTGGATTTTATCTTCAACATTTAAATCTCTGTAATTATAAAGTTCATTCATCTGGCCTTATAGAACTTTTAACAGAGGTGTAGTTTTTCCCCAAAATCACCATTTTAAAATTCCAAGGAACAATCAGTTTGGAGTCCATATGTTTTATGTTTTATTACAATGATTAGTTGGAAATTGGCAGCTTCTAAATATATTTAGAGATTCAAAAAACATCTACAATAATATGCACAGAGACATTTTTCAGCACAGAATCCATTTTGGATTTGCTTGGGTTAGGTTAAGACACTAATAATTGTTTTTACATGAGACCAGAAACCACCAAGAAATATATTAGGGGAGATAATCAGAAAATAGAAAAGATATATTACAAAATTATTAAAAGGCCATTATTTGGAGTGAAGAAAATGTATAAAAGTGTTATGAATATCAATTCTGTAGATAAATTTCAAATCACAGTAAAGATAATTATCATTTATCTGGGTTGCAATCTTATCTTTCAGTTGTCTAAGACAATGTTAAAAGATGAAAACTATGTGTAAATCATGTCTAAAACAAGCAAACAATAAAACAGTTGTACTGTGTGATTTTTGACCAAACTAACAACCATTAGTTTGCATTTCCTTCATACTAAATACTTTTTTTTTTGTTTGTTGTTTGTTGAGGGTTTTTTTTTTTTGGTTTTTGTTTGTTTGTTTGTTTTTGTTTTTGCAATCACAACTCTAAACAAAATTTTTAAGAGTCATAGAGATAAAGTATGTCTGATACTTCACAATGTCTTAATGATATTAGGTGATGAGGCATAATATAAATCTGGTAGTATGTCTCCCATCAAAAGTAAAAGCAAAAAAAAAAAAAGTAGAATAGGTGTCTGGAGAGGTAGCTCATTGGTTAAGAGCACTGATTGCTCTTCCAGAAGTCCTGAGTTCAATTCCCAGCAACCACATGATGGCTCACAGCCATCTATAATGGGATCTGATGCCCTCTTCTGGTGTGTCTGAGGACTGCCACAGTGTACTCATATAAATAGCATTAAATAAATTAAAATAAAAAGAAAGAAAGAAAGAAAGAAAAAGAAAAAGATAGTAGAATAAATTTTTCCTGAACTAGACTTCAGGATCTTTTAGATATTTGAAGATTTAGTACCTCTGGGCTATTTTCAGACCAAATTATACACTTGTTTAACTAAGCTGCATATTTTATTTTTCTAATTAAAGCTCTATATTGATTTTTGTGTTTTGTTATTTTTGGATTACTGAGTGTATATTTCCAACCCCCCAAAAACATGAATCTTCAAAATCTGTATATGTGTGTAACGGAGAGACAGAGAGCACAACAGAGAGACAGAGAGACAAAGAGACAGAGATAGAGACAGAGACAATAAGACACACAGAAGAAATTAATAGCATTTAAATCTAAAATAAAGTGGCAGTTTGAATTTTAAATATTCTTAAGACTACTCTGATCTTTCACTTACTTTTATGTTTAAATTTCAGGAGGCAACCAAAATATATTTGCTTATTCTGGAAATACTTAATAACAGTGGAAAATAACTAATCATGTAAATCAGGTGCATAAATTACCTTATTTAGAAGGAGATCATGTATTTAACAGGTTGTCCTTTTCCATTTATCTCTATGATACACTAAGTGTTTCAATATGTGATAATGGTTAGTCTGCCGACAATCAGATCTGCTTGGGGAAATATGAGTTATCAAGTATAATTCCCAGTACTCAGTATAAGAAATAGGTTGCTAAGTATTACTTGCGGCATTCCAAATTATAGCAAGTACACATGTAGTAAATGTGAGTGAGTACTTCAATTAAGAGTGATTAAACAGTTAAATCAAGTGTTTTATTGTCAAAATTGTTCTCATAGTTTTGTAAGGTTCTTTTAAATCCAACATTACTTAAACACTAGGTCAATGTAGATGACTTTTTTATTTTATTATTTTTTATGTTTTTACATTTCAAATGTTCCCTTCACAATTTCCCCTCTGCAAACACCCACTCCCAATCCCACCTCCTCTTTCCTTTGTCTCTATGAGGGTGCTCCTGCACAAACACACACACACACACACACACACACACACACACACACACGCACACGCACACACACACACACACACACACTTCTTCCTCACCATTCTAGCAACCCCTTATGCTGGGTTATTGAGCCTCCACAAGGCCAAGGACCTCCCCTCCTATTAATGCCAGATAAGGCAATCCTCTGCTACATACCTAGCTGGAGTCATGGGTCCCTCCATGTGTATTCTTTGGTTGGTGAGTTAATCCCTGGAATCTTTGGTTGGTCAGGTTAGTTGATATTGTGGTTCTTCCTATGGTGTTGTAATACCCTTGAGCTCCTTTGGCCCTTCCCTTAACTCTTCCATTGGGGTCCCTTGCTCAGTCTGATAGTTGGCTGTGAGTATCTGCTTCTGTATTGGTCAGGTGCTCGCAGAGCCTCTCAGGACAACTATAGCAGGCTCTTGTCAGCAAATGCTCCTTGACATCAGGAACAGTGTCTGGGATTGGTGTCTGCAGATGGGGTGGATTCCTAGGTGGGGAGGTCTCTGAATGGCCTGTCCTTCAGTCTCTGCTCCACTCTTTGTTTCTTCATTTCCTTTAGACAGGAACAATTCTGGGTAAAATTTTTGAGATGGTAGGTTCCCTCATCTTTCAACTGGAGGCGGTACCTATCTAATGGAGATGGTCTCTACAGGTTCTATATCTGCTCTGTTGGCTATTTCGGCTAATGTCATCACCGTTGGGTCCTGAAAACCTCTTGTCTCCTTGGCATCTGGGACTTTCTAGTGACTATTCCAAGTTCTTCATCCCCCACTGCTACATATTTCTGTTCAATTTCCTGAGTCTCTGTACTTATCTTCAGTCTCTTCCCTTACCTGATCCTGCCCACATTTTTTTTCTTCTACCTCCTCTCTTGCTTCCAGACCCTCCTTCTGTCTCCTGTGATTTTTTGTTCCCTGTTCTAAGTAGTATTGAAGCATCCACATGTTTGTGTTCCTTCTTTTTAAACTTCATATGTTCTGTAAGTTGTATTGTGGGTATTCTGAGCTTTTAGGTTACTATCCACTTATTAGTGAGTATATATCATGTGTGTTCTTTTGTGTCTGGGTTACTTCACTCAGGATGATATTTTCTAGTTTCATCCATCTGCCTGTGAATTTTGTTAATTTTATTGCAATTAAGCCACTATTGATTAACTAGGGCCACAGAACAGACTTGGGAGCTAAACCTCTACCCTGAAGAAAAATTGCACAGCATATTTAGAGGATGAAACCACAAAAAGGGGGAGCAGAGGTATGTAGCATTGTCCAATCATATTTTTATATAATGGATTGAACAAGGGAGTCTTCACTAATCAAGTTAGTTGTAGGTTCCTGGGCTTGGGAACACTAATCAGTTTGACCCTGCGAGACAGATAGAGAAGTTGTCCTTGAGATGTCTGGACACTAGGCACCTGTTTCCATATAATAGGACATGGTCAGCTATCAGAAAGTCCACTAGGGCCAAGGACTTTGAATTTAGTTACTTCCTATGCTGAAATGGAGTCTGAAAATGAAATAGAAAATGAAATAGAACTTAGCATGAATTTCATTTGCTTGTTCTCAACTAATATCAATGAGAGTAAAGATATTACCTCTTACCTGAAGGAAGTTTCAATGAGTAACACTGTAAATTTTGATTTTGTTCATTCAACCAACTTATTTTAATCTTATTTATTTGATTACCTTTTGTTAAATTATTTTGTGCAGCAGAGACTGAAGAGGTTATTTAAGCAAATTCCTCCTTAGTGTCACTGTATATTTACAGAAAAAAAATACATCATATTATTGACACTGAAAATAACAGTGATAAATTTTGGTGTTAAATTCAATACTGGTCACACTGTATGTCGATATGAACTTTTTCATGTTTAAATGAGTTCACAATAAAACCATACATACATAAAATACTATTTAATAATATTGACCCTGATTATCCTTTCTTTTCCATCAGGCCTCCTCTCTCTCTCTCTCTCTCTCTCTCTCTCTCTCTCTCTCTCTCTCTCTCTCTCTGTCTCTTGATATGTTATTTATTTACATTTCAAATGTTATCCCCTTTCCCAGTTTCTCCTTTGGAAACCCCCTATACCATTCTCCTTTCCCCTGCTTCTATACAGATTCTCACGCACTCCCGCCTCCCCACCCTAGCAATGCCCTATACTGGGGCAGCTAGCCTTGCCAGGACCAAGGGCCCTTTTCCCATTGATGCCTGACAAGGAGATCCTCTCCTATATATGTAGCTGGAGTCATGGGTCCCTCCATGTGTATTCTTTTGTTGGTGGGATAGTTCCTAGGAAGTCTGGGGGGTATGGTTGGTTGGTATTGTTTTTCTTCCTATGAGTTGCAAACCCTTTCAGCTCCTTTATCTTTAGTCATTTATCTAACTCTTCCATTGGGGACCCTGTCTTCAGTCCAATGTTTGACTGCCAGTATCCACCTCAGTACCTGTCAAGCTCTGGAAGAGCTTCTCAGAGACAGTTATATCAGGCTTCTGTCAGCAAGCACTTCTTGGCATCCCCAATAGTGTCTGGCTTTAGTGTCTCTATATGGAATGGGTTCCCAGGTAGGGCAGTCTCTGGATGTTTTTCCCTTCAGTTTCTGCTCCAGACTTTGTCTCCATATTTCCTCCCTTAAGTATTTTGCTCCCACTTCTAAGAAGGACTGATGCATCCAGAACTTGGTCTTCTTTCTTCTTGAGCTTCATGTGGTCTGTGAATTTTATCTTGGGTATTCCAAGATTTTTGGGTTAATATCCACTTATCTGTGAGTGCATACCATGTGTGTTCTTTTGTGATTGGTTTACCTCATTTAGGATAATATTTTCTAGTTCCATTCATTTTCCTAAGAGTTTCATGAAGTTATTGTTTTAAATAGCGGAATAGTACTCCATTGTGTAAAGGCAACACATATTTTGTATCCATACCTCTGCTGAAGAATTCTTTCCAGCTTCTGGTTATTATAAACATGGCTGGTATGAACATAGTGGAGCATGTGTCCTTGTTATATGTTAGAGCATCTTTTGACCATATGCTGAGGAGTAGTATAGCTCAGTCCTCAGGTAATACACTGTCCAATTTTCTGAGGAACTGCCAGGCTTATTTTCAGAGTGATTGTACCAGCTTGTAATCCCACCAACAATGGAGGAATGTTCCTTTTTGTCCACATCCTTTCCAGCATCTGCTGTCACCTGAGTTTTTGAACTTAACCTGGTGTGAGCTGGAATCTTAGGGTTGTTTTGATTTGTATTTCCCTGATAACTAAGGATGTTGACCAGTTTTTTAACTGCTTCTCAGACATTGAGTATTCCTCAGTTGAGAATTCTTTGTTTAGGTTTGTACACCTTATTTTAGTAGGGTTATTTGGTTCTCTGGAGTCTATCTTCTTGAGTTCTTTGTATATATTGGATATTAGCCCTCTCTCAGTTGTAGGATGGGTAAAGATGTTTTCCCAACCTGTTCATTGCCATTTTGCCCTATTGACAGTGTCCTTTGCCTTACAGAAGCTTTACAACTTTATGAGGTCTCATTTGTCAGTTGTTGATTTTACAGCATAAGAATTGGTGTTCTGTTCAGGAAATTTTCCCTTTGCACATGTGTTTGAGGATCTTCTGCAGTTTCTCTTCTATTAGTGTCAATGTATCTGGTTTTATGTGGAGGTCCTTGATCCACTTGGACTTGAGCTTTGTACAAGGAGATAAGATTGGATTGATTTGCATTCTTCTACATGCTGACCTCTAGTTGAACCAACACAATTTGTCGAAAATGCTGTCTCTTTTTCTACTTGATGGTTTCAGTTCCTCTATCAAATATCAGGTTACCATGGGTATGTGGATTCATTTCTGTGTCTTCAGTTCTGTATCATTGATCTTTTTGCCTGTCTCTGTACCAATACAACACAGTTGTGTTTTGTTTTGTTTAGTTTTGTTTAGTTTTGTTTTGTCTTGTTTTTTTTATCACTATTGTTCTGTAATACAGCTTGAGGTCAGGGATGGTGATTCCCCCAGAAATTATTTTATCGTTGAGATTATTTTTGCTATCCTAGGTTTTTGGTTACTCCAAATGAATTTACAAATTGCTCTTACTAACTTTACAAACAATTGAGTTGGAAATTTGATGGGGATTGCATTGAATCTGTAAATAGCTTTTGGCAATGTCCATTTGTAATGAGCATGGGAGATCTTTCCATCTTCTGAGATGTTCTTTGATTTCTTTCTTCAGAGACTTGAAGTTCTTGTCATACATATCTTTCACTTTCTTAGTTAGAGTAACACCAAGGGATTTTACATTATTTCTGACTCTTGTAAAGGGTGTTGCTTACCTAATTTCTTTTTCTTCCTGTTTATCCTTTGAGTAGAGGAAGGCTACTGATTTGTTTGAGTTAATTTTATATCCAGCCACTTTGCTGAAGTGGTTTATCAAGTTTAGGGTTTCTGTTGTGGAATTTTTGGGGTCACGTAAGTATTCTATAATATTGTCTGCAAATAGTGATATTTTGACTTCTTCCTTGCCAATTTGTATCCCTTTGAACTCCTTTTGTTGTATAATTGCTCTGGCTAGGACTTTGAGCACTATGTTTAATACACAGGGAGAGAGTGAGGAGCCTGCTTTTAGTGGAATTGCTTCAAGTTTCTTTCCATTTAGTTTTTCGTTGGCTCTTATTTGCTGTATATTGTTTTTATTACATTTAGGTATGAGCCTTGAATTCCTCATCTTTCCTAGAGTTATATCATAAAGGGGTGTTGAATTTTGTCAAATGCTTTCTCGTCATCTAATGAAATGATCATGCATTTTTTTTTCTTTGAGTTTGTTTATATAGTGGATTACATTGAAGTATTTCCTTATGTTCAACCATCCCTGCATCCCTCGGTTGCAACCTACTTGATCATGATGGATGATTGCTTTGGTGTGTTTTGAATTTGGTTGTGAGAATTTTATTGGGTATTTTTCAATTGATATTTATATGTAAAACTTGTCTGAAGGTCTCTTTCGTTTTTGGGTCTTTGTGTGGTTTAGGTATAAGCATAACTGTGGCTTCATAGAGCAAAATGGGTAGTGTTTCTTCTGTTTCTATTTTGTGGAATAGTTTGAAGTGTATTGGTATTAGGTTCACTTTTTCTGTTTCCGTTTCTTTGGAGCTTATGGGACTGTTTACATAGTTTATCTGATCGTAATTTAACTATCTTACCTGGTATCTGTCCATAAAATTGCCCATTTCATCCAGATTTGCCAGTTTTGTTGAGTATAGGCTTTTGTAGTAGGATCTGATGACATTTTAGATTTCCTTGGTTTCTGTTGCTGAGTCTCCCTTTTCATTTCTGATTTTGTTAATTTGTATACTGTCTCTGTGCCCTCTGGTTAGTCTGGCTAATGGTTCAACTATCTTGTTGATTTTCTCCAAGAACCAGCTCCTGGTTTTGTTGATTCTTTGTATAGTTTCTTTTCTTGTTTCTACTTCTCTGATTTCAGCCCCGAGTTCGATCATTTCATACCCCATACTCCTTTTGCATGTATTTGCTTTTTTGTTTGTTTGTTTTGCTTTTTTGTTTTTGTTTTGCTTTTTGTTCTAGAGCATTTGTTCAGATGTGCTTTCAAGCTGCTAATAAATTCTCTCTACAGATTCTTTTTGGAGGTACTCAGACCTATGAGTTTTCCTCTTAAAACTGCTTTCATTGTGGCCAATAAGTATGGGTATGTTGTGCCATCATTTTCATTGAATTCTAAAGTGTCTTTAATTTCTTTCTTTATTTCTTCCTTCATCTGGGATGCAGATAGAGACTGGAAGCTGCTCCTCTCTTTTTAATGACCAAATAGTCTCATGTAGTCTTTTTTAAAAGACTGTGAATTTGAGATTTGTAGATTGCATGTGTTTGAGAGAGCATGGAATGTTGTTAATGTCTCTTTGATTGTGATATTAATATGATCTCCAGTTCAACCTACATTCTTGTAAATGATACAATTGTTATCAATGTTTATAGTATTTTAAGTTTATTTTTGACAATTTCAACTTGTATCAAATATATAGTTTTCAAATTTAGCAATATCAACTTTTCCTATATCCTTCCCCTTCTTAATGACTCCTTCTATTGTCTTGTTTGTTGAAACCAAGTCAAAATTGCCATGTCAGACCCAGAGATATAATTTCATAGTGTCTGTTCCATTCTATGGCTCTTCTATTCTTTCCCTTGCAAGGATCTGTGGGTACTAGAAAGAGTATTCCAGATGTTCTTTTTAGCTTAACACACTTAGTAGTCATTTATTTTCAGAATATTGATCAGTGATCAAACTTGGCATTAACTGCATTAACTTCCCATGGAAGGCTTTCTCCTGTACAGACTGGGTTCCAACTTTAATCAGAAAGCATTCTGTTATTCTGTTATACTCATGCCACTGTTGCACCACTGTTCATCAAGAATCAGCTTCTCAGTTTCAGTGTGATTTCTCTGTTTTTGGAAGAAAAGTGTATAGCATGTGCAAATATAAGTTATTTCTCTGTTCTTCTGAGGTATAAACCACCCACAATGTTTTTCTAGTTTTATAAACAAAAGATATTTGTTTTAGTTATTTTTCTATGCTGAGTTGAAGTACCATGAATCATTCAAAAAGAAGAGAAAGAAGAAAGGAAGAAAGGAAGGAAGGAAGGAAGGAAGGAAGGAAGGAAGGAAGGAAGGAAGGAAGGAAGAAAAAGAGAGAAGAGAAAAAGGTGATATGGAGGCATATTTGGGCTTATGGATCCCAGGAGTGTAGAATGCCTGATGTTGAATAGAGACAGCAGGCTACATGCATGACAACTAAGGCAGAATAATGAAATCTCACAGTTTGAACTGCAAGAAAACACACTGTAAATTGTGCATGGCTTTGATACCTTGTGGCTTGCTGTCTTCTCTTGCGTACTCCTTACATCAAACTAATACTTCTGAACTGCCTCAACAGTACTACTAAATGTAGACCAAATATTCAAATGCCTAAGAATATATGGAACATTTCATTTAATCCACCATAATCCAATACTTAGCCCTCATAGTCTCATGACCAGGTCATCATTCAAAATATTTTTTCCAACTTCAAACATCTTCATAGTCTATAATAATCTCAGGATGATTTAAAAGTCCAAATTTGAGGCATAATTAAATTTTTGAAAAGTAACCTCCTGTAAAAACAAAGAACAAATTCCATAAATCCAACATGTATTGATACTGAGTAGGTATAACAATTCCAAAATGTAGATATTGAGGCATACTGAAGACATACTGGGCCAAGACAAGACTGAAGCTCAGAAAAACAAAACAAAAACAAACAAACAAACAAAAAAACCTTCTCCAATTTTGTGCCTCCATTTCCAGTGAAAAGGAGTCTATATTGTTCTCTCCTTCCAACTTTGCTTCATAAAAGATAACACCTTTCTAAGTCTGAATCCACTCCTTGTGTGTAGCTCTTTTGGGCAGATCTCTTAAGGGACTGTAATTTCCAATAGTTGGCAACTCAAACTTATATCATAGTTGTGGAATCTGTAAGATTTCTACTGTCTCTAATACATGCAGGCTTCAATTTCACAGCTTTACCAAAAAATTACCTCTCAAGAATTGTAGCTTTCTAATGGCCTTAGGCAGGAAGCCTCTTCTCATGCCTAGTCTATCCTGAGAGGCTCTTTGAAACCATACAGAGACGTTAGACAATCCTTTACTTATTGCATTTGTTACAATCCTACAATGAGTATCATGTAAAAAATGTTGCCAGGTTTGTCTGTAAGCTTAGGATTGAGACTGGCCCTGAAAATGCTGCAGACTCATAGCAGGTTTGCAATTCATTTTGCTTGTCTTTTTCTAGGAACATAAACTTTCTTAGGCCTTTTCCTTTTAGAAATTAGATGCTTAAATGAGTGATGTCTTTCTGTGAGGACACTCTTACTTTTATTCCACTTCAAAGAAAGCCTCATATTAATCTCCTTTTGCCTTCAACATAGCTTTGGTCAGTAACATCAAGTGTCCTGTGTATCTTTTTCTCTTAAAACTGTACATATTGCACTATGTGTTTTTATTCATTTTATATATGCATCCAAAATGAACTGGTTTGAAAATCTCTTTGCCACAGAAATTAGCACATTTCTTTTCAGTTTAATTCTATGAAAGATATTATGAAAATTGTTCCAGATTATTTGCCAAGATATTACATGAATGTCCTCCAGCTCAGTTCTTTTTAAACTCCTTGTTTCTACTTGAAACATCTTCATCTCAATATCTATATCTACGTGCCTCTCAGCCTTATCTTATAGACTCTTACTAGGAGGGATTTGCAGGCTCAGTTTAAAGTTAAGCATTTTGTTAACCTAAAGTTCCAAAGCCTTCCACATTGCTGCCCAAAATAATATTGTTAGATCTGCAACAGTAACAGAACCTTCCCTAGTATAAAATTCTGCATTACTTGGCTATTTATTATTATTATTATTATTATTATTATTATTATTATTATTATTATCATTATTATTATTATTATAAATTATTATTATGATTATTATTTCTGTACTAAGTATAAAGAAGAAACTCATATAATGAAGAGTTTACTTGGGCTTGCTCTTCTACAAGAATAACAGCCCACAAAATCAAGATAAAGGGGCCTGTCAACAGGTAGGCATGGTGGAAAACATTTTTACTAAAGTAACAAGCTAAAAGCTTATATATTAAACTAAAGCATAAAGCAGAGATAATATGTTGTAAATGGTGCATGATTGTGAGGCCTCGAACCTATCACCACTGCCTTACTTTCTTCAACAAAGCCAAACCTAAACCTTCCCAAACAAGGCCACTAATTAGGGACCAAACATTTGATAGAGACCCCTTGTTCAGACCACCTCAATATTTTTTTTCTAAGAATTGGTGGCCATTCTTAAAACATGATCAAAAGAAATAAAATACACTTGCATTCTACTCCTTCTGGAGACTAGAATTCTAATTTCCACAAATATCTATTAACAATAGAGAAGAACTGATCACTTCTGGCATCCTGTACTTGCTCTTTTCTCTATCCTCACAGCTGTACTTCCTTCTTCATGTCATCCTATGATAACAGTTAAAAATTCAAAATCATTTGTTTCAGGAGAACTAAGTGAAATTTCTTCCACATTTCAATATTCTTTACATGTGCTTCAATGATTTTAAAAAGAAAAATCTTTGCTTTCAGTAATTCATTCAGAGTAATTTGATTTAACAATGACAATGAATTTTTCCCTAGATTGGTTTAAACATATCCTTAACTAGGAAGAAAATAAACAGCATGTCTCATGACAATTTTAAATTCTACATTGGAAACAAAGAGATGGCTTAAAATCCTTGAAAATGTTAAATGCTACTTGCTCTGTAGTCTTAACACTTAAGTCATGAGCTTTTACTGAATATTCACAAAGAAACAAAAATTGAAAGTGAAATAATTTACCTCAGTGTGACTCACTGTCTATGCGACAGCCAAAAAAAAATAAATTTATGTGAGTAAGTGCTCTTTCACTGAACCAGCGTATGGCAGAAATTATATGGAGACATAAATCCATTTTCTCTTTTTAGAAAGACAAGGCCTCTGTAATGAGATAGACTAGAGAAAGCTACCATTACCAATATGAAATATGTTGCTCTGGTAGTTTCTTCTAAAAAAATATGAAACTGAGATAGAAAATAAAATAGGTGATACTGTAGATGTAGCTGCAATGAATAAGCAATGCCTAAAGTATGTGACCTGTTTAACAAGCTATTGGTATTCTGATAGATGGGTTTTAAAACTGCTTCTTTGGAAAATTTATATGTAAAATCATGGTGGTCCCAGTGTATGAGAGGTTCATTTAAGTTGTATTATTCCAATTTGTAGGGATATGTAAAGAAATATGTAAATGGACATGAAAAGCCTGGCTATCAGTGAAAGTACTAAATAAAGGTCTTGAAGCTGAAAGGGGAACAGAACAGAAGTTAAATAAGCCTTTCTGAGTTCTGCCAAAAAATTTCAAACTAAAAGAGGTTGTGAAAATTGTGTCAAGTTTGATGAGTGACTCAATAAGTTTGTAAAGACATGTTCAATGGACTCAGTATCTTTTGGGTTCTGAAAATATAAATGAATAAATAATGCCAATTTCCCCAAATTACATACAGTTAACACATTGCCACCACACATGTACACTACATATATAACATCATATATTGTTCCAGTATGTATCATTAACAATGAGGACTAAGACAGGAAGATTTCAGGGGTCTATTGGTAAGTAGCATGAAATAGTCTTGCGTTTTAGAATCAATAAGAGAAACTGAACCTAAATATAAAAGTAGAAATGATTGAGGATGAAATTACAGTATGAACTGTTGCTGTGTACACAGATTTGTGTGGTTGAGCACATAATTCCACATGTGAGCATATATGCATATACCAGATATATACACGCATTTAAATTACACCAAAATAAATTAAGTAAAATGAATTAAATTTAAGGATATACATTGGAATTTATTTTTGATTACATTAAAAAACCATACTTACTATGGTTAGAGTCACAGTAGTATATCATTATTAACAAAAAGAAAACATTCAAAATTATCTCTGTATTTAATCTACAATTGTCAATAAATTAAACAGAGAATGGCTTCTTCAAAAAGTCTGCCTTAAACTTACTTGTAAATTGATGAGTTCACACCTTTTCTGTTCAAATATCATGAATGTATCATCTGTCTAGCATCATATACATTATTCATATTTAGGAGCTATCACAATATCTGCAATCTATAGAGTATCTTTAGAAAACAATGAAGCTTAAATATATTCCTATTAAGATAATTTATAGTTATATATATATATATATATATATATTGTTTATAATAATTTAATTTTAATACCATACTATATTTCAATTAATATTATGCTCATATATTTTGAAACATAGTAGCATAGTGTCAGAATCAAATATCTCAAAGCACTAGTAACTGTTTTGGAGAAAGTATAGATAGATTAGATATAGATATAGATGATATAGATATAGATATAGATATAGATTAGATATAGATTAGATATAGATTAGATATAGATATGTATCTATATATATACTAGAACATATAATTCTACTCTAGTGTTAGTTAATTATATTTTCATGAGAATAATCATACCACTTATAGCTAAGAAAAGACATTTTAAAAAGTGAACTGACTTTAGTTTTTATATCTTACATTACTTGATAAAAATTAAATTGTAATTATCAATTAAACATCTCATATTACTGACTTTAAGTACCATTTAAACTTCATAAGTGAAAAAAAATAATCAAATTTTTATTTTTCATATTAAAGTGAAAGTGCAGTATCTCAAGAAATTAGAAGTAATGAGTTCATTTCTATTAAACCTTAAAATGAATAAATCTATGTATCTATTTATCTCTACCTTTATTTCTATCTCTGTCTCCTTTTTAATAATTGTATCACCCTGAACTGCCACGAAAAATGCTGAGACATTATTAAGGCCAGTTACTTAAAGTAATCATATGTAAAAAACAGAAAAAAAAAAAAACAAAGGAAATCATATTAAAGCAAACAAAAATATTATATTACTCCAGCTGTATATGATATTGATTGTATGATTGTAAAGAAAATCACCCTTATTAACTTGAATTAAAGTGAGTTAGAAATCTGTGATTATCAAATAGATCAGTATTATCTATACATTCAGGTTACACATTTGTATTGCTAGCAACATGAGACATCAGAGTTGAATTACAGTGTAGGCCATATTAATTCTTTTTTATTAATTGTTATGATAAACCATGGTACATTTTTGCATACAAATTACCTTTTAAACTGTTTAATCATACAACAGGTGTTTCTTTGGCATGTTTAATATGAACATTTCCAAGACAAAGCCCTTTCCCTCATTAAATATTCACCATTTTCCACCAACCCTTTATTTCATGAGAAACATTTCAGTGAGATTTATATGTATAATACTCAATGACTGATATATTGATTCAGTGTGGAAACTCTTATTAAGGGGTTTTATAAAGTTCCAACTAATAGAAGAAAGTAAGCACTTAACACCCTAATATTTCATTTTAACAGGCCCCCAGAACTTAGCAAATCTGATGTCATGTTTGTGTATCATTCTCACCTTAAAACCCAGCATATATGTCCCTATGACATGCAAAAATGAAGCAGATTACCTAACCCATCAAAAGTGATGTCCAAAGTTCCAGGGACATCCTTACAGGTACTATTGTTACTTATAAGCTTCTGTAGTTCTATTTCGTAATAACTGAAATGCAATAACCAAAAATGTGAATTTTGTGCATATAAAAATAAAAGGCTGTACTGGTGGAACATGTGTCAATAAATTAAACAGACAATGGCTTCTTTGCAAAGTCTGTCTAAAACTTGTTTGTAAATTGATTTGTTCACACTTTATCTGTCTACCTATTGTCCATATATCATCTTCCTAGCATCATCTATCGATGCTTAATGCAGTTTCAGCCTCACAGCCTTTTGTCTTTTATGATTTGGGCATGTTCACTGTGTAGTCACTGACCATAAATGAAAACTTTCTTTTCTGCTTGAAGAGTGTCCATGTAGTGGTCTTCGGGGGGTTAATTTGACACAGTGTGTATGAGAAAAAGTTTAGATCTCATCTATTACTGTTTAGACTTTGAGTCTTCTGATCTAAATATCAATTCACTTACTGAACATTGATTTGTAGAAACATTACAGGGTATCAAACACTGTTATGAAAGGGAATTTTTTTTTAAATCTAAAATTCTGTGCTTTAGAAATTTGTAGATATTTAAAATAACATGATGATAGTGACAAAATATTATAGAAAGAATGTCAAGGAGAAGGAAGACCAAAATGTGGATGCTTCAGTCCATCTTAGAGGGGGGAACAAAATACACATGGGAGGTAGAGGATGGAAGGGAATTTGGGAGGAAAAGAAAAAGGGGGAAGGATTAGGTATGAGAGGAGACTGGGGTGATATACAGAGGGTCAGGAATTTGAACAGAGGTGTGAAGCAATGGGGGATGGGGAACTGGGATTAGTCAACAGCAAGTCCCAGATTCCAGGAAAGTAAGAGGCTCCCAGGACTCAACAGGGATGAGATTAGCCGAAATTCCCAACAAAGGGGAAGGAGAACCTGTAGACACCGTATCCAGAGGTTAGGCTAGGCCCAGGTGGTGGATGGGGCCGCCCACTCATCTCCAAATTCTTAACCCAGAAGGGTTCCTGTCTAATGGAAATACTGGGACAAAGTGTGGAGCAGAAACAGAAGGAAAGGCCATCCAGAGACTGCCCCACTTGGGGATCAATCCCATAGATACATCAAATTCAGACACTATTGCAGATGCCAAGAAGTACTTGCTGACAGGAGTCTATTATAGCTGTCTCCTGAGAGGCTTTGCCAGAGCCTGACAAATACAGAGGGGGATGCTCGCAGCCAACCATTGGACTTAGCACAGGGTCCCTAATGGAGGAGTTAGAGAAAGGATTGAAAGAGCTGAAGGGATTTGCAACCCCATAGGAAGAACAGCAATATCAACCAACAAGACCCCCCAGAGCTCCCAGGGACTAAACTACCAATCAAAGAGTACACATGGAGGGACCCATGGCCCCAGAAGCTTATGTAGCAGAGGACGGCCTTGTGGGGCATCAATGGGAGGGGAGACCCTTGGTCCTGAAAAGGCTGGATTCCTCAGTAAAGAAGAATGCAAAGGGTTAGGTGGGAGTGGGTATATGGGAGGGGGAGCATCCTCATAGAAGCAGGGGGAGGGGGTGTGGGAGAGGGGGTTTCCAGAAGTGAAACCAGGAAAGGGGATAATATGTGAAATGTCAATACATAAAATATCCAATAAAAATGAAATGTAAATGAATGAAATTATTAATTAAAATAAAGAATTTGATTGTCATGGAAAAATGTCTAGGTCAGATTTCACTAAGAAGATTTAAACAATCCAACTGTAAATAAATCACACATTAATGTAAATGTGGTAAAAGTAACTTGTGAGTGCCTACATCATAAAGCAAACGAAACAGTCAGCTCAGATGGATACATTCAACTAACTTTTTTTTATTATCAAGGTTTACTTTAATTTTTTGTATTCAGTAGACTGAGGCAAAATCCATGTTATTTAATTCAATAATTGCACTTGCACAAATCAGTAGTTTTATTATACTTAATGTTCACTCTTAAGAATCATCCTACCAATCACTTCAGTCACTCTGACTATTAATTGATTTTAATTACCAAATTGAATGGGTGATTGATTTGCTAATTTCTTCCAAAGTGTATAACATCTTGTTAGAAATTGCTTTAATGTTGATTATTTTAAGCAGCATTGATATTTTTGCAAAAGTAGTTCTTCCTATAAGTGAGAATGAGTTAGGCTTCTTTTTATTAAAGTAAATAATGTACTTACATTCTGGAGTACACGCTCTATACTCTTTTGGGTAAATTTATTACGAATCATATATTATTCTACTTTAAATGAGATTAATACCTGAATTTCACTTTGTGATGAATGATTACTTGAACTTAAAAATGCAACCATTTCTTTTTTAGTTTATGTCATGCTAGATTTTTATATCAATTATTGTATGTAGCAATATCTTTAAAAATTTAAATATGCTAATCAACTCTAGTTGAAATATTGATAACTGGGAACCTTTTGTTCTAGTCTCATTGTTTTCTATTTATTTTACTTGCCACAATATCCTAACTAGATTTTCCAGTATTATGTTAATCAGAGCACATATCCTTGATATTTTTTCTACCTCAGCCACTTTCAATAAACTGTAAGAATGTAAAGAAGTATAGAATATATGATATGTGAAGGCAAATGAAGGGAACTGGAGATTGTTTAATTAATCTGAAAAAGCCAAACTGAAAGAAACTTGTTCTCTCTCTCATTCTCTCACCCTCACCCTCACCCCATCTCTCTCTCTCTCTCTCTCTCTCTCTCTCTCTCCTCCCCCCTCTCTCTTTCTCTCTGTGTTTGTGTATGTGTGTGTGTCTTTTTCATATGTGTGCATATGTATTGCATAAATTTTAAAATTGATGTAGGAAATGCTAGTATGGTATGGACTATAAGAAAATTCATATGTCTAAAATGAATGGAGGAGATAAAAACAGTATTTGCATTACAATGAGAAACATTCTGTGGAAAGGAGGAGGAAATAGCAAAGGGTGAAAGGAAAAAGAAAGGAATGAGGGTAGATGAAAATGAGGTATAATGATATGGGTGTGTGAAAAAAGTCAAATTGTAATTGTTTGAATGAACCCAAAATTTCAATTATAAAAGCATCCAGAAATGACACAAGGCAAAATTACCACAAAGATTTGTATGATATTGAAATCTGTAACTTCTATTTTTAAATTTTCTTTCGTTTTACCTTTCTTTCTTTTCTGTTAAACATACTAGATAGTTAACAATAAGATATTTGATGCAAAGATAAACTTGATTCCCTAGTTCATTGTCAAAATAGAATGACATATTATAAAAACATAAATATGAACTTTTCATGGAAAATAAATATCCAGAGGTAGCCGTGAATAAAAATATGCTTAGAGGTACTTTGTTTAACAGAAAATAAAACTTTCTTGGTTAACTCAACTAAGAAAAATATCACACCCTGAATTTTCATTTACTTAATTGAGTCTCAAGTATAGTTTGATTCTGTGTGTATTTACCTTGTCTGTAGGTACAGACTATGCAAGATCAGATTATAGCAGTTTAAAGATCCATGGTTTTACTTTTATTTCATTTCTGGAAAAACCTGAAAATGTAGTTTAGGAGTTTAAAACTAAACAAGATTTCAAGAATTTACCCTCATATTATTTAAAAGTATATGTAGAAACACATTAAATCAGACAATAGCCAATTGGTTTTGATATGAAATCATTTTTTTCCTTTTCTCAGTTGCACACACTGAGATACATGGAAAATAAGGTTCTGTATCACTGTAATCCATACAGTGTGAGCAATGTGATTATGGATTCATCTGTAATAGAAATAAAACTGAAAATAGATTAGTTAACTCACAGCTATTTAAATTTTATTTATAGGTTACACAAATAAAATGACACCTTAAGTTTAAAATGTAACAATTATTTATACATAGACATGAAAAAAATGAAATTCATTATCCTATGAAATTGGAATTGAAAGAAATACCTTCAAGAAATTCAATATTTTAAAATGTTACACTTTTAATTTTCTTTACTGTATGTACTTTAATAATTGCAAAAATATTTACACAATCAAGTGAATATATTGTACTATATGACTTTCAGAACAACTTACCAATCTTCCAATTATTTTTTGATTAGCATTGACATACTCAAAGATTAATCATTTTTATAGGCTTAATTGGATTCAGACTCCACAGTAAGCATATTTGTGGTCATGCCAGTCAGGGCATTTAGAGAGGAATAACTGAGAAGCTGTTGCTCACATTAAATGTGGTTGGCTCCATCTTCTAGCCTGGGGCTTTAGACAGAAGAAAAGCAGAAAGCAGAAAACCAGGAATGTAGCAGGATTCATATCTGCATTTCAACATGAGATGCTGTATGATCAACTGTCTCCTGTCCTTGTTGCCATGCCAGGAGATCATTATAAACAGTATCAGATCTCATCTCATGAGATAAAATACATTTCTCTTAATTTTAATTTGTTATTTATTTCATTCCAATATTGAGAAAATTAATTAATATAATCCATGTAGATTAAAACTTCTAAATGCTCTTCACAGTATAGGAATTCAGAAATATGTCTAGGAATTTTATTATTCAATCTAACTTCATATGTTTTATATCTATATAACATTTAAATATAATTTTGCTGTTGTTACATTTAAAGTTCCTTGTGATTTTATATAAAATAATTTGCGTGTATTTTAATTTTTGACGATCATCTCATTGTATGAGATAAATAATTTACAGATGATTCTGCTTCTTATTGTATTTTTTCCCATGAAATGACAGTAGTAGCCAATTTAGATTCATTCATTTCTTCTTTAAGGCTGTTTTTCTCTGTTATTTTAATTTGGTTTTGTTTACTGATAAAAACTTCACAAAAAAATTGTGTCTGCTTTCAGTGAAAATTAACATTTTTATCATGAATCGAGAATATTAAAGTGTTATTTTCTACTTATGTTCATTAAATATTTCAAGTTCCCATATTGTTTGTGGCTCAATTTTCAGTTGTTAATAACACCATATTTCAGTAAGTGGTCTTGTACGTCTCTGAATGGTTATGTTTATTTACTTAACAATATCTTGGATTAAATTATTGACTATCAGTCTGCCTGGGCCACCAGGGATCCCTAGTCAAGCAGCGCTGGGAGAAAATTACTCTACCAGGAGGGTGGAAAAGCCCCGAGTGGGGGCAAAACGATCCCCAAAGCTCACCAATTCCACCCGGTTCCCGCCCGGTTTCCGTGGGCCACAGAGACTGAGGGACAGGAACTTCCGGCCTCCATCGGCAGCCAGGGACCTCGGCTTGGGCCATAGGGCTCCATAGCAAATTAGCACCTGGAGAAAGATATCCTTCCAGGAGCTTGGAAAAGCCAGGAGTGGGCCCAAAACAAGCTCCACAGCTCACCAGGAACTGCCCCGAACCTGCGAGACACAGGGACTGAGGTAGGCAGGCATAGAAACCCCCCGGATCCCAACAGTGGTGGCTGCAGCAGGAGACTTCTGCCTGGGCCACCAGGGTTCCATACACAAGCAGCTCCAGGAGAAAGTTACTCACCCAGGAGCATGGAAAAAATGCCTCTCAGAGAGAGCTGGTCTTCAAGGAGTATTTATACAGAGGCCTACAGGTGAGAAAAGCCATAGCCAGAAAGTAAGATCAGCTAACATCAGAGTTAACAACATGGCAAAAGGCAAGGGCAAGAACCTAAGGAACAGAAACCAAGGACACTTGGCATCATCAGAACCCAGCACTCCCACCACAGCTGGCCCTGGAGTCCCCAGTATGCTAGAAAAGCAAGACTCAGATTTAAAATCAGTTCTCATGATAATGATAGAAGACATTAAGAAAGAAATTAACACCCTTAAAGAAACACAAGAGAACAGAGGTTAAAGAACTAGAAGCCCTTAAAGAGGAAACACAGAAATCCATTAAAGAATTACAGGAAAACACAATCAAATAGACAAAGGAAATAAACAAAACCTTCCAGGAGCTAAAATTAGAAATAGAAACAATAAAGAAATCACAAAAAGAGACAACCCTGGAGTTAGAAAACCTAGGAAAGAGATCAGGAGTCATAGATGCAAGAATAACCAACAGAATACAAGAGATAGAAGAGAGAATCTCAGGAGCAGAAGATATCATTGGCAACATTGACACAACAGTAAAAGAACATACATAATGCAAAAAGCTCCTAACCCAAAACGTCCATGAAATCCAGGACACAATGAGAAAACAGAACCTAAGGATAATAGGTATAGAAAAGAGTGAAGATTCCCAACTTAAAAGACCAGTAAATATCTTCAACAAAATCATAGAAGAAAACTTCCTTAACTTAAAGAAACAGATGAACATAAATATACAAGAAGCTTACAGAACCCCAAATAGATTGGACTAGAAAAGAAATTCAACCCGTCATATTATAGTGAAAACACCACATACACAAAACAAGGAAATAATATTAAAAGCAGTAAGGGAAAAAGGTCAAGTAACATATAAAGGCAAACCTATCAGAATTACACCAGACTTCTCACCAGAGACTATGAAAGCTAGAAGATCCAGGGCAGATCTCATACAGACCCTAAGAGAACACAACTGCCAGTCCAGGCTGCTATACCCAGCAAAACTCTCAATTAACATAGATGGGGAAACCAAAATATTCTATGACAAAACCAAATTTAAACAATATGTTTCCACAAATCCTGCCCTACAAAGGATAATAAATGGTAAATGTCAACTCAACGAGGGAAACCACATTCTAGAAAACACAAGAAAGTAATCTTTCAATAAACTGAAAAGAAGATAGCCACACAAACCTAAAAGGTACATCGAAAAAAACAGGAAACAACCATCACTACTCCTTAATATCCCTTAACATCAATGGACTCAATTCCCCAATAAAAAGACATAGACTGACAAACTGGATCCATAAAGAGGACCCAGCATTTTGCTGCATTCAAGAAACATACCTCCACAATAAAGACAAACACTACCTCAGAGTAAAGGGCTGGAAAATTTGTTTCCAGGCAAATGATCCCAAGAAACAGGCTGGAGTAGCCATTCTAATATCTGATAAAGCTTACTTTCACCCAAAAGTCATCAAAAAAGATAAGGAAGGACACTTAATACTCATAAATGGAAAAATCCACCAAGAAGAACTCTCAATTCTAAACATCTATGCTCCAAATGCAAGAACACCCACATTCATAAAAGAAACCTTACTAAAGCTCAAAGAACACATTGCACCTCATACAATAATACTAGGAGAGTTCAACACTCGACTATCATCAATGGACAGATCTTGGAATCACAAACTAAACAGAGACACAGTGAAACTAACAGGGGTTATGAACCAAATGGATGTAAGAGATATCTATAGAACATTTCATCCTAAATCAAAAGAATATACCTTCTTCTCAGCACCTCATGGTACCTTCTCAAAAACTGACCATATAATCGGTCACAAAACAAACCTCTACAGATACAAGAAGTTTGACATAATCCCATGCCTCCTATCAGATCACTACAGTTTAAGGCTGGTCTTCCATGGCAACAATAACAACAGAAAGCCCACATACACATGAAAGCTGAATAATGCTCTCCTCAATGACAACTTGGTCAAGGAAGAAATAAAGAAAGAAATTAAAGACTTCCTTGAATTTAATGAAAATGAAAGTACAACATACCAAAACTTATGGGACACATTGAAAGCAGTGCTAAGAGGAAAACTCATAGCTTTGAGTGCCTCCAAAAAGAAACTGGAGAGAGCATACACTAGCAGCTTAACAACACACCTGAAAGCCCTAGAACAAAAAGAAGCTAATACACGCAAGAGGAGTAG
>CM052705.1:12932888-12998512 GCA_028551405.1 Uromys caudimaculatus | reverse complement strand
TTAGTTTAAGTTTTTAAATTTTTAATCTAAATACATTTTGCCTTTTGTTACTGTAATTTTCAGTAGTTTTCTCTTTATTTCTGAAAAAAACATGGGCTAGATATTGTATGATCTTGGGTGATTGAAATATTTTGTACTGAAGGCCACCATAATATAACTTCCAGTTTTTACAATCTACCCTTTATTGTAAAAATTAGCACAAGTACACACATATTCAAAGATAAATTCATTCCTGGGTTTTTGTAGCATAACAAATTTAGTACTTTTGAAATTATTTTGTTGAACTTTTTTATGGTTTACTGTTTTTCTACATATAGGCATATGTACTATGTAGATGTTGGCAATTGACTCTGAGGTATCATAGCAGTAATGTTATTAGGTCCTCTCTAATAACAGTAAGTGCTCTTAAGTGAATCATCTATCCAGCCCTTAGGATAACTATTAACTAAACAATTTTATGATATGTTTTAAATAATTCTTAAAAAAATATCAGATCTCCAAAACATAAAAACAATTATTTCAAGATTTGGAAGTGATAATTAGTATGCATTGATTATTAAATCATTATACTGATCAGATCCCCAAATAGGTAATAGAATATTCACTAAGGCTATATAACAGTCCTTTGGACCCATATGACATAACCTTTCTATTGTCTCTGCTAAACATATTCCTGTCTGATCCAGTGTTCTTTGACTTCAACACTTTGTTTTTATCCAAGTCTTTCAACTGTTTCCACTACATTTTCTTCAGTACACAACAGATTAGCCTGAGACAACACACATCATTACTATGCCTAGGAAATATGTACTACATTCAGGAATTGTGATGCAATGCTTGCTTCTTCAACTGTTTGTGGGCTGTATATCCTTGGTGGACTACACTGGTTAAGAAAGCACTCAAATCCATAAGATTTGCATCTCATGTTCTATCACTGTAGCCATGGAAATCTATTTGGCTCGCCCTTGACTCTATCAATTTCTGTTCAGGCTTCACTAGTATTGTCCTACTTCTCTTAGAGAAATGAACAAATTTCTCCACATCCTGCACAAATTACTACTGACATTCAAACACATTAATCAGTATAATTCAAGCTTATATTGCAATATATATAGCACTGAGTGCATTTGGAGGTACTTACAGCAGCAACAGTGACTAATGCAGCTGCACTTCCAAAAGACCTATTCTAGAATAGATTACAATAACAAAATTGTCTCTCTAGGATGACATGAAAAATTTACACACAGATACATCACCAGGAGTTCCTTTTACCTCCACAGATTATTTATAGTTTTTATAATTATGGAGATAAGTTTCATAGTTTTCTTTATTATAAATTTGTGTATTTTTATAAGCTACATAACAACTGTAAGTCTCTCTTTTTCCAAAACCATACAAAATAAAATGGAAGCATCTTCAACATATTGTCCCAGCCTAACTGGAGGCTGCATGTAGAAGAATGGAAACTCATCACCCTGCACAAAACTCAAGTCCAAGTGGACCAAGGACCTCAACATAAAACTGGATACACTAAATGTCATAGAAGAAAAAGTGCAAAATATCTTTGAGTACATTGGTACAGAAGACAGTTTCCTGAACTGAACACCCATTGGTTCAGGCCCTAAGATCAACAATTGATAAATGGAACTTCATAAAATTTAAAAGGGTCTGTAAGGCAAATGATACTGTCAGTAGGACAAAACAGCAGTCTATAGATTGGGAAAAGATCTTCACTAAGCCTAAATCCCTATGATGGTTAATATTCAAAATATATAAAGAACTCAAGAAGTTAGACTGTATAATCTAAATAACTAAAAATGGGGTAGAGAGCAAAACAGAGAATTATCAATAGAAGACTCCCAAATGACTCAGAAGTACTTAAAGAAATGTTCAACATCTTTACTCATCAAGGAAATTAAAATCAAAATGATCTTGATATTCTACCTATACCAGTCAGAATGACTAAAGTTAAAAGTTCAAGTGACAGCGCATGCTGGCAAGAATGAAAGGAGAACACTCCTCCATTGTTGGTAGGATTACAAACTCTGGTGGTTACTCTGAAAATTGGAAATAGTTCTTCCTGAAAAGCCTGTTATATGTCTCCTGCGCATATACCCAAATGATGCTCCACCATATCACAAGGATGTATGTTCCACTATGTTCACAGAAGCTTTATTCCTAATAGCCAGAAACTAGAACCACCCAGATGTCCTTCAACCAAAGAATGGATGCAGAAAATGTGGTTCAGGTAAAACAAGGCATCCATTGCAGGCAAATGGATGGAACTTGAGAACACATTCCTGAGTGTGATAACCCAGACATAAAGGACATGCATGGCATTTACTCACTGATATTATCTGTGAAGCACAGAATATCTATGATATACCCTACAAATCCAAAGAAGTAAAACAAGAAGGGAGATCCAAGCAACGATGCTTGAATCACGCTTAGATGGGTGTACAAAATAGTCATAGGAGGCAGAGAGAGGAAATGAATAGGTGGGAGAGGAGAGCAGGGGGAAAATGGGAGAGGGCAGAATCAAGTGTGGGGAGATACAGGAGAGAAACTTAGAGGGGCAGGAAAATGGATGAAAATCTATATCCACCTTGGCGGCAGGTGATCTTTAGAACATCTCAGAGGCCTGAGATGGAGGAGGCTTTCACTAGTAAATGCAGGGGACTGACATTAGCCAAGATGCCTAACAGTGGGGACATGGAATGTGAAAACGATACTTCTTTTATCTGGGCAGGACTCCCTAGCACAGGGAAAAGGACACCAACCCACCCACACAATTTTTGACTCCCAATTATCCTGTCTAAAAGAAATGCAGGGACAAAGTTGGAGCAGAGACTGAAGGAATGAACACACAATAACTGACCCAAAATGAAAATGATCACAAGGGCAAACCCCAATCCCTGTCATCATTAATTCTTCTTTATTATGCTTGCAGACAGGAAACTAGCATAACTGTCCTCTGAGAGGATCTTCCCAGCAACTGACTGAAACAGGTGCAGATATCTATGGCCAAGCATTAGACTGAGGTCAGGGAACCTTAAGTGTAAGTTGGGGCTGCTTTCTCTGGCCTCATTAGCACCTAGTCTGGTAGATAATTGATGGTCCAGGGTGGGAGGAAACTGGGGGTGTAGTGGGGGTGGCAAGGGGGTCTCTGTGAGGGGGGACTTGGAGTGGGTCATCATTTGTGATATAAATAAATATAAATTAAAATAAATTAAGAATTTGTAAAAAATGGGGAAAGTAGTTGTAAATTTTATATTGTTTTACAATGAAGATATTTTCTTTGCATGAACATTAAAATATTATTGTTGCAATATTAACAGTACATTAAATAGGAATAACAGGAGGGCTAGCAGAAGAAGGGAACCAAGCAAATAAGCAGCAAACAGGTAGGTAGTAGTAAAACACAGAGACTAGAAAAACAAGAGTTAATAAAGACAAGAAAGAAGAGATTCTGAGAGAGGGCTTAGTCCTTAATAGTAATTACTTCTCCTAGGATGATGTTGGTTAAGTTCTGCATACCAAAGTGATGGCTCACAACTTTGTAACTCTAGCTCCAGTAGGATATGGTGCCTTCTTGCCTTGTGGGTTCTAGGCCCCACATATGTACACATAAGTACAAGCAGGAAAACTGTTATTTTTTTCTAAAAAAAAGTAAAAGGTTACATAATTAAAACTATCTGAGACATTTAAATTCCTCACAGGTAGCTACTCCCTCTAGACCAAAGTTCGCAACCTGGGGGTCACCACTACTTTCTGTGTTGAACGATTTTTTCGCAGTGTTACCTAAGACTATCAAAACCACATATATTACATATATTATAATGCATTAAGGTAGAAAAATGACAGTTATGAGATAGCAAAGAGATTAATTTTGTAGCTAAAGGTTACCACCACATGGGGAATTATATTAAGGATCACAGCATTGGAAAGTTTAAGATCCACTACTCTAGAAAATAAAATTTCTGTTTACTTACCATGTCAGTAAAAAATTTCATTAAATTTGCATTCTCTTTCTCATATAAAGAAAGCCCTAATCATATTTAAACTTTAATACAGCTGTCAGGATATATCAAAAGTATTCAATTTGAAGTTTCCTCACAATACTGCTTTTCTAGATAGGAAAAAATGCTCCTATATTATTTCCTATCATAGGACTTCTTTATGAAATCTACAACTTTTTATGTGTGTCTCTCCCTGTAGCGTTAGTTACAGTACTTTTAACCTAATAGGTACATGCTTTACTAAACATGAAACAAAACACTATTTTGTCTTTCCCCTGTATTCATTTTAAATTTTAAACTTTTGTAAGTTCTTAATTCTTCTTTCTAGAAAGGGGCTATCCCTACCAAGCACCAAGTATTCAATGGTCATGACAGCCACAATTATTGCCAAATTAGAAATTTCATATTTCCTGTTTCTGCTAGAGGAACACTCAACTATTAGTGAAAATTTTAGAATATGTATCTAGTATTTGAGATATCTGCTTCATAGATGGCATATTTCTTGACTGTCCAAGTATCTAGCTTTTTACATTCTTTTCATTATTACTGGCTCTGCTCCTTCAGAAACCTCAATTACCCCAGAGCAGATTGTCTATTGGAATCCCTCTGCAGCCTTTAATAAATATTTCTTAAAATAATATCTTTTTTTTTGAGAATATACCACCTTCCTGTTACTCGCTGCAAACTTTCTAATATAACTCCTTTCCACTCTTTTATCTTATACCTGCAGGTAGCATAAATGAATAAAGCATGATTTGAAATTATAACTAGCATGGAAACAAAACTGTCATAAAAAGAAAAATAGTTCATAACTGTCACTGCCAAAAAAAAAATAGAATTTTTAAATAGGATTAAGAGTGCCCCACAGACCTCATGAAATTGCAAACTTCTGTAAGGCAAAGGACACAATCAATAGGGCAAAATGGCAACCAAAAGATTGGGAAAAGATCTTTGCCAATCCTAAGTCCAATAGAGGGCTAATATCCAATATACACAAAGAACTCAAGAAGTTAGACTCCAGAGAACCAAATAACACTATCAAAAATGGGGAACAGAGCTAAACAGAGAATTCTCAACTGAGGAAAATTGAAAGGCTGAGAAGCACTGAAAGAAATGTTCAACATCCTTAGACATCAGGGAAATGAGAATCAAAACAATCCTGAGATTCTACCTCACACCAGTCAGAATGGGTAAGATCAAAAGCTCAGGTGACAGCAGATGCTGATGAGGATGTGGAGAAAAAGGAACACTCCTCCATTGCTGGTGTGATTGTAAGCTGGTACAACCATTCTGGAAATCATTTTGGTGGACTCTTAGAAAAATGGATATAATACTACCTGAGGACCCAGCTATACTACTCCTGAGTATATACCCAGAAGATACTCCAACATATAATAAGGACACATGCTCCACTATGTTCATAGCAGCCATATTTATAATAGCGAGAAGCTGGAAACACACCAGATATCCCTCAACAGAGGAATGGATACAGAAAATGTGGTACATTTGCACAATGGAATACTACTCAGCTATTAAAAACAATGACTTCATGAAATTCACAGGCAAATGGATGGAACTTGAAAATATCATCCTGAGTGAGGTAACTCAGTCACAAAAGAACAAACACAGTATGTATTCACTAATAAGTGGATACTAGGCCAAAAGTTTGGAATACCCAAGATTCAATTCACAGCAACCATTGGACTGAGTGTGGGGTTCCAGATTGAGGAGGTGGAGAAGGGACTGAAGGAGCTGAGGGAATTTCCAGCCCCATAGAGGGAGCAACAGTGTCAACTGGCCTGAGGCCCTTGGGTCTGAGAGTGTTAGATGTCCCAGTATAGGGTAATGCCAGGGAGGGTAGATGAGAGTGGTTGGCTGGGTGGGGGAATACCCACCCACATAGAGGCAGGGGGAGGGGGGAGGGGAAATGGGGTTTCCAAAGGGGAAACCTGGAAAGGGGGAAACATTTGAAATTTAAATATAGTATCAAAAAAAAAAAAAAAAAAAAGAGTGCCCCACAATGGTTGCAAAATAGCAATGGCACAATGGCAATTACCTTATAGAACCAAGTTTTGTTTTGTTTTTTTTTAAAGTACAACTTGAGATTGCATGATATTAGATCACAGTGTGAGGCCTAAGACCATTAACTGTTTCTAAACTTGGTAAGGCTCTGCCTTTGATATCAGAGGTTTCTGTTCACTATATACAAATACTTCTTCTGTGGCCTAGCCCTAGCACACACCACTAATCAAAGAGCTAAACAATGTCAACTCTAGGTCAAGATTCAGCGTAAGTAATCAGCCAATACAAAGTTCACATAAGTAAACAGAAAGGAGCATCACTGAGTTGAAGGATATTTTAGAAAAGGAGAAGGAGCTTTATCCTTCTGGGAAGATGGTGGTAGAAAGGCCAGCTGGGTGCTTTTTCTGCCTTGATGAGCTAACTGGCTTTAATCACAACTTCTGGTTCTTGAGTGTTTATTTGTTAAAATCATATTGCTAGGACTTACGAGTTGTATTTTTGTTGTTGTTTGTGTTTGGTTTTTTTTTTTTTTGTGTTATTTTGCCTTTTAACCTTTTTTTTAAAAAAAATGTTAAAACAGCCATATCAGTATAAATGATAAAACTTTTCACAGTTTATTCATTGACTTTGTCTTTTGCTTTTCTCTGGCATCCAAGATTCTGACTGAAAAGCTTTGCCAGCCCTGGTCAGATCCACTGAGCGTTCTTTCTCCAAAATGTGAGGCAGGGAAATGCGCATTAATTTGAGTTGCAATAGTTGAAGGCAAGAGTTATTTGCTAGTTTCTTTACAGAGTTTTGTTGTTTTTTTCCATAAAAATCCTGGCCTCTTATGTAAATTTCTTCTCTGTGTTTTACATTCTTTAGTACTTCCTCTATAATAGGTCAAGTCTTTTTAGTCCTTCCAATCCTTGCTTCCTACTCAGTTGGGATGTTTGCAGGGATCTCTCCAGGGAGGTGAGGAAACAAGTGGGTATGAATCATTTGGGAAGGAAATACTACTATATTACCAAGTATAAGAACTGGAGAGGGCAGACTATTCAAGAGAAAAGAATTGTAGAAACAGAAAGCAGGTAGACTAGGATTTAGTTTTTTAAAACAATAACTTTAGAAAGGAAATCAATTGACACCAATCCTGAAACAACTCACAAGCTGGAATTATGTGACAGGGATTTATTTTCTTTTACTTTTAAAATTAATTGTAATTATATCATTCTCCTCTTTTTCTTTTCTCATTCTATTCTGTCCAGTGGATTCTTTGTACCTTGTTCTCTCTCTCAAATGCAGGATGTCTCTCTGTGTGTGTGTGTGTGTGTGTGTGTGTGTGTGTGTGTGTGTGTGTGTGTGTGTATGAATATGTATATACATAAACTTGTTATGTATTCCAAAGTATTAAAATAAACATACAACCTGTTCAATCCATACGACTTTACACATGTATTTTATTTCAGGATTAACCATTTGGAATTGAAATTAAAAGCATAAAAACACCTTAAGAAGCACTATTAAATTCTCTCAAAACAAACAAAAACAAGAGAAATTTTTAAAGAAAAAATAATTATTGAAAAAGAGGCAAGTTGAACTTTCAGAATTTAAAACTAAATAAGTGAAAACCACATTGAATGTTAAAAAATATAAGAAACTATAACAAACATAAGAAAGGATCAATAGTTTATTTCATCTGAATATTCTTATTATCATTAATTACATATAATTTGTCATTTACTTCCCATAACTCCAGTTAACTTTTTATGGTTTAGCTATATTCATTGGAGAATTTAAGAAAATACCATGAATCTGTTGAATCTTTTCCAGTACATATAAGGGGACTGAAATGCTGATATCACAGAACACTATTTTAGTCGTTCTTTTTAATTGATATTTTCATGTCTATAAATATGATTATCACATTGGTTTACTACACTTAAACAAATCCAGGTAGTAGCCTTCAATTTCTCACTTGAAAGGAAAGGTAACTATAATTTAAAAGACCCTTGATATTCACTACTTTGCATTAATTAGATTATATGATTAGTGAGAGCAGGAGTAGACAGAGTAGAAGGCTGTACATTCAGGGAGAAAACTGAATAATTTCAAGTATTTGACTACTAAAGGAACAACCTAAATCAACTAAGAGTATATTTTTGTATTCATCATTTTGAAATGAGCATACTTCCCTTGCCCTGAAATAGGTGTGGAAGGGCAATCTGAAAGCAAAAGAATAAATGTGTTCCAATCTGTGACTGCAACAGACTCAAAGAAGGGCTATATCCAAGCTCTTGTTAGCAAGTTATTGGCTGGCAAAACTGACAATAGTTATTGCCATAGGAAATAATGGGAAGCATAAAGGAAATTGGTCTAGAGAACCAAAAGCACAACATTTTTAAAACAATGTCATGCAAAGAAGTTACTAAGTCAGCAGAAGAACTTTATAGATTTTTTTTTAATTTACACTTTTGTTCAGAGTGTATAATTGTTATACCAGAGGATGCAAAATAAATGAGCTCAAATAATTTCTGAAAATATTCTGAATGGCAGTGCCTGGTTTTATTTGTTTGTTTGTTTGTTTTATGTGCTTTTGTTTTGTTTTGCTTTGCTCTTGTTTTTTATACTGTAACTATATAGCATCCCCAGAAAAAGGACTTGTGCTTTTACTTAATGTATTCTTAATAGTATCTTTTCATGTATTATTATATACATCAAATGTGGTGATCATCTAAGTGGAACTTCTTTGTATAAGCAGAAACATGTGTCATATTTGCTACTATCAGGCATCAATTTGTCTAGTTTAGGCTTGACCTTGAGATAGAATTTTGAATTCATAAACTCAGAAAAATAGAATGATGGTCAAATGTTGCTTCCTATCCCTAAATACATTTTCTACAATGAAAAAGAAGTGTTCTTATAAAAACTGTCATTCATTATTAGAGTTGAATGAAACATTGATGCAATATACTAAGGAAAGGATCTAAATATAAAGGACAGTGTGTGAGAATCTCATTATAAATTATGTTATATTTACTTAGCTTGACATTCAACATGTAAAGGGAATAATGACACTTTGAAACACATGTAGGGTATCATCCTACAATCTAGATAACAGTAGAAAATGGAATCTTATAGGACAGCAAAACAAATCCAAATTTTCTGCAAATAAAATTGCTTAGTGATATTTCAGAATAACAGTTTCCATTGCACTGGTGATTATAATTGATTAGGTCATACACCAAAATATATTTAAATAATAAATGCAGACTTTACTTACTTCTATGAAAGCCAGGAAATATTTTAAGAATAATAAGACTTTTGCAGCCTATGTTTCTATACAAATTAGAATAAAGATTCCACTGTAAGACACTGATGCATTTGAAATGAGAAGAAAATAACAAATACATATGAATATATTAATATAAACTTAGTCTGCTGCAGAGATATCAGCAACCTTCAATTGTGAAGAGAGTTTAAATAGTACAGCCACTGAAAAGTCAGATAGAGCAGGTAATGATGGACATGCTTTTTATGCCAGCACTTGAGAGACAGATGTAGGTGGATGTCTCTGAGTTTGAGGCCAGCATGATGTACATAGTGAGTTCCAGAACCAATGCTACATTGAGAAACTCTGTCTTGAAAAACAAAAAGAAGGAGGAGGAGAAGAAGGAGGAGAAGGAAGAGGAGGAGGAGGAGAAGAAGAAAGAAGAAGAAGAAGAAGAAGAAGAAGAAGAAGAAGAAGAAGAAGAAGAAGAAGAAGAAGAAGAAGAAGAACTAGAACAAGAATAAGAAGAACAAGAAGAAGAAGAAGAAGAAGGAAAACAAGAAGGAGAAGAAGGAGAACAAGAAGAAGAAGAAGAAGAACAAGAACAAGAAGAACAAGAAGAAGAAGAAGAAGAACAAGAACAAGAAGAAGAACAAGAACATGAAGAAGAACAACTAGAAAAACAACAAGAACAAGATGAACAGTAAGAAGAATAACAAGGAGAATATAGCAAGAACAAGAAGAACAATAACAAGAACAAGAAGAGGAGAAATACAAAGGAAAAGTGAAAGGAAACATAAGGGAACAGAAGAAGAAAAGGAAAAAAAAAAACAAAGAAGTTGGATGTGAGAAATAGCTACATGGACTGTTTGGCTGTTCTGAGGTTTGATGTGGTTTCTCTGTTGGAGTCCTTGATGATAGAGGTTGTTAATTGAACTATCAAAAAGCAGACCTCTTTTATTAAGTAATGAAAGAAGTGGGTATTCTTGTCTAAGACCTGTAGTTCTCTGTAAACTGTTTTGTGATTAAATAGAACTTTAAGGTTGGGGTTTTACAGGTCCCACACTTTATTGATTCTACTGGTCCATAAACTTGGAAGAATTTCAATCTTCTGCTATCTTCCTTAATTGTTTCTTCAAAGATGTGAACTCTTACTTGCTTGGTTAGAATTACACAAAAACATTTTATATTATTTGTGGCTATTGTGATGGCTATTACTTTTTAAATTTTTTTTTATTTTTATTTTTTGAGTATTTACATTTCCAATGTTTCCCCCTTTCAAGATCTCCTCTTTGGAAACCCCCTATTCCCTCTGCCTACCCACCTCTATGAGGGTATTGCACCTCTCACCCGACCACCCACCCACTCACTTATTCCCCCCTTGACAGACCCCTTTACTGGGCCCTCTAACACCCTCAGGCCCAAGGGCCTCTCCTCCCCCTGAAGGCCAACTAGGCCCTCCTCTGCCACATATGTGATCCAAAACATGGGTCCCTCAATGTGAATTCTTTGGTTCATGGTCCCGCCTCCAGGAGGACAGGGGCACTCAAGCCAGTTGACACTGTTGCTCCCTCCATGGGGTTGCAAACTTCCTCAGCTCCTTCAGTCCCTTCTCCAAATCTACCATCTGGGACCTCACTCTCAGTCCAGTGGTTTCTGTAAAGTGAAACTTGGGTATTCTGAACTTTTGAGCTAATATCCATTTATCAGTAACTACATACCATGTTCATTCTTTTGTGATTGAGATACCTCCCTCAGGATGATATTTTCAAGTTCCATGCATTTGCCTGCAAATTTCATTATATCATTGTTTTTAATAGCTGAGTAGTACTCAATTGTATAAATGTACAACATTTTCTGTATCCATTCCTCTGATGAGGGACATCTGGGTTGTTTCCAGCTTCTGGCTATTATCATTATGGCTGTTATGAACATAGTGGAGCATGTGTCTTTATTACATGTTGGAGCATCATTGGGTATTTGCCAAGGAGAGATATAGCTGGGTTCTCAGGTAGAATTATGTCCATTTTTCTGAGGGTCTGCCAAAATGATTTCCAGACTGGTTGTACCAGCTTACAATCCCACCAACAATGGAGGAGTGCTCCTCTTTCTCCACATCTTCGCCAGCATCTGCTGTCACCTGAGTTTTTGATCTTAGCCATTCTGACTGGTGTAACATGAAATCTCAGACTTGTTTTGATTTGCATTTCCCTGATGACTAAGGATGTTGAATATTTCTTTAGGTGCTTCTCAGCCTTGCAAATTTTCTTAATTGAGAATTCTCTGTTTAGCTCTGTTCCCCATTTTTTGATAGGGATATTTGGTTTACTAGAGTCTAACTTCTTGAGTGCTTTGTATATATTGGATATTAGACCACTATTGAACATAGGATTGGTTAAGCTCTTTTCCCAATCTGTTGGTTGCCGTTTTGTCCTATTGACAGTGTCTTTTGCCTTTGCAATTTTATGAGGTCCCATTTGTCGTTTCTGGATCTTAGATCATAAGCCATTGGTATTCTGTTCAGGAACTTTTCCCCTGTACACATGTGTTCGAGAATTTTCCCCACTTTCTCTTTTATTACATTCAGTGTATCTGGTTTATTGTGGAGGTCCTTCATCCATTTGGACTTGAGCTTTGTACAAGGAGATAGTAATGGATCAATTCTCATTTTTCTACATGTAGACTGCCAGTTGAACCAGCACAATTTGTTGAAAATGCTGTCTTTTTTCCACTGAGTGGTTTTAGCTCCTTTGTCGATAAATGACCATAAGTGTGTGGGTTCATTTCTTGATCTTCAATTCTATTCCATTTATCTACCTGCCGGTCACTGTACAAATACCATGCAGTTTTTAATCACTACTACTCTGTAGTACAGCTTGAGGTCAAGGATGCTGATTCCCCCAGAAGTTCTTTTGTTGTTAAGGATAGCTTTTGCTATCCTGGGGTTTTTGTTGTTCCAAATGAATTGGAGAATTTCTATTTCTAAGTCTATGAAGAATTGAGTTGGAATTTTGATGGGGATTGCATTGAATTTGTAGATTCATTGCTTTTGTCAGGATGGCCATTTTTACTATATTAATCCTCCCAATCCATGAGCATGACAGATCTTTCCACCTTCTGAGATCTTCGATTTGTTTCATAAGACACTTGAAGTTCTTGTCATGCAGATCTTTCACTTGCTTGGTTAGAGTCACACCAAGATACTTTATATTGTTTGTGACAATTGTGAAGGGTGTCATTTCCCTAATTTCTTTCTCAGCCTGTTTCTCCTCGAGTATAGGAAGGCTACTGATTTGTTTGAGTTAATTTTATATCCAGCCACTTGGCTGAAGTTGTTTATCAGCTGCAGCAGTTCTCTGGTGGAGTTTTTCAGGTCCCTAAGTATAGGATCATATCATCTGCAAATAGTGATATTTGGATTTCTTCCTTTCCAATTTGTATCCCTTTGACCTCCTTTTGTTTTCTAATTGCTCTAGCTAGAACTTCAGTTAAAACATTGAATCGATGGGGAGAGAGAGGGCAGAATTGTCTAGTTCCTGATTTTAGTGGGATTGCTTCCAGTTTCTCTCCATATAGTTTGATGTTGGCTACTGGTTTGCTGTATATTGCTTTTACTATGTTTAGATATGGACCTTGATTTCCTGATCTATGCAAGACTGCTATCATAAAGGGATGTTGAATTTTGTCAAATGCTTTTTCAGCATCTAATGAAATGACCATGTGGTTTTTTCTTTGAGTTTGTTTATGTACTGGATTGATGGATTTCAGGGTATTGAACCACCACTGCATCCCTTGGATGAAGCCTACTTGATCATGATGAATCTTCATTTTGATGTGTTCTTGGATTCGGTTTCCGAGAATTTTATTGAGTATTTTTGCATCGATATTCCTAAGGGAAATTGGTCTGATGTTTTCTTTCTTTGTCTGGTCTTTGTGAGGTTTTGGTATCAGTGTAACGGTGGCCTCATAGAATAATTGGGTAGTATTCCTTCTGTTTCTCTTTTGTGGAATAGATTGAAGAGTATTGGTATTATGTCTTTGAATGTCTAATAGAATACTGCAGTGAACCCATCTGGTCCTGGGCTTTATTTGGTTGGGAGACTTTTAATGACTCCTTCTATTCCTTTAGGAATTATGGAACTGTTTAGATGGTTTATCTGATCCTGACTTAACTTTGGTATTCGATACCTGCCTAGAAAATTGTCCATTTCTTTCCAGATTTTGCAGTTTTGTTGAGAATAGGCTTTTGAAGTAGGATCTGATGATTTTTTGAGTTCCCTCAGAATCTATTGTTATGTCTCCCTTTTCATTTCTAATTTTGTTAACTTGGATTCTGTCTCTGTGGTCTCTTGTTAGTCTGGCTAAGAGTTTATCTTGTTGATTTTCTCAAAGAACTAACTCCTGGTTTTGTTGATTCTTTGTATTAGTTCTTTTTGTTTCTATTTGGTTGATTTCAGCCCTGAGTTTTATTATTTCCTGCCTTCTACTCCTCTTGGGTGCATTAGCTTGTTTTCTTCTAGAGCTTTCAGGTGAGCTGTTAAGCTGCCAGTGTATGCTTTCTCCAGTTTCTTTTTGGAGGCACTCAAAGCTATGAGTTTTCCTCTTAACACTGCTTTCATTGTGTCCCATAAGTTTGGTTATGTTGTGCTTCCATTTTCACTAAATTCTAGGAAGTCTTTAATTGCTTTCCTTATTTCTTCCTTGACCATGTTGTCATTGAGTAGAGAATTGTTCAGCTTCCATGTGTATGTGGGCTTTTTGTTGTTATTGTTGCCATTGAAGACCAACTTTAATCAATAGTGATCTGATAGGAGGCATGGGCTTATTTCAATCTTCTTATATGTGGACGTTTGTTTTGTTACCAATATATGGTCAATTTTAGAGAAGATACCGTGAGGTGCTGAGAAGGTATATTCTTTTGATTTAGGTTGATATGTTCTATAGATATCTGCTAAATCCATTTAGTTCATAACCTCTGTTAGTTTCACTGTGTCTCTGTTTAGTTTGTGATTCCAAGATCGGTCCATTGATGATAATGGGGTATTGAAGTCTCCTACTATTATTGTGTGAGGTGCAATGTGTACCTTGAGATTTAGTAAAGTTTCTTTTATGAATGTGGGTGCCCTTCCATTTGGAGCATAGATGTTCAGAATTGAGAGTTCTTCTTGGTAGATTTTTCTTTGATGAGTATGAAGTGTCCTTCCTTATCTTTTTTGATGACTTTTGGGTGAAGGTCGATTTTATCCGATATTAGAATGGCTACTCCAGCCTGTTTCTTGGGACCATTTGCCTGGAAAATTGTTTTCCAGTCCTTTACTCTGAAGTAATGTTTGTCTTTATCGCAGAGGTTTGTTTCCTGAATGCAGTAAAATGCTGGGTCCTCTTTAGGGATCCAGTCTGTCAGTCTATGTCTTTTTTATTGGGGAACTGAGTCCATTGATGTTAAGAGATATTAGGGAATAGTTATTTTTGCTTTCTGTTATTTTCATTGATCTTCTTTTCAGTTTGTTGAAAGATTACTTTCTTGTGTTTTCTAGGGTGTAGTTTCCCTCCTTGAGTTGATGTTTACCCTCTATTATCCTTTGAAGTGTTGGGTTTGTGGAAACATATTGTGTAAATTTTGTTTTGTCATAGAATATTTTGGTTTCCCCATCTATGTTAATTGAGAGTTTTGCTGGGTATAGCAGCCTGGACTGGCAGTTTTGTTCTCTTAGGGTCTGTCTGTATGAGTTCTGCCCAGGATCTTCTAGCTTTCATAGTCTCTGGTGAGAAGTCTGGTGTAATTCTGATAGATCTGCCTTTATATGTTACTTGACCTTTTTTCCTTATTGCTTTTAATATTCTTTCCTTGTTTTGTGTATTTGGTGTTTTCACTATAATGTGTTGGGACAAATTTCTTTTCTGGTTGATTCTATTTTGAGTGTGTAAGTTTCTTGTATATTTATGTTCATCTCTTTCTTTAAGTTAGGGCAATTTTCTTCTATAATTTTGTTTATGATATTTACTGGTCCTTTAAATTGAGAATCTTTGCTCTCATCGATACCTAGTATCCCTAGGTTCTGTCTTCTCATTGTGTCCTGGATTTCATTGATGTTTTTGGGTTAGGAGCTTTTTGAATTTTGTATGTTCTTTTACTGTTGTGTCAATGTTGTCTATGGTATCTTCTGCTCCTGAGATTCTCTCTTCTGTCTATAGTTTTCTGTTTTTTATTCTTGTATCTATGACTCCTGATCTCTTTCCTATCTCCAGAGTTGTCTCTTTTTGTGATTTCTTTATTGCTTCTATTTCTATTTTTAGCTTCTGGATAGTTTTGTTCATTTCCATTGTCTGTTTGATTGTGTTTTCCTCTAATTCTTTATTGGATTTCTATGTTTCCTCTTTAAGTGTTTCTAGTTGTTTACCTCTGTTCTCTTGTATTTCTTTAAGGGTGTTAGTTTCTTTCTTAAAGTCTTCTAACATCATCATGAGAACTGATTTTAAATCTGAGTCTTGCTATTCTGGTGTGTTGGGGCATCCAGGGCTTGCTGTGGTGGGAGAGCTGTGTTCTGATGTTGCCAAGTAGCCTTGGTTTCTGTTCCTTATGTTTTTGCCCTTGCCTTTTGCCATCTTGTTAACTCTTATGTTAGCTGATCTTATTGTGTCTGGCTCTGACTTTTCCCTCCTGCAGGCATCTGTATCAATATTCCTTGAAGACCAGCTCTCTCTGAGAGGTGTTTAGGTTTGGAGAGCTGTGGCACAGGTTCAGCTGTGGTGTGCATACAGAAACCAGAAGGATCTTGTCCCCAGCTGTCCCTTGGTTACTGTGTCCTGATGGCTCTTCAAGGGTCCCTCTTGATCCAGTGAGTTTGAACAGAAGTGGTGGTTTTGCCTATGCTAGAAGGTGTGTCAGCACTCCTGAGATACTAACTCTTTCCTGGAGCCCTGAGGTCCAGGTTGAGGTCCCCAGGTCCTGGTGAGCAGTGGTGCTTGTCTTATCCCCATTCACATCTTTTCCATGCTTCTGGGAGGGTAACTTTCTTCCAGAGCTACTTGACTATGAAACCCTCGTGTTCTAGGCACAGGACTCCCACCAGGGATGGAAACAGGAAGGTTCCTGTCCTTTTCCTCCTCAGTCTATGTGTCCTGAGGGCCTGGGAAGCTAGCTTTCTCCTAGCACTAATTGGCTATGGAGCCCTGTGGCCCAAGCTGAGGTCCCCAGCCACAGATGGAAACCGGAAGTTTCCTGTCCCTCAGTCTCTGTGTCCCACGGTTTCCGGCCGGGTCATGATGAGCAGTGGTGCTTGTCTTGTCCCCACTCACAGCTTTTCCATGCTCCTGGGAGCATAACCTTCTCCCCACGCTGCTTGTCTATGGAACCCTGGTGGCCAGGACAGAGGTCTCCTGCCACAGATGGAAACCGGAAGGTTCCTATGTCTGACTACCTCAGTTCCTGTGTCCTGCAGGTTCCGGGCTGGTCCCGGTGAGCAGTGGTGCTCATCTTAACCCCACTCATGGGTTTTCCATGCTCCTAGGAGGGTAGCTTTCTCCTGGTGCTACTCGGCTAAAGAACCCTGGTGGTGCAGGCACAGGTCACCCGCCACAGATGGAAACCGCTCCCCAGTCTCTGTGTCCTAAGGGCCTGGAAGGCTAGCTTTCTCCTGGCACTAATTCAGCTATTACTTTTTGAATTCCTTTGTCGGCTGGTTTATCCTGTGTATATAGGAGGGCTACTGCTTTTTTCTTTGTTTTTGTTGTTGTTGATGATGATTTTGAATTCAGAATCTCTGGTAAAGGTGTTTATCAGTTTTAGGAGTTCCCTGGTAGAATTTTTGGAATCACTTATGTATACTATCATACCATCTGCAAATAGCAATATTTTGAGTTCCTTATTTCCATTTTGTATCTCCTTGATCTGCCTTAGTTGTCTTAATGTTCTAGCTGTATCATAAAGTACTGCACTGAACAGATACAGAGTGGACAACTTTGTCTGTTCCCTGATTTTAGTGGAACTTCTTTAAGTTTCTCTCCATTAAATTTGGCATTGGCTATAGCTTTACTGTATATTACCTTTATTATATTGAGGTCTGTCCTTTGTACTCATGGTCTCTCCAAGTCTTTTATTATGAAGGGTTATTTGATTTTGTCAAAGGCATTTTCAGTACCTAATGAGATGACAAGTTGATATTTTTTGCTTTCAGGTTTTTTTTTTTATATGGTGGATTACATTGATGGGTTATTATATGTTGAACCATCTCTGTGTCTCTGGGATGAAGCCTACATAATCATAATGGATGAGTTTTTTGATATGTTCTGGACATCACTTTGCAAGTATTATATTAAACATTTCTACATCAATGTTCATAAGGGAAATTGGTATGAAATTCTTTCTCTGTTGATATATGAGCTTAGGTATCAGTATAACTGTATTTTCATTTTTTTTAAAAAAGGCAATATCTATTATGTATCTACCTTGTGAAATAATTTTAGGAATATTGGTATGAGCTCTTTGAAAATCTGATAGAATTCTGAACTAAAACCATCTAGCTCTAGTCTATTTGTTTGAGAGATATTTAAAAACCCAGGATGTCTAAAATAAGTTTTTGGTATAAAAGAACCTCTGGAGGTATCACATCCATGATTGCAAGCTGTACTCAGAGCAATAGTAATAAAAGCAAAATGGTATTGGTGTCAAAACACACAAATTAACTAATAGATTCAAATCAAAGGCTTAGAAGTAAACCTATGTACCCATGGATAGTTGATTTTTGACAAAGAAGCCAAAAGTATACAATGACATAAAAAAAGAAACATCATCAACAAATGTTGCCAGTTTAATTGTATGTCTGCTAGTAAAAGAATGCAAAGAGATTCATATCTTTCAAGCTGCTCACAAGCCAAGTCAAAGTGGATCAAAGACCTCAACATAAAATCGGATACACTAAAACTGATAGAAGACAAATAGGGGGCATAATCTTGAATGCATTGGATCAGAAGAGAACTTACTGAATAGAACACCAACAGATAAGGCACTAAGATCAACAATTAATAAATAGACATTATGAAACTGAAAATGACTATAAGGCAAAGGACACCATCAAAAGGTCAAAATGGCAGCCTAAAGAATGGGAATGCCTCTTCATCAACCATACTTTTAACACACAAGACATATTTAAGATATGTAAAGAATGCAGGAAACTAGATATCAACAAACCAAGTAATCCAATTTTAGAAATGAGTACAGTTCTAAATAAAGAATTCCACCCAGAGGATTCTCTAATGGCCTAGAAGAACTTAAAGCAATGTTCAACATTCTTAGTCATCAGGAAAATGCAAATCAAAATGACTCTGAGATTTCATTGTAAACCTGTTGGACTGGCTAAGATGAAATACTCAAGTGACAGCTCAGGTTGACAAGGATGTGAAAAAGAGATATACTCATTTGTTGCTGGTGGGAATGCAAACTAGCAAAACCACTCTGGTAATTAATTTGTTGGTTTCTCAGAAAATTTGAATAGATCTGCTCCAAGAGACAGCTATACCACTCTTTAGCATATACCAAAAAGATATCCACTATACCACAGGGATACTTGCTCAACTATATTCATAGCAGCTTTATTCATAATTGCTAGAAACTGAAAACAACCTAGATATCTGTCAATGGAAGAATGGATAAAGAAAATGTATTTTAATAAAAATAATCACATCAGAAAACTTTCAAGCAGATGATGGAATTAGAAAAGTTCATCCTGAGTGAGACAAGACTGACACTAAAAGACAAATATGATATGTACTCACTTATAAGTAGCCATAAAATACAGAATAACCATTATGCAATCCATGGACAACCCACTAAAAGGTAATAACCAAGAGGTTTCAAGTGGAGATAACTGAATCTCATTGAGAAGGGGAATTTAAGAGTATATAGAGGAGGAAATTCAGTGGGGGAGGTGGTGAAAATGGGAACAGAACTCCTATATAAGAAGGACTAGAAGGAAAGAGAATTGTGAGAGACAACTGGAATGTGGAGCATCTGTAGGATAATCTAGAAACCTAACGATGGAAATTCCCAGGAATCTGAAGGTGACCCTGTCTAAGACTCCTAGCAATGGGGGATATACAGCTTGAATTAACCATCTTCTGTAAGCAGCCAAGATTTCCAATGGAAGAACTGGGACACGAACACAGTCACAAAGCCTTCAACCCATAAATTGCCCTGACTACAATAGATGGAGGGGTAAAATTAGAGCAGAAATTGATGGAATGGCCAACCCATGACTGGCCCAGCTTGAGACCCGTGCTATGAAAGGGAGCCTACTCTTGACATTGTTAATGATATTCCACTATATTTGCAGATTTGATTCTAGTATAAATGTTGTCAAAGAGGCTTCATGAAGCAATGGATTAAAACATACACAGTCACACATTATGCAGAGCTAAGTTAATCCTGTAGAAGAGGGGGAGGAAGGACTGAAGGAGCCAGAAATATCAAGGAGATCACGAGAAAATCTACATAATCAACCTTGGCTCAAAGGGCCTCATGGAGACTGAATTATCAACCAGAGAACGTGCATTCATAGGATTGTCCTAGGAACTCTGCACATATGTAGCAGTTGTGCACCTTGGTCTTCATATGGGACTCCTAACCGTGGGATAAGGGGAAGTCTCTGTTACCTGCATTTGGATCTCTTTCCCCTAACTGTACTGCCTCTTCTAGACTCAATGGAAGAAGATTCACAGTATTACTACAACTTGATATGCCAGGGATTGTTGATATCCATGTCAGGTCACCCCTTTTTCTGGGGAGAAGGGGAGGAGAGGTGGATGTGAGGTGAGATGTTGGGCCTAGTAGGAGAGAAGTGAGAGGATGTAAAGTAAATAACTTTTAATAATAATAATAATAATAATAATAATAATAATAATAATAATAGGAGGAGGAGGAGCAGCAGCAGCAGAAGTAGAAGTAGTGGTAATAAAAGGTCCCGCACTGATGTAAAATTATTTCAGGAGAGACTGCTTTATATTAAAATTCTCTAACAACTGTAAATTTAAAAATGTGTATATCTTAAATTTTTTTTCAAAACCTTTTTTAATGATGGTTCTTAAATTCTTTAAACTCCCTTTTAGCCCACCAGAGGTAGTGGAAAAGAAAGGATATGAGAGAGCTGGACCTGTTAAGAAATGATTCTCTTTGGAGTACATCCTATCTTTCTTTTCAGGAAATCAGCAGTTCTGCTCACAGGAGTCAGCAGTGGCAGTTCAACAGAGTTGGGACTTCAAACATGAATTAGCAGCAGTGGCACTACATAGCAGAGACAGTCAGCCTTATCCTTGGTACTATTCAGCAGGAGGAATCAAAAGGAACACCAGGAGTTCTTGGCTGTGCCTCTCTCAATTAAGTGAAGATCAGTTAAGATTCAATACCCACAGCCATTGCACAGCTAGCTCTATAAGCAAGCCTAGCTCAGCCTCCTTCACTGTTCATCAAGTCTGTTCTATACTCCCTCCAAACATCATGTGTCCTCCATGGGTCTTGCCTCAGCATATGTCTTGCCTTAGTAAGTGAGTCTGTCTCAGCTGACATTACAGTGCCAGTCAGCCTGAGTCTGGATGGAAGAAGCACATAGCCATGTCACACCACCAGAAGTTTCATGGTTGATCTCTCTATATATATTTACTCCGAACAAATGGAACTCAATTTTGCAATGTAAGGTGGACCAATACATGTGTGTCATTAGTAATTTCCTGTGATAGTTTTAGCTTAGCATCCTTTTTCTTGTGTCTGATTAAGTGAAATGATTTCATATGTGTTTACCTTAGCAAAATACCATCCAACACAAGTATTTTACAAAGAACCCTTAAGTTTCCACTTCACATATAAGTAAGTATAAAATGAAGACTCAGTTTTCCTAGTAACTGGGTGTCAGTAATGACACTGATTAAAAACTCATCATAGTACCCATTTTCTTCTTCTTCTTCTTCTTCTTCTTCTTCTTCTTCTTCTTCTTCTTCTTCTTCTTCTTCTTCTTCTTTTTCCTCCTCCTCCTCCTCTTCCTCCTCCTCCTCCTCCTCCTTCTACTCCTCCTCCTCTCTCTCTTCTTCCTCCTCCTTCTTGCTATATGAGAATAATTTCCAATCAGTAGTCAAGTTTTACCTGTCTTATTTGAAACACACCAAGTCATATGCCTGAAAAGGGCTTCAAATTTCCAAATATCTGAAAGATTGAACATAATTGTAAAATTGTAAAATCAGTTTAAAATTTTTTTAAAAAATGGCATAAAGTGGTACTTCTCTAAGGAACCTACACCAATTGTCAATTAGCATATAGTAAAATGCTCAAAAATGTTACATAGGGAAAATATGTTAAAAGTTTATTGAGATTCTTCCTCACAGTCACTATAGTAATTATAGTATAAAAACTAGAGAGTAAAAAATATTGACAAGGCATAGAGAAATCAGAATAGATATATATAAATAATCTATGGCATAGTGAAATATTCTGGGAAACAACCAGCATTTCTTCAAAACATAAAATGCAGTAAATAATTTCTTATTCAGAAATTCTACTTTTACATATATAATGACTAGATAATAAGTTTGTGTACAGGCTCCTTTTAATTCAACTAGCGTAATCAGAGTGGTAGTATACTCACTTGAGAAATAGAGTCCATAAGATTAGACTGTAAACAAGCCCATGAGATACTCATTTAATTAGTGACTGGTGTAGAAGGGCCTATTCTTTTATTGGTGTTGCCCTCCTTGGGTTGGAGGTTCCGGTTCTATAAGAAATCCAGTTGAGTAAACATGAGGAGCAAGTCAGGAAGCAGTATACTTCCATGGTCATCAACCCCTGCATTCAATTTCCTGTTTGAGTTCCTCCTTCAATGATTTGATAATGAACTATGAGTGAAATAAACCATTTAATTCCCAACTTGCTTTCAGTCATGGCATTTCATCACAAAAATAGTGCTTAACAAAACAACCCATTTCAAAAAAGATTTGTGCAGCGATGTCTATAATGTTACATTCATTATATTCAAGTTAGAAATTAAGAAAATATTAATCTACTGACAGATGATGAATCCATACAATGTAACATATATATATTCAATCACATATAAAAAGTAATGCAGAAGAGTAACACACATAATAATAGAAAAAAAAAGATTAGAACTAGAGGAAGAAGATTTATAGAAAATCACAGATGTAGGAAAGAAAAATATGTATTTCTATTTTAGGAGACATATATATTAAATGAATGTAATGGTAGTGTGTTGTTGAGCATATTCATAAACTGACTAGAATCATTTATAATGGTTAATATTGACTAACAATTCGATTGATTAAAGAAGTTTTGAAATGAGATATAAAACACACTTCTGGGCATTATGAGGATGATAGGCCCACCCTGAATGTGAACAGCACTATTTTTTCTATTTAGAACTATGTAGAAAACAAGGAAAAAAATCAAATACCCTTAGGTACACATTCTCAGTCTCTGCTTCTGGCTATCATGACAGGAGCTCTTCTCTCTTTCCTATGCCTTCTGTCATGGAAGAAGACAACGTAAAACCTTTTCTAACTTGCTTTCTTGAGTATTATATATAGTGATTCATTTGACTGAATAACATACCATGAATCATATACGTTAAATTGGTGAATTATCAGTTGTATGAGTCTTACCTCCAAAAAGCTATATAAAACAAAACAAAAGAAAAAAATGAGAGTAAGGAGATACCCCAGAAGGGTCCCATCCTCTCAGAGGAGAAAGGGATGGGGGATGACTGAAATATTGTGGAAGAGCCTGCCAGGCATGGGGGCAGTGAGAGGGATGTCAAGGAAATGAATAAAAAAGAAAAAGAAAGAAAAAATGAAAAGAAAGAGGTAAGGTGAGATGAGCTGAAGTAATGATCTATAATTATTCATTTAATCCTTAAAACTGGGGAAGTACAGAAATGTATGTTCTCTTCAGATAAAGAACTAAAACATAAAAGCAAGAAGCAAATAAAAAAATACACTATCATTTAGAAATTAAAAATGGCTCACTGGCAAGAGGCAAAATGATAACATTTTATGTTAGACAATAAAAGATAGGAGAGAAATATGGTATAATTATTTGATTAAGCATTAATATCTGAAATATGGAAAGATATTGAGTAGTCCAGGCATTAAAAAGGAAAGACTTTAGGATGCCACTTAAATATGATTCTGTAAACAACACCAATCAATTATAATTTACTTGCAATGCTATACTATTATTTTTTGTATTAATTCATAAAAAGATTTGGTTTCTACCTTCTCAATTAGATTTGCAATCATTATATAACACAGTAATAATTCTAAGACCAGAATTTTTTTTTAATTCAACAAGTTAATTCCTACTTAATTAAAATAGAGGTACAACAATTTATTGATACTGTAGATAATATAAATGCATTGAAACATAATGAATACTTCTCTGAACCTCATTAGGTTTTCACATACTTATTTCTATTTAATTATAACTAAGCAACCCACTATTTATTGTCAAAATGGAAACACTTGAAAATAATATCGTGCTTAACACTGAATTAGAGTGTAATCCTTTGGAAGTCCCTACATAAAAATTAATGAATTGACTATGAATAAATTTGACACTATAAATATTAGCAGAGTTATTATAATTATCTAAGTATTTTGCCATGAAATGTAAAAACATTTTAGGAACCACACACTAAAATTGAAGGTGGATGGAAGCCAATGCATTTTTTTTTATTATTTTTGATACTTTATTTACATATCCAATGTTTCCCCTTTTCTAGGTCTCCTCTTTGGAAACCCCCTATCCCCTCATCCTCCCCGCCTCTATGAGGGAATTCCACCTTCCACCCACCCGCCCACCCATTCCCATATTCGCACTTTGACATTCCCCTTTACTGGGGCCTTTAACGCCCTCAGGCCCAATGGCCTCTCCTCTCTCCCTGATGGTCAACGAGGCCATCATCTGCCACATAGGTGGTCCGAACCAAGGGTCCATAGATGTGTATTCTTTGGTTGGTGGTCAAAACTCCAAGATGACCAGGGGTTTTCAGGCCCGTTGACGCTGTTGCTCACTCCATGAGGCTAAAAACTCCCTCAGCTCCTTCAGACCTTTCTCCAGCTCCTCCATCTGGGACCTCACTCTCAGTCCAGCAGTTTCTGTAAAGTGAAACTTGGGCATTGTGAACTTTTGGGCTAATATCCGCTTATCAGTGAGTTCATACCCTGTTCGTTCTTTTGTGACTGAGTTACCTCGCTCAGGATGATATTTTCAAGTTCCATCCATTTGCCTGCAAATTTCATTAAGTCATTGTTTTTAATAGCTGAGTAGGACTCCATTGTGTAGATGTACCACATTTTCTGTATCCATTCCTCTGCTGAGGGACATCTGGGTTGTTTCCAGCTTCTGCCTATTAAAAATATGACTGCACTGAACCTAGTGGAGCATGTAACTTTATTACATGTTGGAGCATCTTCTGGGTATATGCCCAGGAGAGGTATCGCTGGGTCCTCATGTAGAATTATGTCCATTTTTCTGAGGGTCCACCAAACTGATTCCCACAGTGGTTGTACCAGCGTGCAATCCCACCAAAAGTGGAGGAGTGTTCCTCTTTCTCCACATCCTCGCCAGCATCTGCTGTCACCTGAGTTTTTGTTCTTAGACATTCTGACTGGTGTGAGGTGGAATCTCAGACTTGTTTTGATTTGCATTTCCCTGATCACGAAGGATGTTGAGCATTTCTTTAGGTGCTTCCCAGCCCTGCGAATTTCCTCAGTTGAGAATTCTCTGCTTAGCTCTGTTCCCTACTTTTTGATGGGGTTATTTGGTTTTTTGGAGTTTAACTTCTTGAGTTCTTTGTATATATTGGATATTAGCCCTCTATCAGACATAGGATTGGTTAAGATCTTTTACCAATCTGTTAGTTGCAGTTTTGTCCTATTGACAGTGTCCTTTGCTTTACAGAAGATTTGCAATTTCATGAGGTCCCATTTGTCTATTCTTGATCTTAGAGCATAAGCTATTGGTGTTGTCTTCAGGAACTTTTCCCCCGTACCCAGGTGTTCGAGAGTTTTCCCCCCTTCCTCTTCTATTAGATTCAGTGTAACTGGTTTTATGTGGAGGTCCTCGATCCACTTGGACTTGAGTTTTGTACAAGGAGACAGAAAAGGATTAATTTTCATTCTTGTACATGTAGACCGCCAGTTGAATCAGTACAATTTGTTGAAAAGGCTGTCTATTTTCCACTGAGTGGTTTTAGCTCCTTTGTGGAAAATCAAGTGACCATATGTGTGTGGGTTCATTTCTGGGTCCTCAATTCTATTCCATTGATTTACCTCCCTGTCACTGTACCAATACCATGCAGTTTTTATCACTACTGATCTGTAGTACAGTTTGAGGTCAGGGATGCTGATTCCCCCAGGAGTTCTTTTGTTGTTAAGGATAGCTTTTGCTATCCTGGGTTTTTTGTTGTTCCAAATGAATTTGAGAATTGCTCTTTCTAAGTCTATGAAGAATTGAGTTGGAATTTTGATGGGGATTGCATTGAATTTGTAGATTGCTCTTGGCAGGATGGCCATTTTTACTATATTAATCCTTCCAATCCATGAGCATGGCAGATCTTTCCAACTTCTGAGGTCTTCTTCGATTTCTTTCTTCAGAGACTTGAAGTTCTTGTCATACAGATCTTTCACTTGCTTGGTTAGAGTCACACCAATATACTTTATATTGTATGTGACAATTGTGAAGGGTGTCATTTCCCTAATTTCTTTCTCAGTCTGTTTATCCTTTGAGTATAGGAAGGTTACTGATTTGTTTGAGTTAATTTTATATCCGGCCATTTTGCTGAAGTTGTTTATCAGCTGCAGCAGTTCTCTGGTGAAGGTTTTCGGGTCAGTTAAGTATACAAACATATCATCTGCAAACAGTGATAATTTGATTTCTTCTTTACTAATTTGTATCCCTTTGACCTCCTTTTGTATTCCATTTGCTCTAGCTAGAACTTCAATTACTGTATTGAATAAAGAGGGAGAGAGAGGGCAGCTTCGTTTAGTCCCTGATCTTAGTGGGATTGCTTCAAGTTTCTCTCCATTTAGTTTGATGTTGGCTACTGGTTTCCTGTATATTGCTTGTACTATGTTTAGGTATGGGCCTTGAATTCCTGATCTATCCAAGACTTTTATCATGAAGGGATGGTGAATTTTGTCAAATGCTTTTAAAGCATCTAAGGAAATGACTATGTGGTTTTTTTCTTTGAGTTTGTTTATGTAGTGAATTACATTGATGGATTTCCACGTATTGAACCATCCCTGCATCCCAGGGATGAAGGCTACTTGATCATGATGAATGATTCTTTTGATGTGTTCTTGGATTCTGTTTGCGAGAATTTTATTGAGTAATTTTGCATTGATATTCATAAGCGAACTTGGTCTTAAGTTTTCTTTCTTTGTTGGGTCTTTGTGAGGTTTTGGTATCAGTGTAACTGTGGCCTCAAAGAAGGAATTGTGTAGTTTTCCTTCTGTTTCTCTTTTGTGAAACAGATTGAAGAGTATTGGTATTAGGTCTTCTTTGAAGGTCTGATAGAATTCTGCAGTGAACCCATCTGGGCCTGGGCTTTTTTCTGTTGGGATATTTTAATGAGTGCCTCTATTTCATTAGGCATTATGGGACTGTTTAAATGGTTTATTAGATCCTGAATTAACTTTGTTATTTGATACCTGTCTAGAAAATTGTCCATTTCATCCAGATTTTGCAGTTTTGTTGAGTATAGGCTTTTGTAGTAGGATCTGAAGATTTTTTGAATTTCCTCAAAATCTGTTGTTATGTCTCCCTTTTCATTTCTAATTTTGTTAATTTGGATTCTGTCTCTGTGCCCTCTGGTTAGTCTGGCTAAGGGTTTATCTATCTTGTTGATTTTCCCAAAGAACCAACTCCTGGTTTTGTTGATTCTTTGTATAGTTCTTTTTGTTTCTACTTGGTTGATTTCAGCCCTGAGTTTGATTATTTCCTGCCTTCTACTCCACTTGGATGCATTAGCTTCTTTTTGTTCTAGGGCTTTCAGGTGTGTTGTTAAGCTGCTAGTGTATGCTCTCTCCAGTTTCTTTTTGGAGGCACTCAAAGCCTTGAGTTTTCCTCTTAACACTGCTTTCAATGTGTCCCATAAGTTTGGGTATGTTGTACTTCATTTTCATTAAATGAAAGGAACTTTTTTATTTCTTTCTTTACTTCTTCCTTGACCAAGTTGTCACTGTCATTGTTCAGCTTCCATGTGTATGTGGGTTTTCTGTTGTTATTGTTGCCATGGAAGACCAGCCTTAAACTGTAGTGATCTGACAGGCGGCATGGGATTATTTCAATCTTCTTGTATCTGTGGAGGTTTGTTTTGTGACCGATTATATGGTCAATTTTGGAGAAGGTACCATGAAGTGCTGAGAAGAAGGTATATTCTTTTGATTTAGGATGAAATGTTCTATAGATATCTGTTAAATCCATTTGGTTCATAACCTCTGTTAGTTTCATTGTATCTCTGTTTAGTTTGCGATTCCAAGATCTGTCCATTGATGATAGTGGAGTGTTAAAGTCTCATACTATTATTGTGTGAGGTGCAATGTGTGCTTTGAGCTTCAGTAAAGTTTCTTTTATGAATGTGTGTGCTCTTGCATTTGGAGCATAGATGTTTAGAATTGAGAGTTCTTCTTGGTAGATTTTTCCTTTGATGAGTATGAAGTGTCCTTCCTTATCTTTTCTGATGACTTTTGGGTGAAAGTCAACTTTATCAGATATTAGAATGGCTACTCCAGCCTGTTTCTTGGGATCATTTGCCTGGAAACTTGTTTTCCAGCCCTTTACTCTGAGGTAATGTTTGTCTTTATCATGGAGGTGTCTCCTGAATGCAGCAAAATGCTGGGTCCTCTTTATGGATCCAGTCTGTCAGTCTATGTCTTTTTATTGGGGAATTGAGTCTATTGAAGTTAAGAGACATTAAGGAATAGTGCCTGTTGGTTCCTGTTATTTTTGATGTAACTTTGAGGTTTGTGTGGCTATCTTCTTTTCAGTTTGTTGAAAGATTACTTTCTTGTGTTTTCTCGAGTATGGTTTCCCTTGTTGGGTTGACGTTTGCCATTTATTATCCTTTGTAGGGCAGGGTTTGTGGAAATATATTGTATAAATTTGGTTTTGTCATAGAATATTTTGGTTTCCCCATCTATGTTAATTGAGAGTTTTGCTGGATATAGCAGCCTGGACTGGCAGTTTTGTTCTCTTAGGGTCTGTCTGTATGAGTTCTGCCCAGGATCTTCTAGCTTTCATAGTCTCTGGTGAGAAGTCTGGTGTAATTCTGATAGGTCTGCCTTTATATGTTACTTTTTTCCTTACTGCTTTTAATATTCTTTCCTTGTTTTGTGTATTTGGTGTTTTCACTATAATGTGACGAGATGAATTTCTTTTCTGGTCGATTCTATTTTGAGTTGTGTAAACTTCTTGTATACTTATGTTCATCTCTTTCTTTAAGTTAGGGAAGTTTTCTTCTATGACTTTGTTTAAGATATTTACTGTTCCTTTAAGTTGAGAATCTTTGCTCTCGTCGATACCTAGTATCCCTAGGTTCTGTCTTCTCATTGTGTCCTGGATTTCATGGATGTTTTTGGTTAGGAGCTTTTTGCATTTTGTATGTTCTTTTACTGTTGTTTCGATGTTGTCAATGGTATCTTCTGCTCCTTAGATTCTCTTTTCTATCTCTTGTATTCTGTGGGTTATGCTTGCATTTATGACTCCTGATCTCTTTTCTAGGTTTTTTAACTTCAGGGTTGTCTCTTTTTGTGATTTCTTTATTGTTTCTATTTCTATTTTTAGCTCCTGTATAGTTTTGATCATTTCTTTTGTCTGTTTGATTGTCTTTTCCTGTAATTCTTTAATGGATTTCTGTGTTTCCTCTTTAAGGGCTTCTAGTTCTTTCCCTCTGTTCTCTTGTGTTTCTTTAAGGGTGTTAATTTCTTTCTTAAAGTCTTCTATCATCATTATGAGAAATGATTTTAAATCTGAGTCTTGCTTTTCTGGCGTATTGGTGAATCCAGGGCTTGCTCTGGTGGGAGAGCTGGGTTATAATGATGCCAAGTAGCCTTGGTTTCTGTTCCTTAGGTTCTTGCCCTTGCTTTTTGCCATTTTGTTAACTCTGATGTTGGCTGATCTTACTCTGTCTGGCTATGGCTTGTCCCTCCTGCAGGACTCTGTATCAATACTCTTTGAAGACCAGCTCTCTCTGAGAGGTGTTTGGGTTTGGAGTGCTATGGCACTGGGTCAGATCTGGGGTACAGACAGAAACCAGAAGGATCGTGTCCCCAGCTGTCTCTTGATTCCTATTTCCTGATGGTTCTGCAAGGGTCCCTCTTGATCCAGTGAGTTTGAAAGGAAGTGGTGGTTTTGCCTATGCTAGAAGGTGTGTCAGCACTCCTGGGATACCAGCTCTCTCCTGGAGTCCTGTGGCCCAGGCTGAGATCTCCAGGTCTCGGTGAGCAGTGGTGCTTGTCTTATTCCCACTCATGGCTTTTCCACCCTCCAGGGAGGGTGACTTTCTCTTAGTACTGCTTGTCTATGTAACCCTGGTTGCCCAGGCACAAACTCCTGGGAGGGTAGCTTTCTCCTGGTGCTAATTGGCTGTGGAGCCCTGTGGCCCAAGCTGAGGTCCCCAGCCACAGATAGAGACTGGAAGTTTCCTTTCCTTCAGTCTCTGTGGCCCACGGTTTCCGGGCAGAATCGGTGAGCACTGGTGCTCGTTTTGTCCCCACTGGGGGCTTTTCCACGCTCCTGGGAGAGTAACTTTCTCCCTGCACTGCTTGGCTATGAAACCCTTGTGACCCGTGCAGAGGGCTCCTCCTGCAGCTGGGAACCAGGGTATTCCTATGCTAGCCTACCTCAGTCCTTGTGTCTCACCGGTTCGGGGTGGTTCCTGGTGAGAAGTGGAGCTTGTCTTGGCCCCACTCCCGGCTTTTCCAAGCTCCTGGGAGGGTAGCTTTCTTCTGGCGCTAATTGACTGTGGAGCCCTGTTGCCCAAGCTGGGGTCCCCAGCCACAGATGGAGACTGGCGAAGCCAATGCATTTAATAATTTAATCATGTTACCTCAGTAATTCTTCATATCAATGTTTTGCTCTGGACCATTTTTCATTTAAGCTATTTTAGGGTATATCTACTATGCCTTCCCTACCTGAAGGTTATTTCAAATAAAAAATGATTCATGACAAATGTAGAGTGGAGATATTAAAATATTCATCACTACAATGAAAAAAAGCAGCCTTCCATACTTGGTAGAAAATGAGTTTTAATTCTGTTTATGAATTATGCTTTGTTTAAAAACATAACTTTCTGAGAATTATGTGACTAAGAAAATGATAAATTCATCTATTCTGAATTATACTTTTTAAGACATGGTATTGTTTCTTATCTGAGATATGATCTGCCGTATAAAAAGCTCTATGCTTGACCTCAAGTCATAAATTTAAATGACAATTTCTATTCTTTAGTTCTTTTTTAAATCCACTTAAATTGACAAGTAATTTGCACACATTTGAATTCAAAGGATATAGAGAGTCTTCATACATTTAATTTTTTCCATAACTTCTTTGTTGTTGATTTTCTCATAAAATATACAGATATTTTCTGTTCTCTCAAATACTGCCAGACTCTCTATATTTCTCTTTCCACTGAACTTTATGTTCTCTCTCTCTCTCTCTCTCTCTCTCTCTCTCTCTCTCTCCTTTCAAAGATATTATATGTGTGTGTATCAAAACAAAACAATAATTTTCAGAAACAAAAATCAAAACAAACTGATGACACAAAAACATTCCAAAACAAAGCAATATGAAAAATGTAAAAATTGTATGAACAAACAAACAAAAACAATGGAGTTCATTTTGTGTTGATTCTGGGTTTGCAACCTGTTTGGGATGTGGTATATACTCAGCAACATTCAATTGGTGAAAACTGATGTTTTCTTTGCCAATGGGTATAAATAGAAAATACTTCTTGATTGGGTCATACACCAACTAGGACCCCGAGTCCATATCCCTACTCAATGTTGGAATTTGACCTTTCTAGAATTTGCACAGGTCTTATGAATGCTGTCACAGTCTCTGTAAATTCTCATGTGAAGCAGAGTCAGGAGAACAATTCCTGGAAAACATTGTTTTATTTCATTCATCCATCATTTCTGGCTCTTATAATCTTTCTGTTTTTACTTCTGCATAGATGTCTGAGCAAATTCTTAACACTGGACATACTATAAACTTGAAAATTTAAAACTATAACGTATTTTAATGAGTCTCAGTCATTAACAACAAAAAAATTGAGCCTTAATGCATAATGTTTAAAAGGTGGCTGAAATGTCTAAGATGAAGCAGAAGTCTTAATACTTGACATGAAGACTTCTGTTCATCTTCTGTATCCACTCAGGTTGAAATTTTTTTGTAATCTCCCAATTGGCCATTATCTTACTGCTCAGTTTACCTTCTTGGTTTATATTTGTAAGTGAATATGGGAGAAAGATTTATACCTAAAATTACTTTTTGTTTTCATGAACTAAAAACCTATTTCAAGGTGAAAAAATCCCTTCTTTATGTGTCCTCTCCAATTTTATTTATTAACTAAGCATTCAGCATCCAACATGCCTCTAAATGGCCACTAAAGGCAGAATTTTGATTTGTTATTATATTTGACAGACTCACTGAAATCAAACACAAGGGAGAAATATAATTATACAAACATAGAATTAATGGGTTAACTATAAATGAGTGAAGAAACATATAATACCTCCATATTCTACATTAAATATTCACAGAATATAATCTATAGTGACTATAGCTTTAATAACATGGAAAATGATGTCTCTTTTCATATCCAAAAGTTTCCATTTTAATCAATTTTAATTATTTTAGTTGTGCAACTTTTTATACAGTTTTGATTCACTCTAAAATTTTCTCATTCTTAGTTGAATGGATGTTTGTACCACTAAATATGCCTATCTCATTTTCTTGATGTGGGATTGTTTACTCACTTAGTGCTATGTAATACTAAGATATACAGTGAAAAGAATAAATAAAAAACAAATGTGTCTTTTTATGATATATTTTATGTATTTACATTTCATATGTTATCTCCTTTCCTGGTTTGATCTTCAGAAACACCCTATCCCATCCTCCCTCCCCTTGCTTCTATGAGGGTGCTCCCCTACCCATTCATGCACTCCGGCCTCCCCAACCCCCAGCATTTTCTTACACTGGGGCATCCAGCCTTCACAGGACCAAGGGCCTCTCTTCCCATTGATGCTCAACAAGGCAAATCTCTGCTATATATACGAATAGAGCCATGGGTCCCCTCCAGGTGTACTCTTTTGTTGGTAGCTTAATCCCTGGAGCTCTGGGGGCTCTGGTTGGTGGATATTCTTATTCTCTCTATGGGGATGCAAACCACTTCGGCTCCTTCAGTACTTTGTCTAACTCCTCCATTGGGGATATATCTAATTTTGTACTTTATAATGGTAGTTCTGTATGTATTTTGAGGCATGTGTAAATACATTTACACAGCGCTCCCCTGCAAGTGTACTATTTAGATATCTGATGTAAATTATATTTCTTCATTAGTCCGTTCATGTGTGTGTATGTATATATGTGGGGAGGGGTATATGTGTGTGTCTGTACTTGTGTGCATTGATTAATTTGTGTTTGTATTCACATCAAGTGTCTTCCACTGTCTCTTTTATTTTATCATTTGAGATTAATATCTCTCACTGACCACATTTAGGGAAAGAAATGCCAATTGGTGAGACACTAATATTGACCTATCTCCATCTTCCCAGGGCTAGATTTACAGTAACATTCTATCATGTTGAAGTGTTGCATGGGTACTAGGAATTTGAACTCTGGCCCTACTGCTCTCACAGCAACCATTTCAACCACTGAGTCATCTCCTCAGCCTTAGTTCTCTTCCTGACAGATTTTAAAATGTTACAATTCCCAAAACATTTTTTTCTAAATAACTTTTATTTTCAAATTCCTTATCAAAAATGGGAAAGCTGCCTAATTAATGATAGACTTTACTTAAACATAACAGCTCTCTTATATTTTATATATTAATTATTGTGCTGTCTGTAAAATATAAAAAGCAAATTTTACAACAGTAATATAAATGAATCTATTATGTAAGGAAACATTGGACCGAGCAATTTAATTCTGAGCTGGAGACTTATAGCTCTTTCTCTCTCACTTGTTCAATGACTTTGCAAAAATATTATTTGATCTCTTTTAATTTCTCTCTTTGGAGTGAGGATAACAGTGCCTGTATCAAAAGACTGTTGTGGGAATTTCACAATATATATCCAGAAATCATCACATGAGTGGTGTGAAAGACAGAATGAGGCTATTATTTTGTCATTTTAAGTAGCTTTCAGACACAAGAGCCCAGTATCACCTTATTTATTGATGAAAGAAGAAAAAGTTATGAGCTCAGATTCCTAAGGCCAGACAGCATAAACCACATTGATTCATCAAAAATATCATTTTGTTGTTTTGATTCTGATATATTTTCAAAGACATAGATAATTTTCAAGTTCCCTCTCCATACCATCCAGCATTTCATCCAAGGTCCATCCCTTTAAGTCCTGAAAGTCTCTTACCTCTCAGTTCTCTGGTACATTCAGGAGGATTCCCCCCAATCCTATCTCCCTAGGTTGCCTGTTTCCATTTTTTCTCCTGGCCTTCAGGGTTTCAGTACTTTTCCCTCACCTAATACCAGATTGGGTTCCCCTCTTCCCCACCCCTGTCTAATTTCTTTCCCAGGCCCCTCCCTTCCTCTCTGCTTGTGATTGTTTTCTTCTCCCTGTCATGTGGGATTATGGCATCCTCACTTGGGCCATTCAGCTTATTGAGCTTTTCATTTCTGTGGACTATAACTTGGTTATTTGTATTCTGTATTTTTTTTTTTTGCCTATTATCTGCTTATTAGTGAGTACATACCTTGCATATCCTTTTGGGTCTGAGTTACCTCCCTCAGGATATTTTCTACTTCCATCCATTTGCCTGCAAAACTCAGGATGTCCTAGTTCTTAATAGCTGAGAAGTATTCCATTGTGTAAATTAACCACATTTTCTGTATCCATTCTTCTGTTCTGGGAAATCTGGGTTGCTTCCAGCTTCTGACTATTACAAACAATGCCACTACAAACATAGTGGAACACATGGCCCTGTGGCATGGTGGGGCACCTTTTGGGTATATTCCCAAGAGATTGTATTGCTGGATCTTCAGGTAGATCTATTTCCAATTTTCTGAGAAACCTCCAGATTGATTTCCAAGTGGTTGTACCAGTTTGCAATCCCACCAGCATTGAAGGAGTGTTCCTCTTTCTCTACATCCTTGACAACATGTATCTTAGACATTCTGATTGGTGTAAGGTATAATCGCAGAGTCGTTTTGATTTGTATTTCTTTGATCACTAAGGAATTTGAACTTTTCTTTAGGTGCCATTCAAGATTCCTCTGTGCCATTCATTTTTCTCAGCCATTCAAGATTCCTCTGTGGGGATTCTCTGTTTAATTCTATACCCCACTTTTTGATTGGGTTGTTTGGTTTTTTGGTGGTTAGCTTTTTGAGTTCTTTATATATTTTGGATATTAGCCCTCTGTCGGATGTGGGAATAATAAAGATATTTTCCCAATCTGTAGGTTGCCAATTTGTCTTATTGACTGTATCCTTTGCCTCACAGAAGATTTCCAGTTTCATGAGGTCCCATTTATCATTCTTGATATTAGAGCAAGAGTCATTAGAGTTTTGTTTAGGAAATTTTCCCCTGTGCCAATGAGTTCAAGGCTCTTTCCCACTTTCTCTCCTATTAGATAGAGTGTATCTGGTTTTATGTAGATGTCCTTGATCCACTTGGAATCGAACTTTGTGCAAGGTGAAAAATATGGGTCTATTTTTATTTTTCTACATACAGACATCCAGTTAGACCAGTAGCATTTATTGAAGATGCTTTCTTTTTCTTTTTTTTTTTTTTTTTTCATTGTATATTTTTGGCATCTTTGTCAAAGATCAAGTGTACGTAAGCATGTTGTTTTATTTCTGGGTTTTCAATTCTATTCCACTGATCAAGGTGTCTATCTCTGTACCAATATCATGCAGTTTTTATCACTATTGCTCTGTAGTAAAGGTTGAGGTCAGGGATGGTGATTCCCCCCTGTCGTTCTTTTATCATTAAGAATTGTTTTCACTCTTCTGGTTTTCTTGCCTTTCAAGATTAATTTGAGAATTACTCTTTCCAGTCTTTGAAGAATTCCGTTGGGATTTTGATGGGGATTGCATTGAATTCATAGATTGCCTTTGGTAGGATGGCTATTTTTAATATATTAATTCTGCCAATCAATGAGCATGGGAGATCTCTCCATTTTCTGAGATCTTCAAGTTCCTTCTTGAGAGACTTGAAGTTATACAGTTCTTTCACTTGGTTGGTTAGAGTTTCCACAATATATTTATATTTATATTATTGTGGCAATTGTGAAGGGATTTGTTTCCCTAATTTCTTTCTCAGTCTGATTTTCATTTGTATAAAGGAAGGCTACTGATTTATTTGAGTTAATTTTATTTCTGCCTCTTTTTCTGAGGTGGTTTATCAGCTGCAGAAGTTCTCTGGTAGAATTTTGTTGTCACTTATATAGATTATCATATCATCTGCAAATAGTGATATCTTTATTTCTTCTTTGCCTGTAGCTCTTCATGTAAGGTTGAGGACTCATTGCCTTTCTCCTGATCCATTTGACACATGTATTTTTATTATTCTTCAGCTCATCTTTAAGCAGTCATGGGACTGTATGTGTGTAACATCTGACATTTAAGGGAGAAACAACCTTATACAAAACTTGCTAAGCCTCAGATTCCTATGGTTTTTCTAATTTTTATCTTAAAACTACACATTGTAATATACTACACTAAGAAGCTTTAATGTAATAGTCTTTGGCTGAGAATATTTCTCTTTTCTTTTAATTTATTTATTTACTTATTTATTTATTTATTTATTTATTTATTTATTTATTTATTTATTTATTAAACTCCAGACCCCATTCTCATCCCCATCCACCTCAGACCTTTCCATATCCCGTATCTCCTCCCTGAACCAATGTTTCCAGGAGGATGTCCAGACCCCCCACTTCCCCACCCTCCACCACACCAGATCTCTAAAATCCCTGGGGCCTCTAGTCTCTTGAAGTTAGGGGCACCTTCTATGACTGAACCCAGACCTGGCAGTCCTCCACTATATATGTGTTGGGAACCTCATATCACCTGGTGTATGCTGCCTATTTGGTGGCCCTATGTGTGAGAGATCTTGGGGGTCTGGGTTAACTGAGACTGCTGGTCTTCTACATGGTATCCCTCCTCCTCAGCCTCCTCCAGTCTTGCCCTAATTCAACCACAGAGATCAGCAGCTTCTGTACATTGGTTGGGTGCAAAATAGCTGCATCTGACATTTTCAACTCCTTATTAGAAGGACCTTGGATGAAATGCCCAACAGTGGGGAGGAAGAACTTGTAGAGTCCACCTCCACAGAAAGACAGGGCATCAAGTGAGGGAGGAGTTTGCCATCCCACAATCCCAAAGTGGGATCCAGCTCAAGGGGAGGTCCCAAGGGCTGACACTATCACTGAAGCTATTGAGTGCTCACAAAAAGAGACCTGTCATGACTGTTTTCTGAAAGACCCACCAAGCAGCTGAGAGTATTGCTTAATCTAACCAGAGATACAATGATTAAAACCACACCTTTTACCTATAATATAACCATTTTCTTTACTCCATAATCCAACTTCAGATTGTATCCATTGTCACCTGTTGTATTCTATAGGGTTTTTGTTTGTTTGTTTTGTTCTTTTTGTTTGTTTGTTTCTGTGTACTTAATTTGTGTACTATAACTTTTATTCATTTTTTTGGATTAGGGAGACAAAATGATTTGAAAGTTGGTGACAAGTTGTTTTTCAATATGCTATGCAATTTGGTTTCTGATGTTTGGTTTCTGATGGCGTAACTCATCTTATGCCATTTTGTAAAACATATCACAATTTTTTAGCTTTTCTTATCATGAGATAATACAGTCAGTTTGTTCTATTTTGAGGAATGTTATCTTTGATCACTAGGACACATTTGTCTGCTGTTTTTTATTCATTCTACAATTAACAATTTTCCTTTCTTTCATTTGACAAATATTTCTCATGATACAATTTTGGTACTTTTATTCATTATTATACCTTTCCTGTTAATCTTAGCATCCAGTAAACCTTGACTTTTGAAATTATTCTATTGATTACCAAATTCTGATTTTGACTTATTTTTCATTTCTTTACAAAAAAATTGTATGGGCTCATCTATCTATTTAATTAACTCTTTTTCATTTTTGTATCGTAATCAACACAGTTCATTAAGTTTTAATATGTTAATTTTCAGTCTTAATTTGGGTCCTTAAGCTGCCTAAGGTGTAGTAACTCTGCCTTTTGACAAGTTCTCATATTATGGAGCACTTTCTTACATTCTCAATAAAGCATATGTTCTGTGCCATCTTATTCTTTCTACCCTGCTCTAGGGACATCAATTGTTTGTTTTGTTGGGTTTGTTTGTTTTTTTATATATTTTTTTGAAATTTTAAAACAATTTTTAAATTTAAATATGTTTTGATCATGTTCTTCCCTTCCCTTAATTTCATCCATTTTCACTCCTTCTAAGCTGTCCAACTTTAAGTTTTTTCTCATAAATAAATAAATAACCAATGCAACAACAAAAGGCCTAGAAAATATAACATAAAATCAACAATAATAAGACCAATTGTTTCTGATGCAAAGATGTGCTTACAGACAAGAGCCTGTTATGACTGTCCTTGGAGAGGTTCTGCTAGCACCTGACTAAGACAGATGTAGATACAGCCAACCATTGGACTGAACTTGGGGAACCCAATGGAAGAATTAGGGGAAGGGCTGATGGAGCTGAAGGGTATTGCAACCCCATGGGAAGAACAAAGCTGCTGGATTGAAGGGGGGGTCCCATGTCCGCCCCAGGGCTCGGGTCACTGGGAGAGGTAAGACATGGGAAATTTGACTGCACTCACCCCATGGCACTGCAGGGCAGGTGTCAGTTTGTGAGAAGTCTCAGGACACTGCCCGTTTGTGGGGGGAGCACTGCCTGTGGTCCCAACGACTTCATGGAGCCAGCTCTGTCTAGTTCTCAGGCTCTTAGGCATACTGGGCACCACTAGATGTCATGGAAGAGCTGAGAACAGAGTGGGGATCCCGCAGCAGGTTGAATCTAGCCCATAGTTAAGGAGGAAATGCTAGGAGGAACCTGGCTGGTTCCTGCCAGGTTCTTTGGCTTGTTGACAGCTGGCTGGCTTGCTTTGGTAAGAGAACATGGCTAGGAGCACTGAGAGGCCTTCTTCCGGAGACTGCATAGGGCTCATTAGACAAAGGCCTGTTCCATTGTTCCCCACGGTGGATCCCAAAGAAAAGAGAGTGTCCATGGTTTTAGGGCATTTATTGTCAAGGCAGAGGGTGATGATGAGTGAAACTGTACCCCACATTCTCAGGGCGGGCCTGAGGTTAAGTACCTTTTGCAGAGAGGAGTGGCTGGGAAGGGGAGTTTATTGGCTAAGCCTCTAGGTACCTCATTAAAATGGAGATGTCTTGAGGCTGTGTGACCACACCTCTACCTATGAAAGGGCTTGTGGCACTGCACTTACATGACTGATGGTCACAGACCTATGGAGAGCTGCAGCTTCATGTTAGAAGCCTGGGGCCGAGGAGCATGGCAAAATGCCTACCGTCCCTTGTATGGTTATCCCTTGCTGGGGACCCACCACTGGGTCACTGGAGGTTTTAAACCTTAGCTCAACAAGAAATCAGGCTTCCTTTCATGGTCTTACGCAACAGTATCAACTAAGTGGACGCCTCTGAGCTCCCAGAAAGCCACCCACCAGGAGCATAAATGGGTTAGTCTGTGACACTTAAGACATATGTAGCAGAGGACTATCTTATCTTCAATTAGTAGGTGGGGAGATGCTTAGTCTTGTGAAGGCTTGATGCCCCAGAAAGAGAGGGATGCTAGAGGGGGGAAGAAGGAGTGGGTAGGTGGGTGGGTGAGTACACCTGTAGAGGCAAAGTGGAGGTGAATGAGGTTGAGGGTTCATGGAAGGAAGACCAGTAAGAAGGATAACTTTGAAGTGTAAAAAATAAAATGATTATGTATATATATATATATATATATATATATATATATATATATATGTGTGTGTGTGTGTGTGTGTGTGTGTGTGTGTGTGTGTGTAGTAAGAGAAAGAGAACATTACTTATAGTTGGGTAATATGTATATATAAAACCCAACTATAAGTAATGTTCTCTTTCTCTTACAATCTTTCTGCCTCCACTTCAGTTGGGTTTTTTTCCCAAAAGGGAAGGGATTTGATAAAGACATGCCATTTAGAACTGAGTGTTAAAAAAGTCTCTCATGGAATTTTCCCCTGGGCCAATGTGTTCAAAGTTCTTCTACACTTTCTTTTCTATTAGTTTCAGTGTATCTGGTTTTAAGTGTAGGTTCTTGATACACTTGGATTTGAGTTTTGTACAAGGAGATAATAATGGATCAATTTGCATTCTTCTACATGCTTACAACCATTTGAAACAGCAACATTTGTGGAAAATGCCGTCTTTTTTCCACTGAATGGTTTTAGTTCATTTGTCAAAGATCAAGTGACCATATGTGTGTGGGTTCATTTCTGGGTATTCAGTTCTATTCCATTGATCTACCTGCCCATTTCTATATCAATACCATGCAGTTTTTATCATGATTGCTCTGTAATATAGCTTGATGTCAGGGATGGTGATTCCCCTAGAAGTTCTTTTATTGTTGAGAATAGTTTTTACTATCCTGGATTTTTTTGTTATTCAAAATGAATTTGCAAATTACTCTTTCAAACTCTATGAAGAATTTAGTTGGAATTTTGATGGGGATTGCATTGAATCTGCAGATTGCTTTTGGCAAAGTGGCCATTTTTACTATATCAATCGTGCCAATCCATGAGCATGTGAGTTTTTCCATCTTCTACAATTTCTTTCTTCAGAGACTTGAAATTCTTGTAGCACAGATCTTTAACTTGCTTGGTTAGAGTTACATCAAAGTATTTTCTATTACTTGTGACTATTGTAAAGGGTGTTCTTTGCCTAATTACTTTGAGTCTGTTTATCATTTGAAGAGAGGAAGGCTACTGATTTGTTTCAGTTAATTCTACATCCAGCGAGTTTTCTGAAGATTTTTATCATGTTTAGGAGTTCTCTAGTGGAATTTTTGGGGTCAATAAATTAAACTATAGTATCATCTGCAAATAATGATATTTTGACTTCTTACTTTCCAATTTGTATCCATTTGACCTCCTTTTGTTTTCTAATTGCTCAGGATAGGACTTTGAGTACCATATTGAACAGGTAGACAGAGAGTGGGGAGCCTTGTCTAGGCCATGATTTTAGTGGGATTGCTTCAAGTTTCTCTCCATTTAGTTTGATGTTGGCTACTGGTTTTCTGTATATTGCTTTTACTATTTTACTGGCTGGTTTTGTGTCAACTTGACACAAAATTAGTGATCAAAAGTGGAGGGCCCCTTGTGGGTGGTACCACCTGTGGACTTGTAGTCTTGAGCTCTATAAGAAAGCCAACTGAGCAAGCCAGGAGAAGCAACCAAGCCAGTAAGGAACATACCTTCATGGCCTCATGACCTCTGCATCAGCTCCTGCTTCCTGACCTGCTTGAGTTCCAGTCCTGACTTCCTCTGGTGATGAACAGCAATGTGGAAGTGTAAGCTCAATAAATCCTTTCCTCTTCAACTTGCTTCTTGGCCATGATGTTTGTGCAGGAATAGAAACCCTGACTAAGACAACTATGTTTTAGTAAGAGCTTTGAAATCCTGATATTTCCTAGACTTTTATCATGAACGGGAACTGAATTTTTTTAAAATGCTTTCTCAGCATCTAATGAGATGATCATGTGGTTTTTTTTTTTTTTTCCTTTGAGTATTTTTAGATAGTGGATCACGTTGATGGATTTCCAAATATTGAACCATCCCTGCTTCCCAGGGATGAAGCCTACTTGATCACAGTGAATGACATTTCTCATGTGTTCTTGGATTCAGTTTGTGAGAATTTAATTGAGTATTGTTGCATTGACATTCATAAGGGAAATTGGTCTGAAGTTCTCTTTCTTTGTTGTGTCTATGGTTACATAGAATGAATTGTGTATTGTTCCTTCTGTTTCTATTTTGTGGAATAGTTTGAAGAGTATTACTATTAGGTCTTCTTTCAAGGTCCGATAGAATTCTGCACTAAACACATTTGATCCTGAGTTTTGTTGTTGTTGTTGTTGCTGCTGTTGTTGTTGTTTGGGAGACTTTTAATAACTGCTTCTAATGGCTTTTGCTGTAAGATCAACAATGGACAAATGGGACTTCATAACATTGCAAAACTTCTCTAAGACAAAGGACACTGTCAATAGGACAAAACAGCAGCCAACAGATTGGGAAAAGCTCTTTACCAATCCTACATCCAATAAAGGGCTAATATTCAATATATATGAAGAACTCAAGAAGTTAGACCCCAGAGAACTAATAATCCTATTAAAAATGTTGTACAGAGCTAAACAAAGATTTCTCAACTGAGGAATATCGAATGGCTGAGAAGCAGCTAAAGAACTGTTCAGCATCTTTAGTCACCAGGGAAATTCAAATGAAAAAACCCAGATATTCCACCTCATACCAATCCGAATGGCTAAGATCAAACACTCAGATGACAGCAGATTTGGGCGAGGATGTAGAGAAAGAGCAATACTCCTCCATTGTTGTCAGGATTGCAATCTGGTACAACCACTCTGGAAATTAATCTGGTAGTTCCTAAGAAATTTGGGTACAATACTACCTGAGTACTCAGCTATACCACTCCTCGGCATAAACCCCAAAGATGCTCTATCATATGACAAGGGCACATGCTCCACTATGTTCATAGTAGCCTTATTTATAATAACCAGAAGCTGGAAAAAAACCCAGATGTCCTTCAACAAAGTAATGGATACAGAAATTGTGGTACATTTACACAATTGAGTACTTCTCAGCTATTAAAAACAATGACTTCCTGAAATTCTTAGGTAAATGGACAGAACTGAGTGAGGTAACTCAGTCTCAAAAATACACACTCACTGATAAGTGGGTATTAGCCCAAAAGTTCAGAATAACCAAGATGCAATTCACAGACCACATGAAGCTCAAGAAGAAGCAATACCAAAGTGTGGATGCTTCATTCCTTCTTAGAAGGGGTAACAAAATACTCATGGGAAGTAGAGTATGGGAGGGACATGGGATGAAGATAGGAGAAGGAGAGAAAATGGGGGCTCATCATGTATATGGGGAGATGGGATGATATACAGAGGATCAGGTATTTGAACAGAGGTGTGTAGCAATGGGAGATGAATAACTGGGGGTGGCCACCAGCATGTCCCATACGCCAGGAAAGTAAGAGGCTCCCAGTATCCAATAGGGATGAGATTAGCTGAAATTCCCAACAAAGCAGAAGTAGAACCTGTAGAGACCATATCCAGAAGTTAGGAAAGGCCCTTATTTGGGAGATGGGGCCACTCACTCATTTCCAAATTTTTAACTAAGAATTGCTTCTGTCTAAAGTAAATATGGGAATAAAGTGTGGAGTAGAATTTGAAGGAAAGGCCATGCAGAGACTACCTCACCTGGGGATCCATAACAAGTAGAGACACCAAACCCAGACACTATTCTGGATGCCAAGAAGTGATTGCTGGCAGGAGCCTGATACAGCTGTCTCCTGGGATGCTCTTCCAGAGTGTGACAAATACAGAGGCGGATGGTCGCAGACAACCATTGGACTTAGCACAAGAACTACAGTAGAGCACTTAGAGAAAGGAATAACAACAGTATCAACCAACCAGATACCCCATAGCTCCCAGGTAATAAACCACCATCCAAGGAGTACACATAGAGTGATCCATGGCTCCAGCTGCATATGTAGCAAAGGATGGCCTTGTCTTTCATCAGTGGGTGGAGAGATCTTTTGTCCTGTGAAGGCTGGATGCTCCAGAATATGGAAATGCCAGGACAGTAAGTTGGGCGTGTGTGGGTGGGTTGGGGAGCACCTGCATAGAAACAGGGTGAGGGGCAATGGTATAGTAAGTTTCTGGAGGTGAAACTGGAAAAAGGAATAACATTTGATAGGTAAATAAATGAAATATCCAATAGATAGATAGATAGATAGATAGATAGATTGATAACTCTTGTCAAGAAAAATGAAAGTCTCTCACTCTATGCATGTCTTTTCATGGGTCATCATATTTGTTCTCAAGTCCTGCAGGATGATGCTTCTCTGTTGATAACTGATCGATGAATATAGGAGAGAATCATTAGGAGTCATTTATTGCTACATTGTTATATTTTTTTCTTCTTTAGACCAGTACTATTTGGTTTTGCTCTAAAAGCCTGGTTTATTAAGTCTCAGAATCTCAATAAACTTAGCACTGTCTGGTACAGGATCTGGTTTTTGGTTTGACCTTAGTCAGATCAGTTATTGGTTGGTCACTGCCACCAACCTTATGGCACCATTGTCCTCCCATATCTTGTACCTAAAACACCATTGTAGATAAAGGGCTTGTGCCTGCCTTGATGTTTATATTTTCTTTTTGCAACTCATAGAGAAACTTCTTTCCCAAAGACCATAGACCATAGTTACCCCTATGGTTCGATATATACACCAGATCAAAATCTCCATGTTCAGTTAATTATACTGAGTCTTGGCTTAAGTAAGTTCCACATTACTCCTCAAATGTTCCTTAATTTAGGATGATGTCTCTTCTCATATTCCTTCCCAGTAACACCTCTGCCCTTCCATATCCACTTGATCTTCCCATTCCAGACCAATTCATTCATCTATAAATATTTTTCCTATTTCTCTTTTCTAACTATATGTTTCTGTACCCTATAGTCCCTTACTCTATACATATCTTCAGTGTCTCTATGGACTGTAGTTCGGTTATCATCACCTTAATGGCTAATATCTGCATATAAACAAACATAAACCACATTTATCCTTATAAGTCCAGCATGCTTCAGTCAGGATAATTATTTACTTCCATCAATTTGTCTGCAAGTTGAATATCATGTTTTGTTTAGTTTTCAAATGACTGAGAAATTCTTCATTGTGTAAATTTACCACATATTCATCATCTATTCTTGTGTTGAGGAACTTCTAGGTTGTTTCCAACTTCTGGCTATTGTAAATACAACATCAGTTAACATGGCTAGGAAAGTTTCTTTGTGGTAGGATGACGTATACTTTGGATATATGCATAAGAGTAGTATAGTTGGATCTTAAGGTAGATTGCTTCCAATATTTTATAGTACCTACCATACTGATTTCCATAGAGGCTGTGTACTTTTGTACTCCTACCAGTGATTTTTATCCCATATCTTTGCAACCATGGGCTGTCACTTGTCATGTTGATAATGGACATTCTTACAATAAGAAAAAAATCTCATGTTTTTGATCTGCATTCCTCTGATGGCTAAGGATGTTAAAATTTTATTTAAATGTTCCTCATTCATTTTAATTTTCTGTGTTAGGGATTTTATGTTAAGATATGTACCCCATTTTAATTGGGTTGTTTGTGTTCCTAATATCTACTTTCTTGAATTCTTTGTATATTTTTGGACATCAGTTCTCTATAAGATTTGTAGTTGGTAAAAATATTTTTCCATTTGTAGACTGCCACTTTGTCTGAATGACAGTGTCCTTTGACTTACAGAAGCTTTTCAGTTTCATGCAGTTCCATTTATTACTTGTGATTATTAATACCTACACCAATTGTGCTCTGATTAAAAGGGTTTATCTTGTGCAAATCAGTTCAGAGTTATTCTCAACTTTCTCTTCTATCATATTTACTGTGTCCAATTTTATGTTGAGGACTTTATTCCATTTTGAGTTGAGTTTTGTGCAGGGCAATAAATATGGTCTATTTGGACTCTTCTACAGGTAGGCTTCTAGTTTTACAAGTAATATTTATAGGAGATGGTATTTTTCTTCAGGTGTACTCTTGACTTCTTTATCAGATATCAAGTGTCTAGAGGTACATCCATTCATGTCTGAGACTTTAAGTTGATATCATGGATTAAAATGTTTGTGTGTATATGTGGATATGTGACCATCATGATGTTATTATTAATATAGCTTTAAAGAGAAATTTGAAATTCTGATGGTGATAACTCTAGCAGTTCATTTATTATTTAGGACTATTTATATATCCTGGGGTTTTTTGTTTGTGTATCCACATGGAGCTGAAATTTGTCCACTTATCATTTAGGAAGTATTATTTTGGAAATTTGATATTGGTAGGATGGCAATTTTTACTATGTAAATCCTACATCAGCAAAGAAAAACGTTTCATTTTCTGATATTTTCTTTAGTTTCTTTCTTCAAATACTTAAAGTTGTTTCAGACAAATTTCTACTTGCTTGGTAATATGTTCCAAGGTTATTTTATATTATTTGAGGCTACTTTGAAATGTTCTATTTCCCTGGTTTCTTTCTCAGACAATTTGTCATTTGTATATATGAGGATTCCTGAGTTAATTTTCTATCTAATTACTGTGTTTGATACTGTGCTGTTGAAAGTGTTTACCAGCAAGCGGGGCAGTGGTGGCATATGCCTTTAATCCCAGCACTTGGGAGGCAGAGACAGGCGGATTTCTGAGTTCAAGGTCAGCCTGGTCTACAGAGTGAATTCCAGGACAGCCAGGGCTACACAGAGAAACCCTGTCTCGAAAAACCAAAAAAAAAAAAAAAAAAAAAAAAAAAAAAAAAAAAAAAAAAAAAAAAAAAAAAAAAAAAAAAAAAAAAAAAAAAAAAAAAAAAAAAAAAAAAAAAAAAAAAAAAAAAAAAAAAAAAAAAAAAAGAAAGAAAGAAAGAAAGAAAGAAAAAAAGAAAGAAAGAAACTGTTTACCAGCTTCCTAAGTTTCCCAGAAGAATTTTTTAAGTCACTTGTGTATACTATCTGCGCATCAGCAAATAAATACAATTGAGTCTTTCCTTTTCAGTTTTATCTCTTTGTTCTTCTTCAGGTGTCTTTTGCTCTACCTCATACTTCAAGTACTATATTTTACAAGTCAACTTGTCTCAATCCAGATTTCAAAGAAGTTGGTTTGAGTTTCTTACCACTTAATTTGATGTTTGATATAGTATCACTGTAAAATGTCATTATAATGTCGAAGAAAGTCCCTTGTTTCCCTAATCTCACTAGTCTTTTTAATTTTTTTTTATATTTTATTTACATTTCAAATGTTTTTACCTTTCCAGGTGTCACCTTTGGAAACCCCCATCCCATCCCCCCTCCCCCTGCCTCTATGAGGGTATTCACCCACCCACCTACCCACTCCCATCTTCCCTCTCTGGCATTCCCCTATACTGGAACATCCAACACTCTCAGACCCAAAGGCCTATCCTCCCACTGATGGCCAACAAGGCCCTCTTCAGCCACATATGTGGCCAGCACCATGGACCCCTCCACATGCATTCTTTGCTTGGTGTCTCAGTCTCTGGGAGCATCGGGGGCCTGATCAGTTGACACTGTTGCTCCCTCCCCTTGGGGCTGCAAACTCACTCTGCTCCTTCAGTCCCTTCTCCAATTCCTCCATCTGGGTTCCCATGCTCTGATCAACAGTTGCTGTGAATTGAATCATGGGTATTCTGAACTTTTGGGCTAATATTTGCTTATCAGTGAGGACATACCATGTTTGTCCTTTTATGACTGAGCTACCTCACTCAGGATGATATTTTCAAGTTCCATCCATTTGCCTGCAAATTTCATGAAGTCATTGTTTTTAATAGTTGATTAGTATTCCATTGTGTAAATGTACCACATTTTCTGTATCCATTTCTCTGTTGAGGAACATCTGGGTTGTTTCCAGCTTCTGGCTATTATAAATATGGCCACTATGAACGTAGTGGAGCATGTGACCTTTTTTATCATGAAAAGTACTGGATTATGTCAAATCCCTATTCTGCATCTAAAGGTATGGCCATGTGTTTTGTTTTGTTTTGTTTTGTTTTGTTTTGTTTTGTTTTGTTTTGTTGTTGTTGTTATTGTTGATGATGATGATGATGATGATGATGATGATGATGATGATGTTTTGTTTTGTTTTGTCTCTCAATTGTTTATATGGTGGATTCAGTTATCAGTTTTCATATGGACTTTCCTTGTATCACTGGGATGAAACATACTTTGTCATGAAGCATGATCTTTTTGATATGTTCTTGTATGCTGTTTGCAAGTATTTTATTGAGTTTTTTTTTAAATTTATATTTATAAGTGAAATTAGTCTATAATTCTCTTTCCTTTGTTGGGATCCTATGTGGTTTGGTAATTACAGTAAGTGTCACCAAGCCAAAAAAAAAAAAAAATTAGCCTGTATTCCTTCTGTTTCTATTTTGTGAATTAATTTGATACATATTTGTGGGACTGTGAAAGGCATCTTGGTACCTGGTTGAGCTAAGTCTTGAAACCCCAGAGACCTTTCCAAGAACTAGCCACAGCCCTCCATAGAATTGTGGCAATCAGTCACATAGGGCAATGCCCCAAACCCCTCCACTAGTAGAGGGCATGACCTGTGGTCACATAGGCTCAAGACATATCTCAATTTTAATGAGGAACATAAAGTCCTGGATGGCTTAGCCAATAACCTTTCCTTCCCAGACACTCCTCCCTGAAAAAGATATTTAATCTCAGGACCACTCTGAGAAAGTGGGGTATGGTTTCACTCATCCACTTTCTTCCATGACCATAAATGTCTTAAAACCATGGACAGCCTCTTTTAATTGGGATCTGATGTGGGGAGTCATGGAGAAGGTCTTTGCCTACAGAGCCACTGTCTAATCTTCTATAGAAAGCCTCTCTGTGCTCCCAGCCATGGCCACCACCAAGCCTAAAACTGCTGCCTGCCAGGCCAAGAACTGTCCCAGTGGGACCAGCCTCTTTTCCCTCTTGCTCACACTCCATTCTAAGCTTTTCTGAGGCATCCAGTGGTGTCTGGGTGTCTCAGACCCTGAGAAACAGGCAGCTACAGCTTTGTCACAGGCCATGGAACCTCCAAACCAGCTCTGGCTGTCCTGAGCCTCAGATGGTACTTCCCCACCTCCTGAGTGGTGTCCTCAGGATTCCCTATGGCCCAACACCCACCCAGTGACAGCGTGGGGTAGGTAAAGTCAACCCCTGTGTCTAGCCTCCCCAAAATTCTGAGCCCCTGTGGTGTAGCAGATGCAAGACCCCATAACTCTACATATATTGGCATTTACTCTTCTTTCATAGATGTGTAATGCTACCTTATAACTATCTGTCACTGGGCTTTTTTGGTTTGGAGACTTTTAATGACTTCTTCTATTTCACTAGGTGTTATATCTCTATGCAAATTATTTAGCTGATCATACCTTAACTTTGTAAGTGGTACTGGTCAAGAATGTTATCAATTTCTGTTAGATTTTACAATTTGTTGGTGTGCAAGCTCTGAAAGCATATATTAAAAAGTCTCTGAATTTCCCCAATGACCCTCTTTTTGTTTCTAGCTTTGTTAATTTGGATCTTTTTTTCTCTATTTTAGTGCATTTAGTAAAAGTATGTAAGTCTTACTGATTTTCTCACAGAAACACTTCTTTGCTTTACTGATTATTTTTGTAGTGATTGTTGTTGTTGTTGTTGTTGTTGTTGTTTGTATGTTTGTTTATTTCATTGATTTTAACCCTGAATGTTATTATCCCTTGCTGTCTACTCCTTTATGTATGATTTTTATTCTTTGTTTTATAGGTTTCAAGTGTGCTGCTAAGTTGTTTGGATTATATTTCTCTAGTGTTTTGCTGTTGTTGTTGCTTGTTTTGTCTTGCTTTGTTTTCTTTTTGTAGACACTTAGAAATATAATTGTTGACTCAATTTTCATTCTGCAGAGAGATGTTCAGTTTCCATGATTTTGTAAGCTTACTGTTGTTTCTGTTGTTGATATTCTGCTTTACTCCTTTATGGTCAGATAGGATACAGGGTATAATTCAATTTTCCTGTATTTGTTGAGATGTTCATTGTGTTAGAGTAATTGGTTAATTTTGAAGAAAATACTATGCATGTGGGGCACAGTAGAAGGCATATTTTCTTGTGTTTGGGTGAAATGCTCTGTAACTATTTGTTAAATCCTTTTGTTTCACAACATCGGTTATCTCACACACTTCTTAATTTCTTTTTTTTTTCATGACCTGTCTGTTTGAAAAAGTGGAGTACTGAAATCTCCGAGTATCAGTATGTGAGTGTCTATATGTAATTTACACTATAGTAGTGTTTCTTTTACAAAATTTACACAAACTTGTGTTTTGTGCATAGATGTTAAATGAAGTATCCCACTTCTGGATTTTTTCTTTGATTGGGATATACTGTCCTACCCTGTCTCTTTTGATTGATTTTGTATTGAAGTCTATTTTGTGGCAGTATCATCTTTCTGGTTGTTGTTGTTATTTTGATTTTGTTGTTGTTGTTGTTGTTGTTATTTTCTTTAGTTTTATTTTAGATCTAGTTACTTGGAATATTTTTTCAAAACTTGTATCCTAAGGAGATGTCTTTCCTTCATATTAATGTATGTTTCTTGTATGCAGAATGATGTATCTGAATTCACATTCATTCAGTTAGTCTGTGTAATTTATTGGGGAACTACAACCTTTGATGAAGTTATCAGGAATCAATGAGTGTTGATTACTATTTTTGATCTCTCTCTCTCTCTCTCTCTCTCTCTCTCTCTCTCTCTCCCTCTCTTTCCCTCTCTTTCTCCCAGTGTGTGTGTTTGTGTGTGTGCACATTTGCATGTACATGTGCATATGAGTGTGTATGTGATTTTGTGTGTGCTTCCCTTCTTTTTACTTTGCTCTTCTGACATTTATTTCTTGGGTTTTATTTAATGTAATTTAACTCTTTAGGTTGCAATCTACTTTCTAGCACATTCAGTAGAGCTAGATTTGTAGATAGATATTGCTTAAATTTGATTTTATCATGGAGTATATTATTATCTCCATCAATGGCAAATGAAATTTTGCTATCTGTGGTCTCATAGTCTACAGCTCATGACCTTCTAATTTATAGTGTCTCTACTGAGAAATTGGGCACAAATGCAATTAGCCTCCTTTAGTCTTTTTTCTCACAAATTTTATTTATCTTTCCTTATTTACATGTTTTGTATTTTAATTATTATGTTCTGAGGTTACTTTTATTGTAGTCCAGTCTATTTGGTATTCTGTATGCTTTTTCTATGATTAAAACATTTTTCTATATTTCTTTCCCTTCCATTATACCCAGCATACCCAGCATTTTTTTGTATTTCATTTATTTATTTATTTATTTATTTATTTATTTATTTATTTATTTATTCACTTTATATCCCAGTTGCTACACCACCCCCCAGTCCCCGCCACTATGTCTCTACTCCCATCCCCACTGATTTCCTCTGAGAGGGTGGAATTCTCCCTGAGTATACTCCCTTCCTAGCACATCAAGTCTCTGCAAGGCTAGGCTCATTTTCTCCCACTAAGTCTAGATAAGGTAGCACACCAGGGGAGTGGAATCTACAGACAGGTAGGGACAACTGCCCCTCTAGTCGTCAGGAAACCCACATGAAAACCAGACTGCACATCTACTAAATATGAGTGGGAAAGGGGCTTCTTCCAGCATTTGTATGATTTTTTGGTTGGTGATTCAGTATCTGGGAGACCCCAAGTATCCAAGTTATTTTCCTATGTTTGTCTTCCTGTGGAGTTGCTAACTATTTCAGGGTCTTCAATCATTTCCCCAGCTCTTCCATAAGAATCACTAAGCACTATCCAATTTTTCTCTGTGCATCCTTGAATCTGTTTCAGTCAGCTTCTTGGCAGAGCTTCTCAGAGGACAGTCATGCTAAACTCCTGTCTGCAATCATAACTGCATATCATTAATAGTGTCAGGGATTGGTGCTTGTCCATGGGATAGGCCTCAGTATTGGCCAGTTATTGGTTGGCTATCCTCTCAGCTTTGTTTCCATCTTTGTCTCTGCATTTTATGTAGACAGGCCAAATTTTAGGTAAAAAAAAAATTGCAGGAGAGTTATTGTCTTTGACCCACTACTGGAGGTCCTGCCTGGCTATAGGATCTAACCTCTTGAGGTTCTATATCTCCACTGCTATAAGTGTCAGCTAAGGTCACTCCTATAGATTCCTGGAAGCCTATCCAACGCCAGGTCTCTGGGATGTCCTAGAGATGTCCTCTATTTTGTCACCCCTGCTAGCCTCAGATCTCCATTCACTATTCTGGTCATCTCGCCCTCTTTCTTACCTTACCACATACCTGATCCAGAACACCTAAACCTCAGTCTCCTCCACATTCCCTCCCTTTCCATCTGCTTCTTATTTTATTCCCCCTTCTAAGAGATATTCGAGCATCCTCCCTTTGGACTTCCTTCTTATTTACTTTCTCAGGGTCTGTGGAGTATAGCATGAGTATCAGGTACTTTCTGGATAATATTCACTTATAAGTGAGGCCATACCATGAATGTCCTTTTGAATCTGGGTAATCTCACTCAAGATAATATTTTCTAATTCAACCCATTTGCCTAGAAGTTTCATGATGTCCTTGTTTTTCATAGTTGAGTACTATTCTTTTGTGTAAATTAACCACAATTTCCATATCCAATCTTTAGTTGAGGAGCATCTGAGTTATTCCCAGTGTCTGGCTATTATAAATAAAGTTGCTGTGAAATAATGGATCATTTGTCTTTGTGGTATGGTTGACCGTTACTTGGTATGTGACAGTAGTGTGTATTCAAGTAGACTATTTAAAATTTTCTGAGGTACTCCCAGATTGATTTCCAGAATATTTGTATAAGTTTGTACTTACACCAGCAATGGAGAGATGATCCTCTTTCTCCACATCATCATCAAGATGTGTTATCACTTGAGTTTTTCATCTCAGCCATTCTGATGGGTTTAAAATGGGATCCCAGGGTCATTTTGATTTGCATTTTACCAATGACTAAGTATGATGACCATTTCCTTAAGTGCTTCTCAAGCTATTCATGATTTCTCTGTTGAAAATTCTGTTTAGCTCTGAACCTTATTTTAAAATAAGGTTATTTGTGATTGATATCTAAACTCTGTTGGAGTTTTACTGGCCTGGCTCATGTTGATTGGTTCTTATGATGTCCTTCAGGCATTTGTTGTCTCTAGAGTTGGCTGGATGATCCTGATGTCAGGGAGACTCCTAAAGAAGGCAGTGAGTGTGATGTGCCCAAAAAAGGAGGTCAGTGGGTAGTGCACAGTTTATCCATGCTGGCTGTGACTCAGGTACACTGAAATAACAAGGGATTAGTGAGGGAAAGTTCTAAGCTTATTCTTTCTGAGTACAGGCTGCAGATTTCCACAGAGAAGCAGGAAGCTCTTGGGATCCCATTGTTCTTCTTGAGATGGTAGAGCAATCTGAGAGCCAGACAATGTTTGTTAGGGCAACAGGTACAACTCACCTCTGCTGGCTGCCTCACTGGACCCAACTAGTTAGGGATTGGTGGGGAAGGAATCCAAGCTGTCAAGTCCATATCCAGATAATGAATGTCAGAGGACCAAAACCAACTCACCTCTCTCTTTTAAGGTCTCCTTCTTGGTCTTCAGCTTTGTTGAACTATTCAGGGCCACCTGTGCTAGGATTAATGGGTTTAATGGAATCATAGTGTCAGGTTTGTTATTGATTGTATTTTTAGGCTGTCATCTATAAATCTGTGATTGAGAAGTTTATAATTATTGCAGCTAATATGTTGGTCTTATATTGTGGGGTGGCTAGTTTTTCATTGGTTTCTGTTTTCTTTTGTGTTCTTAGGAGAGTGTGATGTCTGTGTGTTGCCTAGTGGGATTTTTTTCTGGAATCCTAATTGGTATGGCCATTAGAGATTCCAATTAAAACATGTTCCTGGGTATTGAGCACTGACGTTTAGAAATAGAGATGCAACAGTATGGGGTGTGTATTAGGGATTCACGGGGGCGGGGGAGGAAATAGTGTTCTATAAGCATCTATTTTGTCCTCTTGGAATGAAGGCAGGGAGTGAGGCTAGGCCACAACAGAAGGCCTGGTACAATGAATGAGACTACACACTTTAAGAAAAGTAGAGAGAAATGAAGATTTCTAGGTAGCAATAGGCTTAAACAGAAAGAAATAAAATGGTTATTACCAGTTGCTTTTTTTTTTTTTTTTCAGTTTATGTGCCTCAATGCCAATTGATGCTAAAGTCATAATCTGATAATTTTGGAGAAAGATAGATGGTGACTCGGACATTTTACCACTAGGATTTACCTATTCACATTGTATTTGAAAGTTGCTACATTACCTGGGAACAAAACTTTTAGTTTCATCCTATACTGTTTTTGTAATAGCAGCAAGCAATTATTACAGCAACCACAACAGTCTTTGATCTCCTTTCCTGGATCATGTCTTCCCAGCTTCCATCACATGATACCATGTTAAGGTTTTCTTTAAAATCATCTATATGCATATGCATTAAAAACATCCATATAGGTGCACTTCAATATTGTTTACATTTTCCAAGGCACCTAAAGAGGCCTAAGACTGGAGAAATCTATATGTTGCACTCAACTCCCTAAATTGTATCAAGCATATTAAGGGAAATACAATAGTTTGAAGAACAACAACAAGAAAAGTACAGAGAGCTGCTCTGTAGTTTGCTGATACTCTACTTTTTTCTCTGTGAGTGTATAAAATATGTTGATGCTTTTTCTTCTCAAAACTAAACTCATATGAGTAGAATGAACAGGCAGTGCTATATCCAACCATTTTTCCTTATTCTGCTCTTTTTGTTCCATGACCTACTTTTACAAAACCATGACTGTTACTTTTGCCATTGAATATTTAACATTATTACCGTTACTGAAACAGAATTATTTGTACCCAGATTGGCAGCCAACTGTTCTGTCCAAATCCATGGTCAGGACAATATCTTTTAATAAAATATTTGAAAGCAAATATTGTATTAAAAGTCTCCCAGTCCTAACACATATGCAGATATATGGAGCCCTTAGGAATGATTGGATTTACCATAAGTAGTAAATCTATACTCTAGATAATAAATACAAAAAATATTAAGGCCACTCGAAGTTAAGTACATGACATCTGCCCCCACATTGTGGACGTATGAGCCTTCCCTCCTGCCTGTCCATCATGATGGTTCAAATACAGGTAATTGATTCTTTAGGTACTGGATTTTTTTCTTGATGTTCACATATCTATCGCTGAATATTTTGAACTATTAATATTTCCTATTTTACTTAGACTATACACACATAAACAAGATGGGTAAGAAATGGCTTAGAAACACTCTATTTTCCTAAAACTAGCCAAGAACACATTGAACAGATGGGTTGGAAGAAATGTGATGAAAATCATGTGAAGGTGAAATGAATCCTGAAGAGAGAAGCTAATAATAAAAACTAAGACATTAAGATGGCAAAGGAAGTGAAAATTAAAACTCACACCATTTACCTGGAAACATTGAATATATACATCCCCCAGCTGTCCTAAAATTCAGTTGATTGAAATGATTTTAATAGGGTAGTGAAAGACCTGACCCCCTTATGAGGAAAGTTAGACCCCTAGCACACTTGGAGCCAGAAACAGAAATAGGACTGAAATTGCATCCCTGGCCAATCCCTACCTGGCTACATTCTTACCCCTAAGAAATGGGTGACCTTGGCCCGGCCCCAGGGCCAGAGGCACAATGTTTCAAGAACTAGTTAACCACAAAAATGTTTGTGCAACTGCCTTGTGACTAACTTAGAACATTTTGTCCTTCCCCATAACGCAAATTCTTTCCGTTCCCCACCCCTTGCTTTGTGGTTTTTTTCCTTTAAATACCCCTGACTTCAGCTGCTCAGGGTTGAACTCCTCTGCCTCTGCATAGGTTATGAGCTCGACCCCAGTGTGCACTGGTCCCCCCCGAATAAACTTCATGTGATTGCAGCAAGGATGGTCTTTTGTGAGTTTTTGGGGGGTCATGCCATCCCGAGACTTGAGCGAGGGTTTCCCCAGCTCAGGGGTCTTTCATCTGGGGGCTCGTCCTGGGATTTGCGACCACCCTCATCTCCAAAAACCTACTTGGAGGTAAGATTCTGTTGGTGTTCTTGTTCATCTGTGCCGGCTGAAGTCTGAATCTGTATTTTCGGTTTACACTCGCAGTCTGGTTTGCAATCGCTCACGTCTCTGTAAGGGGACAATGATCTCCCAGTCTCGGGTAGAGGCTGGGGGCATGATTGGCCAACAGGCTAGGGGATCACCGACTGTCGCCCTGGGAGACATCCCAGGAGATCTAGAGGGATCCCAGGGAAGCCTGGGAGATTCCCATCGGAGTGCCGGAGAGAACGCAGTCCTTCTGTCCGTTTGGGTGCCGGAGAGGACTTGGTCCTCCTGGCCTTCTGGTTTTCTGAATTGGTTTTGCTTGTTTCGGTGGAAACGGGCCCTTATCAGTCTTTGTCTGTGTATTTTCAGTATCTGTTTTGTCTTGTTTGCGACTTTGATGATGGAATAGACGATATCTACTCCCCTAAGTTTGACTTTACGCTCAAGCGGGTATTGTTTGTCTCCCTCTTTGTTTTCTGTCCTCCTCTTTTGTGGTGCCTACTTATGGTTTTGCTTGCAAGCCTCTGGGCACTTCGGTGCCACCTGTAGGCCTCTGGGCCGCCTGTCTGGGAACTTCGGTACCATCTGTCTGGGCACTTTGGTGACACCTGTCTAGTGGTGTTCACAGTGGGTAGACATACCTGAACGCCGTGGTCACGGAGGGACCGAGGGATGCCTTGGACCCTCAGTTTGATTGAGTATCTGGCTTCCACCGATGTGGCAGGGCCACATGGTTTCTGAGTCTGTGGAAGGGACAAACTCTTTGGTTACACCCGCCACCTGTGGCAGAGGTGGCAGGATCTGACTTGTCTGTAACCCAGCGCAGCTGCTGCTGGCTGGGAAAGTGTTCTACGTCCATAGAAGGGACAAATCTGTTCTGCGTTCATGGCAGGGATGAGCTATGTATTGGTTGTTGGTTGTTTGCACTGGCTGTCCGTGGCAGGGGGGAGCTGGGGCAAACTGCTATCTTCTGTTCTGTTTTGTGTTCTGTGCTCTTAAGACTGAAACTGACTGACGAAGGGTTTTTTGTTTTTCTTTGTTTGTTTGTTTTGGACATCAGACAGATTCATCCAGTTAAACAAGGAAAAAGTTAGAAAAAAAAAAAAAAAAAAGGTGGGGACCGGTTGTTGCTCAGCAGGAGGAGGAGTCACAGGAGCTCAAGCATGTGGTCTCCTGCTGTGAACAAAGAGAAGATGATTGCCCAGAGGCAAAATGCCAGACAGTAAAAGCTGCCGGCTTCCTACAAGCAGGTAATCATAGGACAGAATTTTAAAGATTGGCATAATAAAGTCCTGCAAGATATCTCATATGATTTGAACGTGGGCTCCATGGGAATTTTGGGTTAATATGCTGGCATGACAAATTAGAAAATGCCTAGAAAAAGGTCCATACAGTATATGTGTAGTTTACTTCATTTGTTTAATTGTTTTAATTATCAAAATGGATATGATTCTAAGTTTTGTGATTCTTTTATTATTCTTCTGGGAGAGAGGTCAAGCTAAAAGTTTTCTGAGTTGATGGTTAAAGGACATGCTGATTTGAGAGAAGAGCTTTGTCTTTATGGTTTTAAAAAAAGGTGATTAGACTCTACACATCTTCTAGAGTTAATATGAATCAGATTTGATAGAGGGAGACCCCCTAAAGAACTAGATTCAATAGAATCAAAAAGGTAAACATTCTTTGTGCCATCCTTCACACGGCACAAAAAAATACTTATTATTGGTTATTACTAAACTCATAAAAAGAGACTGCCTTTACAAACTGATTTTAGATTATTAGGCATACAAGCTAAGGACCAGATAGCAAATTCATAGCTCTGAGTTAATTGTTAGGGTGTTTTCAAGATAATTTAATTAAAAAGAGCTGGGAATAGTTAAAAGACAACAGTGTAGATTGCTGTGCATAGATAGATAGATACCTTTCAATAATATCAGAAATCCACAGAATATGCTCAGAATTCTGATGGGATTAAAGACTGATTATTGTCTCATAGCCAACCCAAGCTGTTCAATATTAAGAAAGATGATATCAACCTGAGAGGATGGTTTTCAGATAGTATATAAGCTAAACCAGGACATAACAGGTGTGGAACTTTAAGACTTTTTAAGTTAGGATATATAGATGGCAGATGCACTGGGTGTTAGGTGTATCTTATGCCTTATAAATTACAGAATGTTAAGAGTTGTGCTCAATTTTTATCTGAGAGAAAAGAGTCTTTTAATTGGACAAAAAAGAACTCTCTATGTGCAGGTGAGGGCAGGCAAAAGATAAGGACTGTGATTTGGATTTTCAGAGTGGTGACAGAGACGGACAAGTAGAGGTCTCCCCCCATAGATAAAGGCCTTTCTTTCCCCAAGACCTGTCTCACAGGTGCTGGCCATCAGGAAAAAAAGAAGCCTGGGAGGAGAGATCCAGACCTGAGAAGAAATTGATCCTCCAAGGACCTTCAACAGCGGACCTGTTACTCCAAGACTCTCCTCCTCTATATCCCCTTACCCTGGTCCCTATGGCCCTACCCCTCTTTACCGGAGGGAAGAGCAGGAGGTTCCAAGGAGCCAATTAATCTCTCTAAAACTGTATTATTTACTCATCAGCCCACCTAAGATGAAGTTAGAAGGAACGCCCCCTCAGACATCATCGATTGACCAGGCTGTCATCTACATCCAGTTTTTCATGACTGTGGCAGAAGGTAAGGGCATCTAACCTGAAGGTCCATCACCAGACTCCGTTGGCAGGTCTCAGGGGAATAGCTTGAGACTACAGAAAAAGCTTCAGAGGCTAGAAAGACAGAGTGCGCTGTCAAGAGAGTTAGTGCAAGTTGCTGGGAAGGTCTGTGATGGCAAGGAGACAGGAGAAGAGAAGGAGGCTAGAACAGGGAAGTAAGTTCAGGTAAGAATTTTAATTTTAGGGTATAACAGAAGAAGTGGGCTTCAGGCAAGAATCTGATTTGGGGTTGGACAAGGAAGCAGGCTCAGATACTTCAGTCATCCTGACAAGTCCTTAGAAACAGCGATCACCGGAATGATCACAGACTTTTGCTTATTGCCTTGCTCATTCCTTGGCTATTTGCATTTATTGTATTGCAACCTAGAACTGACCTTATTGCTTGCATGTAATTTAAATGGTATAAAAACAGATTGGAAAAAAATATATCTGCCTTCAGTCTCAGAACTGAATGAGGCAATTGGGCCTAAGAGTGTCCTAACAGAAGTCGGGAGCAAGGAATCCCAGGTCTTGAGAAAAGTGCCCCCAAGCAGCAAAAGGTGTTAGAGCTGAGTGAAGACAGTGATTAGGGGAGACCTTCTCCCGAACCCAGGTTAACTCTGAGAGTAGAGGAGAAACCCACTCAATTCTTTTTGGACACAGGGGCTCAACACTCATCCTCCAAGCTAATGGCCCCATTTCAAGAAAAGATCTTTGGTCCAAGAAGCCGTTGGCACCAAAATGTATTATTCATGCACTACCCGAAGAACAGTGGACCTAGGGATGTGCTGGGTATCTCATTCATTTAAGGTTACCCCAGACTGTCCCTACCCTCTGTTGGGGTGAAACATACTCTCCAAAATAGGGGCCCAGATACATTTCCTGCCCAATGGGCCACAATAAGCTGGCCTAAAAGGGGAGACCTCTCTGACTGACCCCTAACAAAAGCTGAGGCTACCTGGTTTACAGACAGAAGCAGTTTTCTCCATGAAGGTCAGAGATAAGCAGGTGCTGCTGTGGTGGACAGCACAATTGTCATCTGGGTGGAACCTCTACCCCCTGACATGTCAACACAGGAAGTGGAGTTAACTGCCCCCACCAAGGACTTAGAACTTGGAGCCTGCAAGAAAATCAACATCTATATGGATAACAGGTATGCCTTTGCCACATCCCACTACCACAGAGCTATATGCTAAGAGAGAGGACTGCTCACACCAGAGGAAACAAACAAATCCTGGATCTCTTAGATGTCCCAATGAAGCCAGTAACCGTGAGTATTCACACCCAGGACATCAGGAAGCAAGCAAGCAAGCAAAAGACTTACTAGGCCAAATGCACAGATGGACTCATTTATGGGATAAAAAGCTTGCCCATGTCCAAGCAGTTAAGGGACCTAGAGTATATAGGACTCAGGTTCTGGGCCAGAAAGATAGTAGGATATTGTAAGATATGCCGGCAAGTGAGTGATTATGTAGCCAAGAATAAACAGGGCCAAAGACCTAGGGGGAACAGCCTAGAGTATATTGAGAGGTCGATTTTACAGAAGTTAAGCCAGGAAAATGTGGTTACAAATACCTTCAGGTGTTCATAGCTACTTTTTCTAGATGGGCTGAAACATTCCCCACCAAGCAAGAAGCAGCTGCCATGGTTTCCAAGAAGAAATTTCCCTGAGGTTTAGAGTGCCCAAGGCAAGTGGATAAGATAATGGTTCTGCTTTTGTCAGGTAAGCCAGGGGTTGGCAAAAGTATTGGGGACAGATTGGAAACTTCATTGTGAGTACCATCCCCAAAGCTCAGGGCAGGTCAAGAGACCTTAACTAAATTGACCTTGGAGGCTGGCTCGGACTGGGTGGTGCCCCTCCCCTTGGCCCTGTTCCGAGTTCGGAATACCCCCTACCATTTTAAACTGACCCCTTTTGAGATCCTGTGTGGTACCCCAACTCCCTTGGTGTACACTGAGCTCTCCCAAGAGGTATCCCACAGCATGAGATTTGCTATTCCTAAAAGAAGGAGCATTATGTGCACCCTTAAAAAAGAATGTTGCTTTTATCTTGATCACTCAGAGGCCATTAGGGACTCCATGAGCAAGTTTAGAGAAAGGATAGAAAGACACAGGAGAGAACGGGAAGTTGGACAGGGGTGGTTTGAAGAATGGTTCAACAAGTCGCCTTGGATGATGACTCTATTTCCTGCCTTAACAGGACCCCTGCTGATTTTATTCCTTTTGCTCACTATTGGACCCTGTTTAGTTAATGGATTAATAGCTTTAGTCAGGGAACGAGTAAGTGCTGTACAGATTCTAATGCTAAGACAACAATACCAGGCTTTGGGGGAACCTGACAAACAGGTCTACGACGGTACAGAAATAAAGTTCTAAGATTAGAACTAGGCACTAGAAGAAGTGGGGAATGAAAGATCTGACCCCCTTATGAGGAAAGTTAGACCCCTAGCACACTTGGAGCCAGAAACAGAAATAGGACTGAAATTGCATCCTTGGCCATTCCCTACCTGGCTGCATTCTTTCCCCTAAGAAACAGGTAACCTTGGCCTGGCCCCAGGGCCAGAGGCACAATGTTTCAGGAACTAGCTAACCACAAAAATGTTTGTGCAACTGCCTTGTGACTAACTTAGAACATTTTGTACTTCCCCATAACACAAATTCTTTTCATTCCCCACCCCTTGCTTTGTGGTTTTTATCTTTAAATAACCTTGATTTCAGCTGCTCAGGGTCGAACTCCTCTGTCTCTGCATAAGTTATGCACTCGACCCCAGTGCACTGGTCCCCCCAAATAAACCTCATGTGATTGCAGCAAGGATGGTCTTTCGTGAGTTTTTGGGGGGTTGTGCCATTCCGAGACTTGAGCAAGGGTCTCCCCAGCTCAGGGGTCTTTCAGTAGAAAAAATAAGCAGATTGATGGCTGGGGACCTCAGCTTAGGCCACAGGGCTTCATAGCCAATTAGCGCTGGGAGAAAACTACCATCCCAGGAGCTTGGAAAAGCTGGGAGTGGGGCCAAGACAAGCTCCACAGCTCAACAGGAACCACCCTGAACCTGCAAGACACAGGGACTGAGGTAGACCAGCATAAAAGCCCCCCTGGATCCCATTGGTGATGGCAGGAGACCTCAGCCTGTGCCACCAGGGTTCCATAGCCAAGCAGTGCCGGGAGAAAGTTACTCCATGAGGAGCATGGAAAAGCCCCAAGTGGGGAGAAAATGAGCCCCAGTGCTCACCGATTCTGCCCAGAAATCACGGGCCACAGAGACTGAGGGACAGGAAATTTCTGGTCTCTATTGGCAGCTGGGGACCTCAGCTTGGGCCACAGGGCTCTATAGCCAATTAGCACCGGGAGAAAGCTACCCTCCGAGGAACTTGGAAAAGCCGGGAGTGGGGCCAAGACAAGCTCCACAGCTCACCAGGAACCGCCCCAAACCTGCGAGACACAGGGACTGACGTAAGTGGGCATAGAAACCCCCTGGATCCTATCGGCAGTGGGAGGAGACCTCTGCCTGGGCCACCAGGTTTCCATAGCCAAGCAGCACTGGGAGAAAGTTATTCACCCGGTAGCGTGGAAAAAACACCCCTAGAGAGAGCTGGTCTTCAAGGAGTATTGATACAGAGGCCTGCAGGTGGGAAAAGCCATAGCCAGACAGAGTAAGATCATCTAATATCAGAGTTAACAAGATGGCAAAAGGCAAGGGCAAGAACCTAAGTAACAGAAACCAACGCTAATTGGCATCATCAGAACCCAGCTCTCCCACCACAGCAAGCCCTGGATTCCTCAATATGCCAGAAAAGCAAGATCCAGATTTAAAATCATTTCTCATGATGATGATAGAAGACTTTAAGAAAGAAATTAACACCCTTAAAGAAACACAAGAGAACAGAGGTAAAGAATTAGAAGCCCTTAAAGAGGAAACACAGAAATCCATGAAAGAATTACAGGAAAACACAATCAAATAGACAAAGTAAATGCACAAAACTATCCAGGAGCTAAAAATAGAAATAGAAACAATAAAGAAATCACAAAAAGAGAAAACCCTGGAGTTAGAAAACCTAGGAAAGAGATCAGGAGTCATAGATGCAAGCATAACCAACAGAATACAAGAGATAGAAGAGAGAATATCAGGAGCAGAAGATACCATGGACAACATTGCCACAACAGTAAAAGAGCATAAAAAATGGAAAAAGCTCCAAACCCAAAACATTCATGAAATCCAGGACACAATGAGAAGACAGAACCTAAGGATAATAGGTATAGAAGAGAGTGAAGACTCCCAACTTAAAGGACCAGTAAATATCTATAAAAAATCATAGAAGAAAACTTCCCTAACTTAAAGAAAGAGATGAACATAAATATACAAGAAGTTTACAGAACGCCAAATAGATTGGACCAGAAAAGAAATTCGTCCCGTCACAATATAGTGAAAACACCAAATACACAAAACAAAGAAAGAATATTAAAAGCAGTAAGCAAAAAAGGTCAAGTAACATACAAAGGCAGACCTATCAGAATTACACCTGACTTCTCACCAGAGACTATGAAAGGTAGAAGATCCTGGACAGAACTCATACAGATCCTAAGAGAACACAACTGCCAGCCCAGGCTGCTATACTCAGCAAAACTCTCAATTAACATAGATGGTGAAACCAAAATATTCTATGACAAAACCAAATTTATACAATATATTTCCAGAAACCCTTCCCTACAAAGGATAATAAATGGTAAGCGTCAACTCAACGAGGGGAACCACATTCTAGAAAACACAAGAAAGTAATCTTTCAACAAACTGAAAAGAAGATAGCCACACAAACCTAAAAGTTACATCGAAAATGACAGGAACAAACAATCACTATTCCTTAACATCTCTTGACATCAATGGACTCAATTCCCTAAAAAAAGACCTAGACTGACAAACAGGATCCATAAAGAGGACCCAGCATTTTGCTGCATTCAGGAAACACACCTCCGGGATAAAGACAAACACTACCTCAGAGTAAAGGGCTGGAAAGAAAGTTTCCAGGCAAATGGTCCCAAGAAATAGGCTGGAGTAGCCATTCTAATCTCAGAAAAAATTGACTTTCACGCAAAAGTCATCAAAAAGATAAGGAAGGACACTTCATACTCATCAAAGGAAAAATCTACTAAGAAGAACTCTCAATTCTAATCATCTATGCTCCAAATGCAAGATCACCCACATTCATAAAAGAAACCTTACTAAAGCACAAAGAACACATCATACCTTCCCATAATAGTAGTAGGAGACTTCAACATTCCACTATCATCAATGGAGAGATCTTGGAATCACAAACTAAATAGAGACACAGTGAAACTAACAGAGGTTATGAACGAAATAGATTTAAAAGATATCTATAGAACATTTCATCTTAAATCAAAAGAATATACCTTCTTCTCAGCAACTCATGGTACCTTCTCCAAAACTGAGCATATAATAGGTCACAAAACACACCTCCACAGATACAAGAAGATTGCAATAATCCCATACCTCCTATCAGATCACTACGGTTTAAGGCTGGTCTTCAATGACAACAATAACAACAGAAAGTCCACATATACATGGAATCTGAACAATGCTCTTCTCGGTGACAACTTGGTCAAGGAAGAAATAAAGAAAGAAATTAAAGACTTCCTAAATTTTATGAAAATGAAAGTACAGCATACCCAAACTTTTGGGACACATTGAAGCAGTGTTAAGAGGAATATTCATAGGTTGAGTGCCTCCAAAAAGAAACTGGAGAGAGTATACACTAGCAGCTTAACAACACACCCGAAAGCCCTAGAATAAAAAGCTGATACACCAAAGATAAGTAGAAGGCAGGAAATAATCAAACTCAAGGATGTAATCAACCAAGTAGAAACAAAAAGAACTATACAAAGAATCAACAAAACCAGGAGTTGGTTCTTTGAGAAAATCAACAAGATAGATAAACCCCTAGCCAGACTAACCAGAGGGCACAGAGACAGAATCCAAATTAACAAAATTAGAAATGAAAAGGGAGACATAACAACAGATTCTGTGGAAATTCAAAAAATCATCAGATCCTACTACAAAGGCCTATACTCAACAGAACTGCAACATTTGGAAGAAATGGACAATTTTCTAGACAGATATCAAATATCAAAGTTAAGTCAGGATCAGATAAACCATCTAAACAGTCTCATAATGCCTAAAGAAATAGAGGCAGTCATTTAAAGTCTCCCAACCAAAAAAAGCCCGGGTCCAGATGGGTTCACTGCAGAATTTGATCAGACCTTCAAAGAAGACCTAATACCAATACTCTTCAATCTATTCCACAAAATAGAAACACAAGGAACACTACCCAATTCCTCCTATGAGACCACAATCACTCTGATACCAAAACCTCACAAAGACCCAACAAAGAAAGAAAACTTCAGACCAATTTTCCTTATGAATACCAATGTAAAAATGCTCAATAAAATTCTCAAAAGCCGAATCCACGAACACATCAAAATGATCATTCATGCCAAGTAGACTTCATCCCAGGGATGCAGGGATGGTTCAATACTTGGAAATCCATCAATGTAATTCATTACATAAACAAACTCAAAGAAAAAAACCACATGGTCATTTCCTCAGAAGCTTAAAAAGCATTTGACAAAATTCAACATCCCTTCATGATAAAAGTCTTGGAAAGATAAGAAATTCAAGGCCCATACCTAAACATAGTAAAAGCAATATACAGCAAACCAGTAGCCAACATCAAACTAAATGGAGAGAAACTCGAAGCAATCCCACTAAAATCAGGGACTAAACAAGGCTGCCCTACCTATTCAATATAGTATTTGAAGTTCTAGCTAGAGCAATTAGAGAACAAAATGAGGTCAAAGGGATACAAATTGGTAAGGAAGAAATCAAATTATCACTATTTGCAGATGATATGATCGTATACTTAAGTGACCCAAAAAACTCCACCAGAGAACTCTTGCAGCTGATAAACAACTTCAGCAAAGTGGCCAGAAATAAAATTAACTCAAACAAATCAGTAGCCTTCCTATACTCAAAGGATAAAGAGGCTGTGAAAGAAATTAGGGAAGTGACACCCTTCACAATTGTCACATACAATATAAAGTATCTTGGTGTGACTCTAACCAAGCAAGTGAAAGATCTGTATGACAAGAACTTCAAGTCTCTGAAGAAAGAAATTGAAGAAGACCTCAGAAGTTGGAAAGATCTGCCATGCTCATGGATCGGAAGGATTAATATAGTAAAAAATGGCCATCCTGCCAAAAGCAATCTACAAATTCAATGCAATCCCCATCAAAATTCCAACTCAATTCTTCATAGACTTAGAGCAATTCTCAAATTCA
>CM052705.1:12904935-12932388 GCA_028551405.1 Uromys caudimaculatus | reverse complement strand
TGAATTTGAGAATTGCTCTAAGTCTATGAAGAATTGAGTTGGAATTTTGATGGGGATTGCATTGAATTTGTAGATTGCTTTTGGCAGGATGGCCATTTTTTACTATATTAATCCTTCCGATCCATGAGCATGGCAGATCTTTCCAACTTCTGAGGTCTTCTTCAATTTCTTTCTTCAGAGACTTGAAGTTCTTGTCATATGTGCCAATATGTGATAAAGACACATGCTCCACTATGTTCATAGCCGCCATATTTATAATAGCCAGAAGCTGGAAACAACCCAGATGTCCCTCAGCAGAGGAATGGATACAGAAAATGTGGTACATCTACTCAATGGAGTACTACTCAGCTATTAAAAACAACGACTTAATGAAATTTGCAGGCAAATGGATGGAACTTGAAAATATCATCCTGATTGAGGTAACTCAGTCACAAAAGAATGAACAGAGTATGTAATCACTGATTAGAGGATATTAGCCCAAATGTTCAGAATGCCCAAGTTTCACTTTACAGAAACCACTGGACTGAGAGTGAGGTTCCATATGGAGGAGTTAGAGAAAAATCTGAGGGAGCTGAGGGATTTGCAGCCCCAAGGATGGAGCAACAGCATCATTGGGCCTAACTCCCCCCCCCCCCCAGTCATCCTGGAGTTTTGACCACCAACCAAAGAATACACATCTATGGATCCATGGTTCGGACCACCTATGTGGCAGAGGATGGCCTAGTTGACCATCAGGGAGAGAGGAGAGGCCCTTGGGCCTGAGGGTGTCAGAGGCCCCAGTAAAGGGTAATGTCAAGGTGTTAATATGCGAATGGGTGGGTGGGTGGGTGGGAAGTGGAATTCCCTCATAGAAGCGGGGAAGGGGAAGGGATATGGGGTTTCCAAAGAGGAGACATTGGAAATGTAATTAAAGTATCAAAAATAAAAAAATAAAAAATAAGCTAATGTATGTATACAGATTAGTACCTGGATCATTGAATTTGACTTTTTTTAAAAATTTTTGTTTGTTTGTTTGTTTTTGTTTTTGTTTTTCGAGACAGGGTTTCTCTGTGTAGCCCTGGCTGTCCTGGAACTCACCTGTAGACCAGGCTGGCCTCAAACTCAGAAATCTGCCTGTCTCTGCCTCCCCAGTGCTGGAATTAAAGGCATGCGCCACCACTGCCCGGCAAATTTGATTCTTTTGCATTTATTTTAATGAAGTCAATTTTCTATGAACTTCTTCAATTTATACAAAACAAATCAAAGGACTCAACACCAGTACATTTTAAAAACGGCAAAACAATCGTGTGAATTAACCTGTAATATATCATAAAATCAAATTTCATCTTAAAATAATTTTAACTTAAATGCATTTTCTAGAATCTAGAGAAACCATAGGCCACCTCCCATATCTCCTGAATGGTGAGTATCTTACAAATTTTAATTCACTATTCAAAGACCCCAAGATAAGCATTGAATCCTAAAACCCCAGATCAATATATTTACAAGTACTGGTTAAATGTATTAATGAAAATCTTATTGCCAATTCTCTTAATAGTTTTATACATGCAGAGGAAAATGTTTGCTATTTTCAAGGAACTGATAAAATAATTGGGTGAAGTGCACATGCCTTTTTCTCTTAACAATATCTGGGAAAGAGGGTTTAGGGAATTAGGATGCATTCATAACAATTTAGGCATCAGCTATTTTTTGTAGCAATTTAACTTCCATATCATTTTTAGAAAGATAAAATCATGACCCTCGTAGAAAGATAAGAAGAATAAATATTTATAGCTAGCAATATGTGTTTCTCAAGTTTAGGTCTGTATGGAGAATATGTGACAAGTGAGATTCATGATGAGACATAACTAATAACCATTAACACTGGTCCTTAGATTATTGAATGTGGAACTTACTCAAAACTTACTAAAATAAAATTGAATGGAACAGAACTGCAAAGAGTATTATCAGAAGAAATAGAAGATAGGATATAATTGCATATCTAGGGTAGATTATATAAGTTAATAGATATGGGAGAGGACAAAATAATGTGACTTATTGTACTAATTCCATAAGATTAGGTTAATGAAACTATAACATTAAATGTTTAATAAAAATAATTTAAAATATAGTTATTCACATGAGTTTTTTCTTTTATATGTATCACCGCATTTAAGTTTCATGATAACTCTTTATTAAAGGGTTCCAAATATCTTTACAGCCGAATACATGTGTTTTTTATTTGAAATATATTCCCTTTCGATAAAATGCACAGAGAGGTAAAGGGGTGATGGATATAATTACTTTCATATAACTTAGTTCACAATGCACTTATAAGACATCAATAAGTATAAGTCAAAATCAATGTATTAAAATAGTTGGGTTCTAATGTGCCCTGATATTTGCCTCTAAAATGACAACCTTTTCTCTGCTTTCTTTTTAAAGGGCAGTAATCGATTCTAGAAGGCTCTGCACTATGACCAAATTCCTTCAAAAATTGCCCTTTCTGTGTACCAGCATCATTTTTGGAATACAGCTTCACAATAAACATCTTGTGAGAACCTAAACACAGTTTCTCAAGATCTCTTTTCTCACCTTTCTATTGCTGTGACAAAAATAAAAAATAAAAAAGTAAATAAAAAAAACTGACAAACACACAAACAAATTTTAACAATGCAAATTGTAAAAGAAAGCATTTAATGTATATCTCACATTCTGGAGAGTAAAAGACAATTCCCATTTTCATGAGAAATATGGCACCTGTCAGGCATGGCACTAGAGAAGTAGCTGAGATCTCACACCTTAATGTACAGGCAGTAGAGAGAGAGGTATATCCCAGGCATAAGCTTTTGAAATCTCAATGCTTGTTTCCAGTGACATACCTCCTCCCATTATAACATACTTCCTTATTCTTGTCAATCATTTCCACGAATTGAGGACAAGCAATTCAAACACATGAGCCTATAAGGTCTATCCTCATTCAATTTACCATAGTGTATTTTTCAGCTTTCTTAGTTTTTCTAAAGCCAGATTTTCCCTACTGCCAATATCATTCCCAAAGGATTCGGAAGATTTAGGTAGGATTCAATACAGAATTATTATGCGAATTACATATCCATTGATATAATAAGCATGAAGGCATTTTACTTGATTAATCTGCAGTACCAGTTCTTAACAAGCAACCTATGTTTGTTTTAATAACATAGTATTTTCTACAACCGAAAATACATTAATGCAATTTCTTGATATTAGACAATTTTCAGAGAAAATAATCTATATAGTTCAGTATCAGATACTGCCAGCCATAAATAATCTCAAGATTTCATAGATTGAAATATTTACCTGAAATTTAAAATGTAAGAAAATACCTGGAATCAGTAAAAGCGAAGAGTAAGAAATACTGTAACCCTTATAATTAGAAAAAACTAAGCATAGTGCCCATACCATCTTTATTCTACAGGGAGTATTATTTTTGGTTCATTTTTCTTTTATCTAATTATTAAAGTTTAAGAATGACTCTACCCCTAAACTATGTTGATAGTTTCATTATACTCTTCTGTGAATGCATGACCTGACCTTTCAGCTCCATCCTAGAGGCACTTCTTCCTGTGCACATAAATCAGTTATTTTAAAAAAAATCACATTCATGGACATCTTCTTAGGTCAACATTTTAAGCCAGTTTCTAAAGGTGTGATTCTCTGGGCTGTTGCTCGTGTTCTGGGACAACTTTAAAGTAGTTCATCTATTCGAAACTTTGCTCTGTTCATGGAATATAGCCTCAGTGATAAACTGTGCTATTTCTCTGACTCAAAATCTACCCTTCAAAAAAAGTCAATCTGTCCTACTTATAGATACTGAGGAAACACATGAACAGGCTAAATTTACAGTACCCTCTTTCAAGTAGCCATAATTCCACTATATAAGCCATATTTTATGTACAAGAATATTATCAAAAAAAAAAAAAAAACCAAAAGTTTAAAACAAAAATAACAAAGAACTTTCTTTAAAACTTCAAGATAGAGCCATGGTCAGATGCTTGGAAGTTGACTAAATGGATTTTTCTAGGAAGAAATTTGTAATATGAGAAAAAAGCATGATGTCTTATTTTTTATGAGTAGACAGTAGATAACATAAATGATTCCCAACTAAATTTAAACTTAATAATCAAGTATAGAGTAAGTGAATTATTGCTATTTATCTGATATTCAGATGGAATGAATTAACCTATTTATTTGCTAAGAATTGATTCATACATTTTCTAATTTATTTGAAACTTCTACACTGGGTACAAGAGTAAGTAACATTTTTCCACAGCCAATATAGAAAGTGTGTGCAATTTTAGTAACCAAAATGTGGGTAAAAGTGGGATGTCTACTCCAAAGTAAAACCCTAAAATTATAGACAGGATTCTCTTATCTCTCTTCTCCTTGGAAGCACAGATAGTTTATGATCTGTTTTATAGGTAATATATGTATCATTAACTATTCATTAATTATCATCTCTCTTAGTATAATCATCAAAAGGCATAATCTTCAAATACAGAAAATCAAATCTCTAGTTTTTGTCTTATACTTCTTTTACATCCTATAATTGTTTTAGATTAATAGGCTTAGTGGTTTTTTTTTTTTTTAACACTTTAGACAGAAACATATTTTCAGTTACATCCCAGGAAAATTGGAATGCAATGATTTCTTCAATCAATCTCTGTTATAGCATAATCTTAACAGTCCATCTGCATTTATTATTCAAATTGAAAAAAGTAACTGGCTTTTCCATCTTATTAAGTATTTTTAATGTACTTTATGCCTGCTATTGGATCCCCTTCCCCTAAGTGGACTGCCTGGTTGGGCCTCATTGGGAGAGGATATGCTTAGTGTTGCAGGGACTAGATGTCCCAGGCAGAGTAGTACCCAATGAGGTTTTCCCCTTTTTTGAGGAAATGGGAAGGCAATATTGAAGGGATGGATTTGTATGGAGGGGACTGGGAGGAGGTGAGGAGTGGGGTGTTCCAATCAGATGTAAAGTGAATAAATAAATGATGTAAAATCTTTAAAAATGATTATGTACAAAATATACCTCTTGTTTGCTTATCAAGTATGTTAACACATTCAAATGTAATACAAATCATCTGTATTAAATTAAAACTTTAGTTGTAATAAAGTGAAATACTAAAAGGAGAAAGAACATGAGTCATATTTTTTATTTGATATAAAATTGTGTTTTGTAGACTAAACAGCTGAATGGCTAAAAATCCTGATGATAAGTGAATGAATAGGACATAAATGAAGATGTAGGATCAGATATTCTAAATTAATTTCTTATGCCTACTACAAGAAAGAATCTAGTAAGTTAATGCAATATTGTCTGCATTCTTTATTTACCTGCTATATGATAAGGACTAGGATTTCAAAATACAAATTTTAAGATTACAAACTTACAACAACCACTTTTCAGGCTTGGAAATATGAAGATATATAGAAATTTTTTGAGAGTTGCTGGCTATGACAGAGACAGTTCCTTTCATGGAAGAGAAGCTGATGCTTTATGGGTTATTTAGTGACAAACTGCACAGTTTCTGCGGATGGAATTTCTTAGAGTAACATTTCAAATTCAAGCCTAGAGATCAAATCTCTTACTTGAAAATTGACATTTGGAGTGATGCTAAGCCAATAAATTGAAATACAGTTACTAAATAAATAAAAGGAAGAAGGGGGAGGGAAAGATAGTGTAAGACAACCAGACAAAGTACAGTTAAGTTGTAGGGGGTAACCAGTAAGACACAAGCCAAGTGGGAGCAGAGCCTGAGGAGGACACAAGTTCTCTGGCTTCTTGTCTTTTTGACATTAGCCAACCTTCTCTTACTTCTCCTTCAAAAAGTCAGACTGAGGTTATCTACTTGCAAGGTAGATTTTAATCTAGGTAAGGTATAATGTAAAAAAGATTGTCATAATAAAGCTGTATTTAAATTCTGGCAATGATTATGATAAAGAATAATGTACTAAAGTCATATTCGCATTGTGGTTTCTATGGTTCTAGGGTCTATTTATATTTGATAAACTCCCCCTCCCAAATATTATCATTTAAATATTTGATATAAAGAAGATATTAGTCCTAATTACTAAAGCACTATTATCAACACTGCAGCTCAAGTTCCAGTCTTCAGTAAAAGTAAAACATTTTGGTAAATCTCTCACATTACCGTAGACTCTCAGCTTAGTACCTGTTACACACACTGAATCTCAGCTCTCCCTGGGATTTTCTGGTTCTTTCTTCTCTCTCAAGATACTTTTAATAAATTCAGTTTTTCAAGATTAGCTAACAATAATAATTTGCCTTCAACACATCAAAACCTGTACTAGATTATATCAGTCTGTTTAATAGTAAATACGAAAGGTATAACTATGACTAGAAAATCAATGCATGTAATGGGTTTGCTGACTAACTGGAGATCCAGACTTAAAATTGCATTCATGACATGCATAATTATCAAAATTAATACAAAATATTATGTCCTAATGTTCTCCAGTTGTAAGATTTTAACAATAATTCACACTGACCACAATCATAAATTATTTTAGCATGTAAATTCACCTCGTGGCTTTTTGAAATAAGAAAATATTTTATAGAGAACTTTAATTCCACAAACTTCTGTTGAAGTTATTAAATGTACATGTTCACAAGAGAAACTAATATGTGGAGTTGTTGCATTTAAAATGGTTACAAAAATATTCTCCTAGTATTGGAAGCAGACACCAAGAACACAACTCATGTTGTTTGCCTAGAAGCAAAGGAGAATTCCCTGACTAGGATTGTAACTAGGATTATCTTTGCCTTATGTCCTTATCTTTAACCACAGACTCTCCTTAAATGGAAAAGACAGTTATCTGGAGGTCAATTATACATGAAACACTTATTCTTTATTAGTTGCCTATCCCGGGCAATTATATGATTAGATAATTGGAGAAATGCAAGCTGGTTTCCATTTGAGTTCACATAACTTTTTTTCATAATTTTCAGAGTATTGTTTGAAATCATTTGGGGAGATAAGATTTCCTAAAGAATAAGTATAGATTTGAGACCTAGTGGGAGGTTAGATTTGCTAATTTGTCTTATATTTACAGTTGAGATATTGAGGAAGATTAGATTTACTCGAGTTTTAGTGTTAGGTTTGGGAGGCAGAGACTGATAGAACTTTAATTTTGAGTTTAACTTATTTTTATTACATGTTATCTATTAATTGTGTGTGTGTGTGTGTGTATGTTCCACAGTGCAAGTGTGGATTTAGAGGATGTCTTGAAAGATTTGTTCTCTTCTACCAACGTGTGTATTTAACAAACTAAAGTCAGTTCATTAGACTTAGCAGCAGAAGACTTTCATTACTGAACCATCTCAGCAGTCCTAGACATATAGTACTGTTTAGCATTTTTTAAAATTATTTTTTTTATTTTTTATTTTTATGTATATTCTATATTATATTTATTATTTTATTATTTTATATTATTATTTATTTCTATCTTTATTCACCTTATATCCCAATCACAGCCAACTTCTCCCCTGTCTTCCCAGTTTCCATCTCTCCTTCACCTGTGAGAAGATGCAACCCTCTTAGTTATCACCATACCCTGGGACACCAAGCAACTGCAAGACTAGGCACATCCTTTCCCACTGAGGCCAAAGCAGGCAATCTAGATAGGGGGAAAGATGTGTGATGGCAGGAAACAGAAACAGAGACAGCCCCCACTCCATTTGTTACGGTACACACATGAAGACCAAGATGAACATTTGTCTCAAATGTGTAGGAACTCTAGGTCCAGCTCCAGCATTCTCCTGGTTGGTAGCCCAGGCTCTGAGTCTCCCTGATTATTTGGGCAATTCTTATTAATTCCTAAAGGATTTCTTTGTTTGCAAAATAAATGCCCCCCTAACATTTTGCTTACATATCTAGTAAAGTACTGTTGATATTGTTCAAACTGCTGGCAGTTGAAAATATGTATCTCCTACTGATGTCAAATATGCCTTTGAAGTAAATGGCACATAGTAGGAATGCAAGAACAACCTTTTAAAAGTAACATGCTATCTTTAAAAACTCCATCCAACTATTTCATTAGATTCACATCGATCCCCATCTCTGAAAAAGACAAAATCAATGCATTGTTCACTGGTGCAAATCAAGATTAAGTGCTAAGAAAACATTGGTCCCCTGTCAGCTCTTTGACTGGGACCTCAGAGTCTTGCTTTTTCTGACTCTCTTCTTTTGATTTTGGGGAGTTCAGTGTCCTTTATTTGAGTCTCAGCCTTATATCCAACTTTTATATTTATCTAGATTTGAGGGAAATGATAATAAATGATCTCCAACTACTATGTGATAATTAATTATAGTTGAATTCTGGAAAAGACTGTAACTACATAATGGTATCCAAAAATAAAGACACAATTGCTGATCTTGATAAAGTCACTGGCCTCACACACTATGATTCTGAGAGTCCTTTCATTGCCTCTGGCATCAGCTTAATCTCTGAATGCAGAATTTTGTGTTTTCATGGTTATCAAAATACAACCTCTTATTCTTTCTTTAAAAAATTATTTGAGAATCTTATACATGAATTTAATGTGTCTTGATTAAATCTACCAACTCTTCCAATACTCCTACCACTTTTCCTTCCTAATTTCAGGTATGCTATTACTTTTAAATTTAAAGTTTATTTATTTTTGATTTTTGGCTAAATTTACCTTTCATTTTAAAAGTCATTCTACACCAGCATGCTGACAGGTGTAGAGCCATTTACTGGATCATGGGCATCCGATAAGGGAAGGAATCTGACTCTTTCTCTCTCAGCCAACAGACATCAGTTGCCAACAGCTTCTTAACTAGGGTTGTAGATTTAGGACTTCTTCTCCTATCCATGCTAGACTTTTTACTGCATTGATTTTTCTGTACATATTGTGTCATATTTTTTGTCGGGGGGACATTACAGGTATTGCAGTACAGTGTCTGTGAGCTCATGTCCACATCATATCTGGAGATTAGATATAGTTCACAGCACTCTTCAATCACTTCTAGTTGTTACCATTTTTCTGCCTTCACTTCTGAGTTGAGCCCTGAACCTTAATGAGATGAACTTCCATATTCATCTCACTTATGAGTTCCATTTATGATTAAGCACTACAGAGCTTCTTCATTTTTTGCACCTTGCTTACTTGTTAGTTTTGTTGTAATCACTATCTACTTCAAAAAGAAGTTTCTCTGGTGAAAGATGAATTGGATCAACTCTCAAGATCAAATAACTAGAAAGGGATTATGGGGTTTTAAAAACAATGTGTGAGAGTTGAATGCAGGTGTTATAAAGGAGAAAATGGAGTATTGGGGCTAGAAGAGCAGTGATAATAGGGACAAACATAAGGGATAACTAACAATAAAGACCTTTGAAAAACCTATCTGGGAACTTACTTTGGCAGGATTTCCCTAAAACATATGCATACAAATTTATAATAAGAGTTTAAATGAGCCTTCCAATCTGGGCTGGTGCCCTACCAGACTTTGGTTGCCAACTACTCAGCCAGTCCTACAACACCCAGAGGAAACTCTACTCTCAGGCACTCTAACTCTCCCAGGATCATAGGGTAAGAGGTGAGGAGGATACAACATCTGTCCCAACACCAGGAGTAACTGGAACCAGTGGGATCCAGGGACCCAGGAATTCTGCTCAACCAGTGGTATGGGTTTCTTCCAGTCTGGGCCAGTGCCCTGTGCAGACTTTGGGTGTGAACTCCTCAGCCAGTCCCACAATACACAGGTGCTCTAATACGCACAGGATCATAGGATCACAGGAACTTCATCACACCAGGATCTCAGAGTTCAAGTGGTAGCTTCACTCCCAGGAGCTCTGACACACCCAGGATCTCAGGATCACAGGATCACAGAATCACAGAATCACAGGAACCCAGAGACAGCTGGTCTGTGAGAAGTTCTGACACAACCAGGATGACAAGAAGGACAAGCTCTAGTCAGATGTAGGGAGGGCAGGTAGCAATAGAGATAACCAGATGACAGGGGTAAGTGTAAGAACATAAGCAACAGAAATCAAGGTTACTTGACATCATCAGAACCCAATTCTCTCACAATAGCAAGTCCTGGATACACCATCACACCAGAAAAGCAAGATTCGGATCTAACATCACTTCTCATGATGATAATAAAGGATTGGAAGAAGGACATAAATAATTCCATTAAAAAATACAGGAGAAATGTAAGAGAAAACACAAAATTCCCTTAAAGAATTACAGGAAAACGCAACCAAACAGGTGAAGGAAATGAACATAATCATCCAGGATTTAAATATGAAAATAGAAACAATAAAGAAATCACAAAGGGCGACAACCTGGGAATTAGAAAATTCCCAGGAAAGAGATCAGGATTCAGAGATGCAAGCATCACCAACAGAATACAAGAGATAGAAGAGAGAATCTTAGGTGCAGAAGATAACATAGAAAACATTGACAAAACAGTCAAAAAAAATGTAAAAAGCAAAAAGTTCCTAATCCAAAACATCCAGAAAATCCAGCACTCAATGAGGAAACCAATAGGCATAGAAGTGAAAGAATATTCGCAATTTAAAGGGCCAGTAAATATCTTCAACAAAATTATAGAAGAAAACTTCCCTAACCTAAAGAAAGAGGTCCATGAACATACAAGAAGCCTACAGATCACCAAATAGGCTGGACCAGAAAAGAAATTCCTTCTGTCACATAATCAAAACACAAAATGCATTAAAAAAAGATAGAATATTAAAAGCAGTAAGGGAAAATGATCAAGTAACATATAAAGGCAGACCTATCAGAATTATACCATACTTCTCACGAGAGACTATGAAAACTAGAAGATTCAGGACAGATGTCATACAGACTCTGAGAGAACACAAATTCCAGCCGAGGCTACTATACCCAGCAAAACTCTCAATTACCATAGATGGAGAAAACAAGATATTCCATGATAAAGCCAAATTTACACAATATCTTTCCACAAATCCATCCCTACAAAGAATAATAGATGGAAAACTCCAACACAAGGAGGGAAACTACACTCTAGCAAAAGCAAGAAGGTTACCTTTCAACAAACTCAAAAGGAGCTAGCCACACAAACACAATACCACCTCTAACAACAAAAATAGCAGAAAGTAACATTCACTTTTCCTTAGTATTTCTTAACACCAATGGACTCAATTTCCAATAAAAAGCCATAGACTAACAGACTAGATATGTAAACAGGATCCACCATTTTGCTGCATACAAGAAACATAACTCAGTGACAAAGACAGACTAACAGACTGGATATGTAAACAGGATCCACCATTTTGCTGCATACAGGAAATATACCTCAGTGACAAAGACAGACACTACCTCAAAGTAATAAGTTGGAAAACAATTTTCCAAGCAAATGGTCCTAAGAAACAAGCTGGAGTAGCCATTCTAATATCAAATAAAATCAACTTTCAACCAAAAGATATAAAAAAAGATAAGGAAGGAGACACATACTGGTCAAAGGAAAATTTTCCCAAGATGAGCTCCCAGTTCTGAACATCTATGCTCTAAAAATTGCATGAAGTAATATAATAATAATAATAATAATAATAATAATAATAATAATAATAACAATATATGTTTAAAATACACAAATATTGCACAGCTCAGGTAAATGACACATTCAGTAGGATAGATAGGACTTAAGGGATTGTTTTCTAAAGCATTCTTAAACAATGATTATAATTGAAATGATTATAATTTTATAGTATTTTACCAAAGTCCAGTGGTACAATTTTATTTGTTGCTAATACTTTGAATTCTTTTATTTCTACATCTGTGGTTTAACTATTAAAAAAACTAAGGTGTCCTGAAAAAAAAAAAAGAGTTTAAATGAATGTGTTCTATATAGGGGGTGTTAAGGATGATATTTTCCTATAAACTATAGTTTATAAAACACAAAGTTGACTGTTAGCTACAGGTTATCACTACTTTAAGTTGCTGATAATTTGGATCCCACAGATCCTCAAAAGAGTATAGGCTATTGGTTTTGGTGACCCTCTAGAATTCGATAGTAAGTCCTTATTGCTAAAGACACAATATATTTGAATCACAGAAAATAAAGAAATCAAATTGCCACTGACCTATTTTCATCCTAACCAGCTAGTTATGTTCATGCCAGAATATATAGTGCATGCTTGTAAGCTCTTGGGGAAAAAGAGTAATCAGTAGTTGTACCCATTTGTAAATTATGATCGAAAAAAAATTATATTTAAATCAAAATATTTCTGCAACTTTCAGTAGTCATCAGAGAAGTTTTGTGTAGTTAATTGTAATAAATTTATTTGAAAAATATTTAATTATTTAAAATCTTAATTTTCTAATTCTGAAGAGTTTACAGTGTTTCAGAATAGTTGTATAATATTTTATGTCTGCAATACAGGTCCAGTTTAATTGCTTACTTTAGGAAGGAAAAACTTTACAAACTAGGGAAAAAAGGATAAAAGAAAAACATATGTTTTCTCTCTCACTTAATATGTACTACTAATAATTTCATTTTTTTTGTTGTTTTTTCAAGACAGGGTTTCTCTGCATAGCCCTGGCTGTCCTTTAACTCACTCTATAGACCAGGCTGGCCTTGAACTCAGAAGTCCACTTGGCTCTGCCTCAGAAATGCTGGTATTAAAGGCGTGTGTCACCTCTGCCCAGGACTACTAATAATTTCTAAGCACGATTTATCATAATTTTCAGAAATATATGCAGGAGCATAAACTATATTTGAGTGGGTGCTTTTAATATTTTGAAAAAACACCCAGGGATACACAATAAATCACAAAACTTTGGAAAGTCAATCTAGTTGGTCTATGATTATTTAGCATACATTATAAATGTAAACAGTGTTAGGCATAGCCACTTCCATCCTTTGAGACATGAAATTTCAGCCATTTTTTCCCCACTGAGCTGAAATAATCAATACCTAAGTAACTTCATTTTCCTATTTGTAGCTCTGAGTATTTTCAGTTTAAGCAGATTCGTATAGTATTCTAAGGTCAATTGGTAACACATACACCTGGAAAATTGGTTAAGAAAACAGGTTATTTGCATACTTATTTGTTTAACTGTTGTGATATTATACTTTACAAATAGACTTCCCCATAATTCCTATTAAAAAGATTCTTATAACTACATCTCCCCAAATTCAGATGTGTATGTTTTCTTAGCTCTAGACATAAAAATCTCCAATAATTTGTATTTAAAACATTGGTATGTATTTCTTTCTTACATGAAGATGTATAATTTTGTTCATTAAAATTAAATTCATTTCCTATGGCAAATTTTTGATAAGCTTGACAAATTTATTCAACATGCTCACCAACCTGAAATAAAGATATTTTTTCAGAACCCCTAAAAAGAGAAGTTTTTATCTGACAGCTGGAGATAGTATAAAGTACTCTCTTAATTTTTGTCTGCCATACCATTCTGTTCTCCTATATATTGTTATAGAAACACACTCAGGTATGAGTTCCATCTATTGTGGAAATTCCATAAAGAAAGAATGTTTCCAACCTACAGATAGGAAACAAAACTAAGATTAATAATTTAGAAATACTTTTTAAGAAAAAAGACTTATTTACTTATTTTATGTATATGAGTACACTGTAGCAGTCTTTAAACACACCAGAAGAAGGCATTGAATCCCATTACAGATGGTTTTGAACCACCATGTGGTTGCTGAGAATTTAACTCAGGACTTCTGGAAGTGCAGATAGTGTTCTTATCTGCTGAAATGAGTAGAAATATGCAGCTGCTGGGAGTGGGGATAATTTCTAGAAAGTCCCAGAAACCTGGGATGTGAGAGGCTCCCAGGTCACAATGGGGATGATTTTAGGCAAAATGCCCTACACTGAGGAAATGGAACCTGAATAAATCACCTTCAGTATTAGTAGACTTGAAGAGGCCCCCAGTGGAGGGATGGGACCACCCACCTACCTTCAAAATTTTTGATCCAGAATTATTCCTGTTTAAAAGAATATAACAGTATAACTAAGTAGAAGAATATTTTCTTGGAAAGATAATAAATTGGAGTCTTTATGATGATCTTTGGAGCAAAGATAAAAAGCAAGCCATGATGAAGCAGGCCTTTATTCTCATCACTGGAAAGAAAAAACAGTGGATATGTGATTTCAATATCATCCTGGTCTATAGAATGTGTTCTATGACAGGCAGGAGTGCCGGAAACCAACAGGGTTAGGATTTTTCTTATTAACCTAGGTAATGCCATTTTGTATTAGAGTCAGACTTGGAGTGATTATAAGCCTAAGTCCCTACTCCTGAGAAGTAATTGAAGGCTTCCCAGAGACCAGGCACATTTCTTATGGATGAGCAAATAAGCAGTAAAGATTTTTGGTCGAGCCATTAAACAGTAAAGATATATGGCCAGCAGTTAAGCAATAAAAATAGTTGCGATGATAATGTATCAAGGAATGTTCTAGGAATTTCACTTACAACAGATAGTACCACTTCATGGAATTCTCAGCCATCCCTGCTGCCTCCCTGCTCTTTGTTATAAAAACTTGTATGGAACCAGGCCATTCTGGGCTTGATCAGAATACAGACTTGCCTCCACTTCTCCTGTCTCTTGTCCTTAATTCGTCAGTCCCCTCCTTAGGTCCACTCTGAACCCCCAAGGGCCAGGGCACAGGAAGATAAATATGAAAGGACTAGAGATAAGTCTTTTAAGAAATTAACTTCTTTCTTCAGTTTTTATCATACAGAACATCTCCAAAGATGCAGGCACTATAAACTCAGGCATTTTAAAATAGATTTTGGACAAGAAAGTATGTACGGCTAACTGCATATCTTCACCTCTTCCTACAGTCTTCCAAGAATCACCCAATTTCCTCCAAACCTCTATAGCAGAACACATGCAGTAGCTTCTAGTACACAAAAGCACTGCTTGTTCATCCTTTCCTAACCTCCATCTTCCCACTCATTCCATTCTCTATTCCCTAACTGCAATAGGCACTCCCAGAGAAGCCAAAGGAGAGATAACACCAGAAATCCATTGTTGGGCCGCAGCAGGGAGAGGGAGCGCAAACAGGGACGGAGTCTCTTGGTCTCAGTCCCTGTGGCAGCCGTCAAGATGCTGTTCTCACTCAGCACTCGCTGCCCTGCACCAAGCACAATACCCACGAGAGCCGCCTCTTGGTGCATGCCCCACCTCTTGGCCCAGTAAGCGGATCTCTTTTTGGGCCGAAACTGTTACAGCTCATTGGACAAAAGGCTCTTGGACACCGGAGCAGTTTTGCACCTTTATTCCTTATGGATGGCAGGTGGCGGGTGCATGCGGAAGCTGGCAGGGCAGGCAGATGGAGCAGAGAGAGAGTGCTACTCAGGTTGGGATGGTCTGATATACTGTTTGGGATGGGTCAGAGGTTTGGGAACAGAGACTTTCCATTCGCTTTCTCTGGGGACTGTGTAGTGCCTCATTTGCTTGTGGGAAGGACTCAGAGCTGCTTTGTACGTGACAAACCTTATACACCAGGCCTCTCTCTAGACAGGGGTTGTGAAAGCTGTAGCTGTTTTCCAGGAGTCTTCCGGGAGCTTTGGCTAAAACATAATCTGGTCCCTCGTGAAAATTTCATGGGGTCTCCCAGAATTTTTAGCCTATGTTCAACCAGGTGTCAGATTACCTGCCACAGACAATCCATCTCTCTCTTACTTCCTCCAAATCCAATTCCAAAATCTCTTCATTAGCTCTATAGTGCTTCGTCTTGCCCTCTGTCTCTATCTCCAGGAGAACATACATCTTATCCTTCTAGCCTACTTCCTCAAGCCCATTGCTTTATATTACTTCCTAAATTCAGCAGGCTCACTCTGTGAAGTCAGAGACCATTTCTACTAGGGCAATTGGTAGACTAACTTCAGATCTTCACCTTTCCCTCAATTCATCGAACTGTAATACCCCAACCTCATCTGAGCTCTGCAACAAGACACCTTTTTAAACCCATACCCTCCTTGTCTCTAATTAATCCCACAGACATTTCCTTTTGAAAATTCCTCATCCAACTTTTTTCATATTCATACTTACCCAACTATAACAGGATCTCACTGTGAACATGTAAGTCACACTGGATAGGGAATCAGGTAGGCTACTTGCAAATCTTCAACTCTACCTCTGCTCCTTCAAGTCTATTTCTCATTTCTTTCTCCCACAAAGGAAAAACTGAAGCTGTGTTATGCTTGATGAGAAAAGAAAGAATGAGTTTTGCTACAATGTAAGCGTGAGTATTGTGGGAAGGGGGAAAAGCTGTTGGTAGTATAAAAGTAGGTGGCAATGTGGTGTGTATAAAGCATGCTTTAGTTATTAAGGGAGTAGAGGATAATGAAGAAACCAGAGATCTGAGAGAGCTGTCTGGTTGTGACAGCTAGGAGGAGGCTCATTAGCAGGATTAAGGATAGTGGACATTTCATCTGATTGAAGTTTCATATCTGGATCTGAGTAGGGTAAAAGAAAGAACAGAGAGAAGGTTTGGAGGAAAGATAATAGAAAACTGAATATAGGGAATCTTATTCCATTTACTGGTAAGAATTCTGAAGATCCCTAACAATAATAGGATCAAAAGTACTGTTAGGTGACCATTTAGACTCGTTGTCTATTAGGGCCAAATCTGGCTGCAAAAAGCATATGAGTTTGAAGGCCTTTAAATCAGATGCTAGGTGTAAAGATCTGAGGTTCTCCAAGAGGTAGCCCAATGGGGAGCTTAGAGTTGTAGATGAAGATACAGTTCCCATGGGTGAGGAGAGCAGTCAGATCTGAGCCAAAGATGTTCTTTGGACACAGGTGGCACTGAACAAATTGGTACAAGTTGGCCAGACAAGTCATTATGAGGCTGTTCAAGGGCCATGGCCAGGTACGCAAGAAGATTCAGTTCTAATAGTAGACTTATGAGAAAAAAAAATGTGGTGGTAGAAAAGTAAACCCTCACCCAAGGGAAAAAGGTCTGTGATAAGGGTTGGCAAGAAGTGCCAGCCATAGACATAAACACAATGACAGGGGGTACCTGCACTACCTAGAACACCTGAGTGTTGCTGGATGCTCAGTGTTCATTCCATTGGGTTCAAGTAAGCATTTTCAATGACCAAGAAGGTGAAAACCACCAGTAGGTAGATGTTAAATGCAGAAGTTCAGGGATTTGGTGGCAGAAAGGCAAGCCTGCAGCAGGTAGTCTGGGGATAAGGTCCTGGCATGTACCCTCAACCCACAGTGGGGTGCACAATCCTATCTGAGTCATGGCACAAAATGTTGGATCTATGTAGTGGGATCCAGACATTCACACCATTTGATAGGTCTTACCTGTCTTATTCAGAGATGTTGGAGGAGATATAGAAGCTGCTTCTGGTAGAGATAGAGGTAAAAAGATAAGGGCAAATGTGGAATGGAACTTTTATGAGGGGATGTAGCTCAGTGGGATACATGTGACACAAGGAGCCAGTGGGAATGTGTCACTCTTCAGAAGCTAGTGATCACATGTCACCAGGTTCCTCAGTCTTGTCTTTGAGAGGTCTGAGTGCTAAGAGAAGGCATAGAAAAGGAAAGAAAGAACATGTGCATAGCAGGAAAGAGAAAATGCATAGAGGGAGGGAGAAAGACGGGGAAAAGAGAGAACAGAAAAGTGAAAGGAGAGAGAAACAGAGAGAGAAACAGAGACAGAGAGAGAGACAGAGAGAAACAGAGAGAGACAGAGAGAAGGGGGAGTGAGGGAGGGAGAGAGGGGGGGAGAAGGAGGAAGGGAGAGAGAGGAACCAAAATGTCTGGGTTATACAGGGAAGAGCTCCTGATGGAAGGGAATCCCAGGCTCTTGACTGGAATGTTTAGGGAAGAAGCAGGATATGATAGTCAAGCTGCATAACAGGTAGGGAGTGAAGGATGTTGGCAGGACCTGGAGGTCAGGACCAATTTGGTATGTTAAAGATCTTAAAGAGCTGTTTGTGCTGGGTCTAAAACCCAGTAACTAAAAAAGATAATCTTTAGTGTGATAACCCAAACCCAGAAAGACAAAGATCGTACATATCAATTTATAAATGAATATAGGCCATAAAGTATAAGAAAGCCATGCTACAAATTTGCAGACTCAAATAACTTTAGAAATAAGGAAGGTCCAAAGAGGGTAGTTTTGATGTCACCAAGAAGAAGAAATAATACAGACATTGGGACAGTGGTGAAATGGGGGTGGAGATGGAACCAGGAGTGATTAAGTGTGGGGAGATTAGAGAAAGAGAGAGAGAAAGGGAAGAGAGAACTAGATTTATGTTCATCACCAAAGGAAGGCAGGACTGGAGTTCAAGGTTTACCACTGGATATTATGGAGGCATTTCCCAACTGAGACTCCTTTCTCTGTGATAACTCCAGCTTGTGTCAAGTTGACACAAAAACAGCAGTACAATTTACTCCTTGTCAACTTGACACACAAATACATCACTATTAAGCCTCAACCCTTAGTTTCTTATTCATCCCCAAGATCTAAATAACTTGAAAAGTCCCACAGTCTTGCAAATTCTTACATATTAAAATTTCAATCCTTTTAAAGATATCTAATCTCTTAGAATTCAAAGTCTTTTTACCATCAAAAGTCCTTTAACTTGGTGGACAAGGCCGGGAGTGGAGGTAAGTCGAGCACCATTTCTCAGCGGGACCTGCCCAGAATTTTCAGGACACTGAGACTAAGGAACAGCCTGGGAAAGGAGCCTTCCAGTTTATGCCTGGGGTCTGTGCCACACAGCTCCATACCCAAATAGCACAGGGAAAGAGCTACCCTCCCAGTAGTATGGACAAGCCTGTGATCAGGGTAGGGCCAGTACCTCTGCTCAGAGAGACCCGCTCAGAACCCTCAGGACAAAGGGATGGATTTCCTTCTGAGTCCAGAGAACTGATCCCGTAACACAGGACATCATACTCAATGCAAAGAGAAAGCGGGTTTCCCAGGAGAGCCAACACACCTTTGAGCACAGGAAGACCACCACTTCTGTTCAAATTCCTCAATCAAGAGAGAACCTCACAGAGCCATCAGGACATAGGAACCGAAGAACAGCTAGGGAAAAGATCCTTCTGGTTTCTGTCTGCACCCCAGAGCATACCCTGTACCACAGTTCTACAAACCCAAATTCCTCTCAGAGAGAGCTGGTCTCCAAGGAGTACTGACATAAAAGATTGCAGGAAGGACAAGCCACAGTCAGAGAGAGCAAGACCAGCTAACACCAGAGATAACCAGATGGTGAAAGGTAAGGGCAAAAACATAAGAAACAGAAACCAAGGCAGCTTGGCATCATCAGAAACCAGTTCTCCCACCACAGCGAGCCCTGGATACAGCAACTCACAAGAAATGGAAGACTCAGATCTGAAATCACTTCTCATGATAATGATAGAAGACTTTAAGAAGGAAATAAATAACTCCCTTAAAGAAATACAAGAGAACACAGGTAAAGAGCTAGAAGCCCTTAAAGACTGAATACAGGAAAACACAAACAAACAGGTGAAGGAAATGAACAAAGCAATCAGGATCTAAAAATGGAAATAGAAACAATAAAGAAATCACAAAGGGAGACAACACTGGAGATAGAAACTCTAGGAAAGAGATCAGGAGTCATAGATGTAAGCATCGCCAACAAAATACAAGAGATGGAAGAGAGAATCTTGGGTGCAGAAGATACCATAGAAAAGACTGACACAACAGTCAAAGAAAATCAAAACGCAAAAACCTCCTAACCGAAACATCCAGGAATCCGAGAAACAACGAGAAGACCAAACCTAAGGATAATACATATAGAAGAGAGTTAAAATTCCCAACTTAAAGGACCAGTAAATATCAACAAAATTATAGAAGAAAATTTTCCTAACCTAAAGAAAGAGATGAACATGAACATTCAAGAAGCCTATAGAACTCTGGATAGATTGGACCAGAAAAGAAATTCTTCCTGTCCCATAATAGTCAAAACTCCAAATGCACAAAACAAAGAAAGAATATTAAAAGCAGTAAGGGAAAAAGGTCAAGTAACATACAAAAGCAGATCTATCAGGATTACACCAGATGTCTCACTAGAGACTATAAAAGCTAGAATATCCTGGGCAGAACTCATACAGACCCTAAGAGAACACAAGTGCTAACCCAGGTTGCTATACCCAGCAAAATTCTCAATTAACATAGATGGTAAAACCAAGATATTCCATGACAAAACCAAATTTACACAATATCTTTCCACAAAACCAGTCCTACAAAGGATAATAGATGGAAAATGCCAGCACGAGGAAGGAAACTACACCCTACAAAAAGATAGAAAGTAATCTTTCAACAAACTCAAAAGAAGATACCCACACAAACATAAAAATAGCATCAAAAATAACAGTAAGCAACCATCACTATTCCATAATATCTCTTGGGTTGTTTTTGTTTTTGTTTTTGTTTTTGAGACAGGGTTTCTCTGTGTAGCCCTGGCTGTCCTGGAATTTACTCTGTAGACCAGGCTGGTCTTGAACTCAGAAATCCACCTGCCTCTGCCTCCCAAGTGCTGGGATTAAAGGCGTGTGCCACCACTGCCCGGCTCCTTAATATCTCTTAACATCAATGGACTCAATTCCCCAATAAAAAGACACAGAATTTCAGACTGGATACATAAACAGGACCAAGCATTTTGCTGCATACAGGAAATGCACCTCAGGGTTAAAGACAAACACTGCCTCTGAGTAAAGGGCTGGAAAACAATTTTCCAGGTAAATGGTCCCAAGAAACAGGCTGCAGGAGCCATTCTAATATTGGAAAAAATCAGCTTTCAACTGGAAGTAATCAAAAAATATAGGAAAGGACACTTCATCCTAATCAAAGGAAAAAAATTTACCAAGAAGAATTCTCAACTTTGAACATCTGTGCTCAAAATGCAAGGGCATCCACATGCATAAAAGAAACTTTAATAAAGCTCAAAGCACACATTGTACCTCACACAATATTGGTGGGAGACCTCAACACACCACTTTCATCAAGGGAGAGATATTGGAAGCTCAAACTAAACAGAGACACAGTGAAAATAACAGAAGTTATGGGCCAAATAGATTTAACAAATATCTATAGAACATTTCATCCTAAATCAAAAGAATATACCTTCTTCTCAGAACCTCATGGTACTTTCTCCAAAATTGACCACTAATTGGTCACAAAATAAATCTCAACAGATAAAAGAAGAATGAAATAATCCCATGCCACCTATCAGATCACTATGGATTAAGGCTGGTCTTCAATGGCAACAACAACAGAAAGCCCAAATACACGTGAAAACTAAACCATGCTCTACTCAATGATAACTTGATCAAGGAAGAAATAAAGAAAGAAATCAAAGACTTCCTAGAATTTAATGAAAATGAAAGTACCACATACCCAAACTTATGGGACACAATGAAAGCAGTGTTAAGAGGAAAACTCATAGCTCTGAGTTCCTCCAAAAAGAAACTGGAGAGAACATACACTAGCAGCTTAACAGCACATCAGAAAGCACTAGAAGAAGAAGAAGCTAATACACCCAAGAGGAGTAGAAGTCAAGAAATAATCAAACTCAGGGCTGAAATCAACCAAGTAGAAACAAAAAGAACTATACAAAGAATCAACAAAACCAGAAGCTGGTTCTTTGAGAAAAGCAACAAGATAGATAAACCCTTAGACAGACTAACGAGAGGGCACAGAGACAGTATCCAAATTAACAAATCAGAAATGAAAAGAGAGATATAACAACAGAATCTGAGGAAATTAAAAAAATCATCAGATCCTACAAAAACAGCCTATACTCAACAAAATTGGAAAATGGTGATGAAATGGACAATTTTCTAGACATATACTAAATACCAAAGTTAAGTCAGGATCAGATAAGCCGTCTAAACAGTCCCATAACCCATAAAGAAATAGAAGCAGTCATTAAAAGTCTCCCAACCAAAAAAAGCCCAGGACCAGATGGCTTTAATGCAGAATTCTATTGGAACTTCAAAGAAAACCTAATATCAACACTCTTCACACTATTCCACAAAATAGAAAGAGAAGGAACACTATCTAATTCATTCTATGAGGCCACAGTTACAATGATTCCAAAACCTCACAAAGACCCAACAAAGAAAGAAAACTTCAGACCAATTTCCCTTATGAATATGGATGCAAAAATACTCAATAAAATTCTCACAAACCGAATCCAAGAACACATCAAAATGATCATTCATAATGATCAAGTGGTATTCATCCCAGGGATGCAGGGATGGTTCAATATCCGGAAATCCATCAATGTAATCCACTACATAAACAAACTCAAAGAAAAAATTGCATGGTCATTTCATTAGATGCTGAAAAAACATTTGACAAAATTCAACATCCCTTCATGATAAAAGTCTTGAAAACATCAGAAATTCAAGACCCATACCTAAACATAGTACAAGCAATATACAGCAAACCTGTAGTCAACATCAAACTAAATGGGGAGAAACTTGAAGTATTCCCACTAAAATCATGGACTATAAAATTCTGTCCACTCTCTCCCTTTCAATATAGTAAATGAAGTTTTAGCTAGAGCAATAAGAAAACAAAAGGAGGTCAAAGGGATACAAATTTGAAAGAAGAAATCAAAATATCACTATTTGCAGATGATATAATCTTATAATTAAGTGACCTGAAAAACTCCACCAGAGAACTGCTGCAGCTAATAAACAACTTCAGCAAAGTGGCGGATATAAAATAAACTCAAACAAATCAGTAGCCTTCCTATACTTGAAGGATAAACAGAATGAGAAAGAAATTAGGGAAATGACACCCTTCTTAATAGGCAAAAATAGTATAAAGAATTTTTTGTGACTCTAACCAAACAAGTGAAGATCTGTAAGACAAGAACTTCAAGTCTCTGAAGAAAGAAATCGAAGAAGACCTCAGAAGATGGAAAGATTTCCCATGTTCATGGATTGGCAAGATTGATACAGTAAAAATTGCCATCTTGTTGAAAGCAATCTACAGATTCAATGAAATCTCCATCAAAATTCCCACTCAATTCTTCATAGACTTAGAAAGAGCAATTCTTAAATTCATTTGGAATAACAAAAAACTCAGGATAGCAAAAATTATTCTCAACAATAAAGGAACTTCTGTGGGAAATCAGCATCTCTGACCTCAAGCTGTACTACAGAGCAGTAGTGATAAAAACTGCATGGTATTGGTACAGTGACAAGCAGTAGATCACTGGAATAGAATTGAAGATTCAGAAATGAACCCACACACCTACGGTCACTTGATCTTTGACAAAGGACTTAAAACTATCCAGTGGAAAAAAGACAGCATTTTCAAAAAAAGTTGCTGGCTCAACTGGCTGTCAACATTTAGAAGAATGCAAATTGATCCATTCCTATCTTCCTGTCCAAAGCTCCAGTCCAAGTGGATCAAGGACCTCCACATAAAACCAGATATACTGAATCTAATAGAAGAAAGTGGGGAAAAGTCTCGAACACATGGGCACAGGGGAAATTTTTCTGAACAGAATATCAGTAGTTTAGGCTTCTGTAAGGGAAAGGACACTGTCAATAGGATGCAACAAATTGGGAAAAGATCTTTACCAATCTTACATCTGATAGAGTGCTAATATCCATTATATAAAAGGAATTCAAGAAGTTAGACTACAGAGAACCAAATTATACTATCAAAAAATAGGGAACAGATCTAAACAGAGAATTCTCAACTGAGGAAACTTGAAGGGCTAAGAAGCACCTAAAGAAATGTTCAACATCCTTAGTCATAAGGGAAATGCAAATCAAAACAACACTGAGATTCCACCTCACACCAGTCAGAATGGCTAAGGTCAAACACTCAAGGGATAGTAGATGCTTGCAAGTATGTGGAGAAAGAGGAAAACTCCTCCATTGCTGGTGGGATTGCAAGCTGGTACAACCACTGTGGAAATCAGTTTGGTGAACCCTCAAAAAATTGGACATAATACTAACCAAGGACCCAACTATACCACTCCTGGGTATATATCCAGAAGAGTCTCCAACATCTAATAAGAACACGTGCTCCACTATTTTGATAGAAGCCATATTTATAGTAGCCAGAAGCTGGAAACAACCCAGATGTCCCTCAACAGAGTAATGGATACAGAAAACATGGTACATTTACACAATGGAATAGTACTCAGCTATTAAAAACAATGGTTTCATGAATTTCACAGGCAAATGGATGGAACTTGAAAATATCATCCTGAGTGAGGTAACTCAGTCATAAAAGAACAAATGTGGTTTGTACTCACTGATAAGCGGATATTAGCCCAAAAGTTCAGAACACCCATGATTCAATTCACAGCAATTTTGGACTGCGCGTGGGGTCCCAGATGGAGGAGTCAGAGAAGGGACTGAAGGAGCAGAGTGAGTTTGCAGTCCCAAGTTGAGGGAGCAACAATGTCAACTGGTCAGTCCCACAGGTGCTCTCAGAGACTGGACCACCAACCAAAGAATTCATATGGAGGGGCCCATGGTACTGGCCACATATGTACTGAAGAGGGACTTGTTGGCCATCAATGGGAGAATAGACCCTTGGGTCTGAGAGGGTTAGATACCCCAATATTGGGGCATGCCAGGGTGGGAAGACTGGAATGAATGGCTTGGTAGTGAAATACCCTAATAGATTCAGGGGAACGGTGATGGGATAGGGGGTTTCCAAAGGGGAGACCTGGAAAGGGAAAAGCATTTGAAATGTAATTATCAAAAAATAAAAAAATAAAAAAAAAGTCTAGTATTAAAAAAAAGTCTCTTAACTGTGGGCTCCATTAAAATACCTTCTTCCTTCAGGATGGAAAATATATCAGGGCACAGTCACAATCAAAAGCAAGATCCAACTCCAACCATCCAATGATCCATTCATGATCTTCTGGATTCCTCCAGGGGCATGAGCCACTTCTCCAGCTCTACCTTTTGTAGCATATACCTTGTCTTTTAGGCTCCAGATGCCTGTACTTCACTGCTGCTGCTGTTCTTGGCGGTCATCTCATGGTATTGGCATCTCCAAAACACTGCTGTCTTCCTCTTCAACTAGGTTTTACCAACAGCCTCCCATAGCTTTCCCCATGGTGCCAAGCCTCATCTCCCCTGCATGTCCTCTTCAGTCCTGGGCCATCAATTGTAACTGAGACTATCTTCAGCAATGGCCTTCCACAGTCTCTCACAGTGCCCAGCCTCAGCTGCTCTTCATGAAACCCTTCATGCCTTCAAAACCAGTACCACCTGAGTGACTTTTACACATTACCAGTCCAGCTACAGCACAAGGTACAACCCTGGCTATCTCTAGAATGCAGCCTCTCTGCTTTCAGAAAACACTTCTCAGAAGATTTCACCTCAATGATGCTGGTCTCCTCTCAATCACCATCAATATTCCAGCTCCTGCCAACCAGCCTCAATATTCCCAGCAATACTATGGTTTTGCTTTAGTAGTTCTGGTATCTTCTAATTCACAACGGATCCTTCAGCCCCAGCTAACCAAAACCACAGAATCTTAACAATCAAAATAGCAACATCCCTGATAAGAGTCTTTAATCTTCCCTCTGAAATTTCACAAGTCAGGCCTCCATCTTTTGCACTGTTCTCAACATTATCTTCCAAGTTCCTATACAACACCCCACAGAGCAGCCCAAAGTTCCAAAGTCTTTTCACAGTCCTTCCCAAAACATGGTCAGGTTGTCACAGGAATTCCCCACTATGTTGGTACCAATTTGTCTTAGTCAAGGTTTCTATTCCTGCACAAACATCATGACCAAGAAGCAAGTTGGGGAGGAAAGGGTTTATTCAGCTTACACTTTCATGCTGCTATTCATCACTAAAGGAAGTCAGGACTGGAACTCAAGCAGGTCAACAAGCAGGAGCTGATGCAGAGGCCATGGAGGGATGTAACTTACTGGCTTGCTTCTCCTGGCTTGCTCAGCTGGCTTTATTATAGAGCACATGACTACCAGACCAGAGATGGTACCACCCACAAGGGACTCTTCCCCCTTGATCACTAATTGAGAAATTGCCTTACAGCTGGATCACATGGAGGCATTTTCTCAACTGAAACTCCTTTCTCTTTGATAACTCCAGCTTGTGTCAAGTTGACACAAAACCAGCCAGTAGAGAACCCCTCTTGACCAACAACTTGATTGTATGAACTTGAGGGTTAATATCCACATATTGTAGCTTATTGTTCATACTATCCTGCTTTAATCTCTAGGCTCTGGGCAGACTTCACTGCGAGTCCTGCCTGTGGATGAAAGACACACACAAACACACACACACACACACACACACACACACACACACACACACACACACACAAGCTCTTTTTCTTCCTGTCTTCCTTCCTTTCTTTCTTTCTTTTTTCTTTTTCTTTTTTTACATGCTTTATCTCAATGATTGGGCCCTTCTAAGACTTCCTCAGCTATTGCAATCTTCTTCGCACTCCCAGCTCAACACCTCTAATTCTGCCCTTTATTTAATGGCCCAGTTAACTTTTCCTTGTTCAGCCCTCTAAATCTGCCCACAGCTTAATTATGTTTCTAATCTCCTGCCTGCTACCCCAGGCCCAATCAGGAAAGCAGCCAATGGCCACTCCACTCTATAGCTCACATGGCTGTTGGCTCTTTCTCCCTCTGAAGCATGGTGAATCTTTCCCTTCTTCCTTGTGTCTGCTAGCCTGCCTGGGGGAAAACTGGAACTCCCTCCTATTCCCCCCAGCTCAATGGCCACTAGAATCTTTATTGGTCAATCAAGAAACAATTGGAAAACAGGCCATTTAGTGTTCACACACAGATTCACAATCAAATTATCTGAACCACCACCTACCACATATAAGTGAATATATATCAATTTATCTCTTATGTTCTGGGTAAACTCACTGTGGATGATTTTTTCCCTACTTTAATCCATTTTAAGCCTGTGAATTTAATGATTTCATTTTTTAAACAGATGAGAAATATTTCAGTGTGTAAATATATCATATTTTCTTTATTAATTCTGCTGGTGATGGATATCTACGCTCTTTCCAATTTTTGATATTATAAAAAAAAATAGCAAGGAAAATCTTTGATCTAGTGGACCTGTGGTATGCTGACATATCCTTTAGGTACATGTACAAGAATTATATAGCTGGATATTGATGTGTAATGATTACAAACATTTTACAGAACCACCATGCTGATTTCCATGGTGGCTGTACAAGTTTGATGCCACATTTTTCTTCCAAAAGATAATTATTTTACACTAAATGATCTCTAAAAATTGTAGTTGTAAACTTTTACTTTATCCTGAGAATTTCAAACAGGAATGCTGCATTTACTCAACTCTTTGCTTACTCTACACTTGTGTCTCTGTACTTTTTCTCATTCATCTCTCTCTCTCTCTCTCTCTCTCTCTCTCTCTCTCTCTC
>CM052705.1:12883367-12904435 GCA_028551405.1 Uromys caudimaculatus | reverse complement strand
ACTGAGAGTGAGGTACCAGACGTAGGGGTTGGAGAAAGGTCTGAAGGAGCAGAAGGAATTGGTAGCCCCATGGAGGGAGCAAGAGCGTCAATGGGCCTGACCCTCCCCCTGGTCGTCCTGGAGTTCAGACCACCAACCAAAGAATACACATCTATTGACCCATGGTTTGGACTACATATATGGCAGAGGAATCACCTCGATGGCCATCAGGGAGAAAGGAGAGGACTTTGGGCCTGAGGGTGCTAGAGGCCCCAGTAAAGGGGAAGGTCAAGGTGGGAATATGGGAATGGGCGGGCGGATAGGTGGGAGGAGGAATTCCCTCACAGAGGCGGGGAGGGGGAGGGAATGGGGGTTTCCAAAGAGGAGACCCAGAAAAGGGGAAACATTGGAAATGTAAATAAAGTATCAAAAAAAAAAAAAGTTAATTGGTCTACTCTTTGTTGCAATTAAAATTTTTTGCACATTTTAGGTCTTACTAAAACTTTCTTGGAAACAATGGTAAAACACAGAATTCCGCAACCTATTTCCCTGAGTTTCATGGTTAATAATACTCAGATAAATGTACATTTCTCTCACATTACCTTAATTATATTCATATTAATTCATTATGACTGTGTCACCATGAATTAGAGTAATCAACCTGATTAGCAACGGATTTTTGTTTTATTTTTTGCATCAATATAAACATATTAATAAAAGATTTAATATAAACATTAATATTTACACAAATTTTTGTTCCTCACACAATACCAAGTATGTATTAAATGAAGGGAACCATCATCAAATTTTAGACAATCTTACAAATATAGTGCATTATTGTAATGTGAAGGTATGATTTTCCTCCTGTCTCTAGCAACTTTTAGGATATCCCTTTGATTTTAACCTCACTCTCATGTTAATATGGTATTCTTTTGAATACATACATGAAGTGATGGTTAACTTTTTAGCTTGCCAGTGGGTTAAATGTCAGACCATTTACTATTTCTAACATTGTAACTATAGTCATGCCTTAGCTTTCCAGATGTAAGAAATACTTAATAAATATATTTCTTATAAAATAAAATTATGGGATGGTTAAGCTACTTAGAAAAATCTCAAAGGAAAAACATATTGGTACACATAGTTTTAGTAGAGTTTGAGAATGGCACTAAAATTGAGTCTAAGGAGTACTGTATTCCTGTCTAGCTCACCTATCTGGGTAGTAATGTAAATGATATAGTATCCATACTAAGCAACAAATTTTTTCTCTGTTTCACATTTCTCTGTAAATTATGTCAGCACTGCATGCTGTTTAACTTGCCTCAAATTTTATATTCGTAGTGTTTATGGGTATGCTGTTTAGAGATTTCGTTTAACTGCTTTTATTGTCTTATTGACTCCATCATTAATTATCATGATAAAATAAAACATGGATGCATATTCACTTTAAGCTTGTAGTGATGTTATGATTATTTTAACTTATTTGTAAGTGTTACTCTTTATTCTGGGTGATAAATCTTTAAAAATAATAAGTGTATATGTATGTTCACATGCATCTTTTTGTCTGTGTTTATGTGAAGAAGATTTGCTATTTTACCTTTTGAGACAGTAATACTATTGATTTTTAGATTTATTGAATATGGGGATCATAGAATATTGGTAATCATTGCAAGTTTTGATTACTATGCACTCTGTATTTAAATATGGACTGTAGACTACAGCATTCAAGTGATGCTGATAAACTTTAGATAGATAGATAGGTGATAGATAGATAGATAGATAGATAGATAGATAGATAGACGAGCACTCAACAACCTTTCCCAGCTGACCAAATAACACAGGTTCTAATTTTGTTAAGTAAGTAAATTAATGTTTGTATTGTAATTTTTTTAGGTTGTCTGAATATAGCCAGTACAGAGAATATCCTGGCAGAATGAACAACAACCATACCATGACTATGCATCCAAAAGAAAGGAACATCTGAATAGCTGCTGGGAAAGTTCATGCAGCTGACTATAATCCTGACAAAGCAAGTTTGTCCCCAGGACATAGAAAGTTCTTTAGCCCAAGGCCCTTTGAGTAAAAGACTAGAAAAGACCTTTTTATACACAAAAAACAATTTATTTTTGTTTTACCATGAAAACAATGGTAGCAAGCAATTAAACACTATGCAGATTAATGCTTAAGCTATTGAGAGAAATATAATCCATTAAAACTCAATATTCAACATATAACAGAATTATGCTGGAAAAGAAGAACATTTCAGCTTCAAAACCAAAACGCTAAATTATAAATTTCATTCGTATTTCACCAAATAAATAAACAAACAAACAACAATACAAAAAACAAACCTCAAAACCATATTGAAATATTCTGTCAGGTAATCATATGGAGTTTTCCCTAAAGTTTTGTAACTGAGTGGTGTTCTTGAGACATGGTTGAATGTTTGCATGATATTAGAAAGATAAAAGAATCCAGTAAAATACGGAGTTCTTGCATACTCTGTCCTAGTCTTCTATAAGGCAATATACTTTTCAGAAACAGAGCCAATAAAGAAAAAGAAGTGCCTTTGGAGTTTCCAAAAGATCAGTCAATATTAAATGAATTATTTCTTAGAAGGAATATGTGGAATGTGAGGAAATAAAGAGATATGGGGCCTGCTCCTAAAAGGCTGTACAGTCACAGAGAGACTGAGGTAAACAGTTAAAAACGATGAGTGTTGAGATATGTTAGGTCACACTTTGCACTATGTCCCAGGGTTTCAACATCATGTTTTTTAAAATTGTGCATAATGAAACTATCTTATGCAAAGGAAGCTCATCTTTAAAGCTCTAAAGGAGATAAAACTTGTCAGGATTTTTGTTTGTTTGTTTGTTTTCACAAGTTCTATTTGTTTGGGTTTTTGTTGTGATATTGCTGTTTTTATTGTTTAGTTTTTTATTGATAAGCTAAAGTGAAAATTTAATAAGAAGATTATTACAATGTGACTGAAACTTGTTCTTTAGTTTTTAAGGGATTTTTCAACTGAGAAGGATCAATTTCCTGAACTTCTCTAACTCTTAATTTACTTTTGTTCTATTTTTATAGATTATGGAAGCACTAACCAGAATAGCATTCCTCAGAGAATATATATGGATTTTCAATGATTTTTTTCTAGTGAGTCTGAATTTATTTCCTCACATTAACTTAGAGGTTTCATTTGCTCAAATGAAAGTTTGTGCCACAATGTCTTTCACACTTATGGCATTGGTCAGTGGCACGTAGATTGTACATGGTTTTAAAATGTTTGTTACCATTGGCATCATCAATTATATTTTGCAAGTAGAATGTGGGCCTATTGGTTTCAGCAAATTGTCCTACTTATTGCTTAAAGCCTTAGAATACTTCCTAGGATTGCTATAAGAATGAAATAACTATCTACAAACAGCACTTAGATAGAAACTCAAAACAATGTTCACTCATGACATTAATTTTAAACTTGATTTCATGAGTTACATTAATAATATATGTGAAAGAATGATGGAATCTATTTATGATACAATAGAAGAATTTTGATGGAAAGGGGCCAACAAAATTGAATTAGGATAACATTTAATTATGGACCAAATGTCATTGTTACTCTTTGTAACTTGCCATTCTCCCCATCATCATTCAACACAGTAAAATAAATTTAATTATTTTCCAGCAAAAGGATTTGAACAAATCTGTCTTCAAATAAGATTTATTTAAACTTGTTGTAAAATTTTAGGTAAATTCCTGGAATATTGGTGATGTCATGTTCCACCTGTGTTTGGCAAATGATTTCTTCCTAACAGACTACTCTTCTCTGCCCAACAGGTTAGAGACTTTTGAACAATCTACATTTTCAGAGATGAGCATCCTGCAGTTCAGGATAAAACAAATTTTAATGGCTACAAAGAATAAACTAATGTCCATAAAAGTCATATAAAGCATGAAAACAGCTATTGTCCACTTTTAAAGTAAAGAGTAAGTTATGTTACATTAAAGTCACTTGTTTTACCTGCTAGGATTCCATCTCATTTTTTTTTTTCATTAAAAATGTCTGCCTCCCACAACAATTACCATTTCTCAGTCCTGAGGAAGAGTTAAAATACATTTGATATTCAATGTCAAGACTTACCAAATATACAGTAATTAATACATTGTTACACTGATTATATAATTGAAGCATACACCATTAGAGAAAATAGTCTCGGAAGATCATTATAATAAAAATGAAAAATTTGAAGAATATACCAGAATAATAGTCTTTAAAGAGTTGCTGATAAATTTTGTGTTAGTATGTTTAAAATGTTCAACTCTGTTTAAAAAAAATAAGAAGAAAAGACAAGCAAGACTTATTTGTCATTTGTAACTTCTTTAGAACATGTAAATTCTAAGGAAAGTGAGATAACAAAGCTAATTAGAGTGTGTAAAGCCTAAGAAAACCAAGCATGATCTAGTGAAATTGAAGCTGTGGGGCAAAAACAGTTTTTATTCAGGCTGTTGGAAATCCAAACCTATCTGGCCAATTTGTATGACATATTGACAATTTTTTTACAGGTCTAAAATTGTCATCCTTTACAGACCCATTATAGTTCCAAATAATTTCCTAACTGGCATGGAAATCTGTGGGGTTTGGTGATGATGGTGGTGGTAGTGGATTTTGTTTGGTTTGTTAGATTTGGTTTTTTGTTTTCTTTTTTATTCATCACTAACCAAAACTGGATGTAAGCACAGTATCACTCTGTAGTAGAAGTGATAAATAAATGTTTGCATTTACCTGATGAAATCCCTTGAGAAATGAAAGTAAATCTGTCCACAAAAAAAGAGCTAATGATCAGTATGTACATGTTATGAAAGGGGGATATCCTGCAAATTCTATCCATTGAATCCTTTCATATGATTTTCTCAAAAGGAAAAAACATGGGGCAGTGAATCAGTCTGTGGTTTCCAAGTATTTAGAGAAAGGATAGGGTGAAAAAAGAGTAAATTCACTTAGTTGTTCTTTATTATTTTGTTGTTTTTATGTAGTTTTGTTAATGAAGGTTATGTACCAAAGCTTGTCATTCTGAATATTCTGTAATTTTATATAAGTGATTCTATACTAAAATACAGTCTCATTTTCCTGTTCTCCAATAAAAATGGCAAATTAATTATTTTCCCCCTGAAGTAATATTTCAATCATATTACTGTGCTTAAACTTTAATGTGTGTGTGTGTGTGTGTGTGTAGCACAGCTATCATCCTAATTTGTTAATAAAATTATTATTCTCATTCTGTTTTTAGTTGACTATAATTGTAGCTTTCATGAGAATGAACTGAAATGTTATTTCAAGGCTAGATTATACTTAATTTGATCTTACTACAGAATACTAATGTTTTTTCAGTTAGAAGTGTCACTGACTATTTATAACCGCCTTAAAATAAGCACTTTAAAATTTATTGTCAATATGTGAGGTAAGATTATATTTTATGATATTGCCAAATTACATGTAACTACTTATCAATAAGATAAATGTATCTTTTGGGAAACTACATTTTTTTTTCTTCTTTGAGATGGACATCAAAACATATGTACTATAATAGCCAGAAGCTGGAAACAACCCAGATGTCCCTCATCAGAGGAATGGATACAGAAAATGTGGTACATTTACACAATGGAGTACTACTCAGCTATTAAAAACAATGACTTAATGAAATTTGCAGGCAAATGCATGGAACTTGAAAATATCATCCTGAGCAAGGTAACTCAGTCACAAAAAAACGAACATGGTATGTACTCACTGATAAGCGGATATTAGCCCAAAAGTTCAGAATGTCCAAGTTTCACTTAACAGTAACTGCTGGACTGAGAGTGTGGTTCCAGATGGAGGAGATGGAGAAAGGTCTGAAGGAACTGAGGGTATTTGTAGCCCCATGGAGGGAGCAAGAGCTTCAATGGGCCTGAATCCCCCCCACCCCCGGTCGTCCTGGACTTCGGACGACCAACCAAAGAATACACATCTATTGACCCATGGTTCAGACTACATATGTGGCAGAGGATGACCTCCATGGCCATCAGAGAGAAAAGAGAGGCCCTTGGGCTTGAGGGTGCTAGAGGCCCCAGTAAAGGGGAATGTCAAGGTGGGAATATGGGGATGGGTGGGTGGGTAGGTGGGAGGAGGAATTCCCTCAAAGAGGCGGGGAGGGGGAGGATATAGGGGGTTTCCAAAGAGGAGACCCAGAAAAGGGGAAACATTGGAAATGTAAATAAAGTATCAAAAATAAATAAATAAATACATTTTTAAAAAAAAACATGTACATAAAGAAAAATTTTCAGAATGCATTAAAACCATGAATCTATCCCAAAGCCCCTTTGAATACATATTAAAATTTCCAAATAAAAGCTATTTATTTATTTTTATCTTTTAGAAATATTTTTCAATGTTTTTTACAATTTCCTATATAAAAGCTTTACTCATCTGTTAAAAAAAATTTTTTCTCTGTAGGCTATCTGGCCAAATTAATAACAATCAAACAAACAAAAACAAAAGTAGAATCCAAAAATTCTTTCATGTAAGATGATTTGACAAATTCTGGGATTATTTGCCTATGGATCCAATTCACAGGATTATACAGCTGAAAGATGCTATGCTTATTACCAGAAATGAAAACAAAACAAAACAAAACAAAAAACTAGTCCTCAATCTGAACCCAGCTGGAAATTCTATGAGCTACAATAGTGACTTTCCTGGTAGTATATGCCCATTGGTGTAGAAGTGGCACAAATGATATGGTAGCACCCTCCACCACACCCTCTGCACTCTTTTTAATTTGATTTAAAGTCTCTTCCACAAAGCCATACATTTCAGAACATGCACTATTAATGGGACCAAGAGTATGTGGCTTATAAGTCATAGGCATAGGAAAGAAATTCCTACTATTACTCCACTATGTGGACATAGTAACAAAAGACTCCTAATGATTTATTGCTATAGCAAGAGGTCAAGACATCTCTGAATCTCTCATCAGAGAGGCTTCATCTTACAGTATATGGCAATTATCATAGAGTCCCACAACCTGTCAATGTGTAGCCCTAACTGGGATATCTATGTCAAATACACCCTTACAAGGCTTAAGAATGTTTGTGGAAAAGGAGGCAGAAAGATTGTAAATGCCAATGGTTTGATTGATGACTTTAAGCAAGACTAAGATGAACCAAATTCCAACAGGAGGAGGGTTGGATGAGTGTTAATCTTCCTTTCCCCAGAGATGAGGAGATATTGGCATTTGATAGCTGCTTGGAGTAGGAAAATCAGTTTCAGTTTTCTTTTCTTTTTCTTTTTTTTTTTTTTTTAATGATCTCTTGTAGTCCAACAAAGATCATCAAAGAAAACTACAACTGGACACAATGAAACAACATATTTAGTTATATCACAACTTCTACATCTATGGCTCAGAGAAAATCACAAAAGTGGTGTAAAGAGACTGTTAGGAGTCAAAGTATCAGGAATTCTGCTCTGAAATAGTATCTCCTAGAAATGGCTACATAGACAAGATATGAAAAGTGTATATATAATGTAATTGCTAATTTAATATAGGAAGGGGAGAATTTCATGGGGTCTCATACTTAAAGATCTACAGAAATGTTATTGCTGGGTAAAGAAGAATTAGCATTTCCCAGAAATGAGCATCCTCATGTGTATTTTAATGCAGTACTCTGTCCTGAAACCATATATACACACACAGTAAAATTAGATTCAACAAGCTATATTTAAGTCACTTTGTGAACACAGGATACAATAATAATCAAAGAAAGAAACTATATACTTCAGAATGTAGAGCACATGGGAGAGGTTTAAGAGAATATACCCAGGAAGGACTAGAGGTGGGAAAGAAATGGGAGAAATAGATATAGTTCTATTTCAATTGAAATACATAAAGGAATTAAATTAAATTAAATTAAAAAATACTGACTAGCCTTTTCCCCCTTACACTATATTGTGTTAAATCCTCCTCAACTGATATGTGTTATTTTTTATCATTCTATCCAAAAATGTTTGAGCAGTATCTTTTTTTTTCTTTTCGAGACAGGGTTTCTCTGTATAGCCCTGGCTGTCCTGGAACTCACTCTGTAGACCAGGCTGGCCTCAATCTCAGAAATCTGCCTGTCTCTGCCTCCCAAGGGCTGGGATTAAAGGTGTGCGCCACAACTGCCAGGCTAGCAGTATCTTATATTTACTGTTACATTTATAAATTATTTTTAAATGAATTCATGTCCATGTTCCCAGTTTTTAAAATAATGTTGTATCAATTTTTTTCATATCTTTGAAGACTGACTTAAATTTCCTTTAGCCTCTCAATTACTAGCAGAGCTTGTTAAAACTATGGTTTTTATTTAGCAGACTCATCAGCATTTATTGTAGTTCTATCTCTTTCTATTTATATTTTGCAATAGAGTTATATATGGAATTGAGGCATAGTAATATACAGCATTAAGTGGTCAGATGGCTGCATTGCTTCTCTTCTGGAACCAACTTGTATATGATAGCAAATCTTACTTTCCAAGGGGTTTTCCTTGCCAATAAGTGAATGTAGTTGGAATTCTCCTACCAGTCTATTTCTTTAAAACATGCGATTTAGGCTCCTTTATGTAAATATCTCATTGCATCAGTAATAGTGCCAGACCTTTATGCCCCCCATGGAATGAATTCTAACTTGGGTTGGTCACTGGACCACCTTTCCTTCAGTTTCAGATTCTTCTCCATTCATTTCCCCACAGTTCTATTAGATCTGGACTACTTGGGTCTGAAATTTTGACTTTGGGTTGGCAACATCATCCTTCCACTTGGGCATTGTGGTTAAGGTTACCATAGCATGCCTGCTCTTTGAGAGACCTTACCAACAGCTGACTCAGACAGACACAGATACTTACACCCAACCATTGGACTGAAGTTGGAGACTTCATTGGTTAAATTAGGGGATAGATTGAAGAAGTAGAATGTGTGGGTGACCCCATTGAAAGACCAGCAGTCTCAACTAATCTTGACCCCTGGGAGCTTCCAGAGATTAAGCCACCAACCAGGCAACATACATGGTCTGGTCCTAGGCCTACATATATATAGCAGAGGACTGCCTGGTCTGGCCTCAGTGGGAGAAGATGCACTTAATCTTTGAGAGACTTGAGGCTCCAAGGAAGTGTATTCCTGGTGAATAGGCAGGCAAGAGTAGAAGTATCCTGTCAGATACAAGCAGGAGGACTGGAATAAGGAAATGTGGAAGGGAGGACCATTGGTCAGCAATGGATAAAATGAAAATAAATAAAATAATAAAAAAAAAACCATACAATTTAGCTAAGGAAATTCAGTGACTCTCTGATGACATAAATAACATTTTATAATTGTGCTTGAATCTAAGATGTTTCTAACTCAAGTCAATTCCCCTTTTGCTCTTTTTCAAAGGCATCATACAATCATCATGCTCCTTTTTTCCTTTCCTTTTTCCTCTTTCTTTACTTTTGCAGATGACTTTTTATCCCATTTGTCTCAACTCAGAAACTAGACCATAAACCATTTTCTCCAGCAACAGACTCCAAAGTCCAGGAAGAAGACAATAAAATCTACCACTTATAAAGATAGCCACATGAATGGAAGGTATCTTATCTCTGGATAGTACATCTGTGCTAGGCAGCCAATCTGTGGTTAATCATTCTTGATGCAGAAATGCAGGCCAAATGGAGCGTCCCAACAACCATTAATGAGATCTTAGATTACCTAACAGCATAATAATAAAAATGGTTAAGTTTTAGGTTAAGTTTAGTTAGTTATCTTAAGTTTAAGTTAACATGCTTCTGCAGCTGATTTACCTGCCTGAACTGTTTTGAGGCTAGAAGCTGCAGTTTCTGGTTTAGCATTTCATAGTAAAACAGGATTGGTTGGGGGTGGGGGAACCTAGGTAAAGTAACTTTTATTCTATCTCTTCAGGAAATGCATGGGCAGCTATAAATTGAAGTCTAGGGAAGAAAAAGAGAAGGGAGGCCTGTCTGTGCTCTTTGTTCTCAGAAACTGTGCATATTTTCAGAATGTATGATAACATGGTAAAAAGTTCCCTACAAATTTTCACATAAATGCAGGTCATAAATTGAATAAGAGGTTTATAACAGAGAATATCTGCCTGCATATTCACTAGGAATATTTGTCTGGCTAAACATTCATCATTTATTACTAGATTTATAGGTTCTTGGAAAGTTAAAAAGCATAACTAAGTTGTCCTTGAAGGTTTGTATAGATAAAACCAGTCGATATTTACTTCTGTCCTTGTGTCTACAATGTAAATCCTTAGCTTTTTCTTTATGACCTTTGGTTAATGCTTTTTATAACACTTTGGAATGTGCTTTAGGCTTTAGATGCCTGTTTGCTATCACAGAAGCAATTAACTCATGATAATTGAAGACTGGCAGAGTCCTCATTTCAGTTTTGACATCAGAAAAGTTTTAATATGCAGTTATGTTACTAAAGGGGCTTGGGCATCATTGTGTTGCCATTACGAAGTGGTGGTGATCCCTGCATGTTCCTTGTTTGTTGTTTCTGAAGTACAAACATTCTTTGATCTTACACACTATTTGCATCTGGGATCTTTTTTTAGTAATTCTTAAACCTTAACTATTTAACATAAATAGCAATAATAAAAATGTCCATAATAGCTAAAATAATCAGATTCTTTTATGACTTTCAACTAGAAATTGAAATGTCTGAAATACATATTTAAGAACACACATTTAGTAGATATGATGACTAACTACAAATCTGAATGCTGTGGATTTTAATGTCTTCATCATTTCTCTAACAAACCTCCAACCAATAATGCCATCAGACAGAATCTAAAACTTATAATAAATTCATATAAAATCTTCAATTTTTTATAACCTATCTAAGTTTATCTCCATTAGTACATTGAAAACTCCATTTACTTCTCATGTCTTTTATGAGTAAGAAAGAATGTCAGTTGGGTCTGAACATATTCCTTGAGTGTTTATGAGCCAAAATAATTTCTATTTCCCTGTAAAATAATATGTTTTTTTCTCTTAGTTTCTTACTAAGAGCTGTGTTCCGCTTTAACAAATATATATGTATATGTAAATGTGTATGTGTGTATATATATGCATGCATACACACATATGTACACACACACACACAAACTTAACAAAATTCTCTAATTCAAATTCATGTATGGCAATGGTTTAAAAAATGTTTTTTGAAATTTTGTGACAAAATATTGAAATACTGAATAGCTAATATTACTTAAAACTACTTTTTTTTTATTTTTCCAGTTTAATTATAATCTATGTTAAATTTGGAAATATGCTAAAATAGTGATTTGTGGACAGTGTGGACTCCAGTTTTAATTAGCTGTCTGTGTAGTCTATTATGTCTTCCAAACCTAGTCTTTGATGTAGGATTTTGAAAGCTATTTCTGAAGACATTCTTTAATTAACCACAATATTTATTCTCTTACATTCTTCCTAGACTTATAAAGTTAAAACTATGAAATTTTTTCCCATCTCTGCTGAGCAGCCACAAAAGGTATAGTGTTAACTGGCAAATATTTTAGCTAAACGTTGTATGTTAGCTTTTAAACCAATTCAGAAGTATACAAATATTGTATTGGGATATATATATATATATATATATATATATATATATATATATATATATATATATATATAGGGGGTGTGGGTGTGGGTGGGTGTGGGTGCATACACACACATGTGTGTGTGGGTGGGTGTGGGTGTATACACACACACATATATATACACATATATACACATTGTAAGAAAACAGTGCAAGCATAAGAAGCATATAACTATTCCTTAAACAGGACAACATAACTGCAGATTTCTTGATCAAGTTATTACATAGAAAATAGTTGCCTTTTATTTCAAAAGTAGTACTATGTGGAGCCAGGCTGGTTTTAGCTTGCAGAATATCAGGTGTAAATATTCCATAGTTGTTCTAAATTTATACAATAGTTTTATGAGATTTCAAGTCCTAATTGTATTGAGCTTGCTGTTAAGGCCTTTATGAAACCATTGATATTCATCTCTAGGCTGGTCATGTGCCATTGCTTCTGCTTTGTGCTTCATCATTAGCAGAAATGTCCTGTCAGGATACTCCCCTCTTCTCTCTTCACTGTAGAATGCATATATGCTACTTAACTGCTCTGCTTCCTGTAAGGTGTTTAGTTGCTTGTGTTTGGAGAGTAGTGATAAGGAGTTTGGTCTTTAGAATATATCCCATTTACCCTCAAAGTCCTTCAAGGACAAATCCTTTAAAGCTCCTAGGAGCCTTTTCTCTGACCAAAATAGCATTAGAATTAGGAATCAGAGGAAAACACTGACAGATTTTACTTATTTGCTGCTTGAAAACTCTTAAGAGCTCAGGTAAGACCTGGGGATGTGGTTAGGAATTACTTCTTGGATTGAAAGGTATGCTTTACATGAGAAAAGAGAACTGTTTTTGGTAAAGGTTCAGCATTCTTATTTAAATTACATACTAGTGGAAAGGAATCCAACCTGGAAAGAAGGCCTGAGGTCACTTCTGCATGGCCACATACTTCTTCCTATTCTTTTTAGATGTCTGGGACACCATCTTTCTGAAAGTGGAAACTGCTGCAAATTTTTAGAGGAGGTCTGAGTTCTATCCTCTCACAGTTTCCTTTCCATAATTTCATGTCTTTTACTAATCAAATCAATGCAAATGTACTCAAAAGAAAAAAAAAAAAAGGAAAGAAAACAGAAAATAAGTTAAAATTGAATAATTTGACTGTTCCTGGCTATGGTGGAGGACAAGGCAAATTGTAGATAAAAGGGAGTGAATAGGCATAGAAAGGGACATCTGGAAGAGTCCAGACTGAATATGCCTTTGAACTTGAGGTGAGTAAAGGCTTAACAAAAGGGAAAGGACAGGTAACTCAAATGGCTGTTATATAAGAAGGGGAGCTGGAGGATGGGCAGCCCAGCTTTTGAGCTGAAGAAGTTTATAGCTATCATACCCTGTAACATGTAAGAACTGAGGGATGCTGAGAGAATCTGGCAGCCAGGTCCACTTTAATATGTTAAATAGACACCCAGGTTAGCCATTCATTTCAGGTTTGTGAACCTGGCGGGGATCTCTGGGGAGTGGAACATCTGCAGGTTTCACATGGGAAGCACACACCCAGGCTGAAATACCATCTATCTTGAGGACTGTGGGAATGAATGGCTAGCAGTGCCAGGAAGGGTCCCTTTCATAGGGGTTCAAGTGAATATGCCCTATGACTCCTTACATAGATCCAATCACCAGTCTGGAAATGATAAGGGATCTCTGGCATCTCTGGAGCATTTAAGGCAGACAGTTTGGGCCAAATCTCATGCTGTGGGATACCACTTGGAGAGCCCAGTGGACACCACAGGAGTTGGGGTATCACACAGGGTCTCAAAAGGGGCCAGGTTAAAATGGTAGGGAGTGTTCCAGGCTCAGAACAGGGCCAAGGGGAGGGGCAACACCCAGTCTAAGCCAGCCTCCAAGGACAATTTAGGTAAGGTCTCTTTTTTAGGTTCTGTTCATTCTCTCCACCTGCCCTGAGCTTTGGGGGTGGTACTCACAATGAAGCTTCCAATTAGTCTCCAATATCTCTGCCAATACCTGACTTACCTTAGAGACAAAAGCAAGACCATTATCCAATCCAATTATCTTGGGAACTCCAAACGTTGGGAAAATTTCCTCTAATATCTTCTTAGCTATAATGTTAGTTGTCTCTTGCTTGGTGGGGAAAGTCTCAACTCATCCAGAGAAAGTGCCTACAAATACCTGAAGATATTTGTAACCACATTGTCCTGGCTTAACTTCTATAAAATCAACCTCTCAATATACTCCAGGATGTTCTCCTTAGGTCCTTTGCCCTGTTTACTCTTGACTGCATAAGCATTTACTTGCTGGCATACATTACACTGTTTTATTATCTTTCTGGCCCAAAGCCTGAGTCCTATTATATATACTTTAGGCCCCTTAACTGTGTGGACACTCTTTTTATCCCCTAAATAAGTCCATCTGTGCATTTGGCCTAGGAAGTCTTTTGCTTGCTTTCTAGGGAGCACAATTTTCTTTCTTATGTGTGCCATTGCCTTTCCTTCTCTAGGTAATAGTTGGTAGGGTAGCTAGCAATCTGAGTCCTTTCTTCTTCAGTATATTCTAAGTGAAGCCATTCCTTAGTCCAGCCCCATTTTCCAGCAGGTATTTCTTGCAGGCCCATAACCAGGATAGGCTCCTGGTTAGCCACTTCTCGAGCCACTTGATCTGCCTGGTTATTGCCCTGTGCCACTGAGTCTCTTCCCTTCTGATGTCCTGAACAGTGAACAATACTCACAGTTGCCAGCTTCATTAGGGCATCCAAGAGATCCAGGATTTCCTTGTTTCCTCTGGTGTGAGCAGTCCTTTCTCTTGTCATATAGCCCTGTGGACACGGGCTGTGGCAAAGACATACCTGCTATCCCTGTGGATGTTAATTTTCTTGCCAGCTCCAAGTTCCAAGGCTTTGGTGATGGCAATTAGCTCCACTTTCTGCATCAGCATGCCAGAGGGTAGAGGTGCCAGGGGGTAGAGGTTCTGCCCAGATGACATTTGTGCCATTTACCACAGCAACATCGGTTCATCTCTGACCTTCATGGAGAAAACTGCTCCCATCTGTAAACGAGGCTTTTGGCAGCAGTCAGTCAGAGAGGTCTTTCCTTTTGTGCCAGTTAGTAGTGGCCCATCAGGCAGGAAGTGTATCTGGGCCCCCATTTTGGAGAGTATGCCTTGTCCCAACAGAGGGTAGGGACAGTCCAGGGTGACCCTAAATGAATGTGATATCCGGTCCATTCCTAGGTCCACTGCTCTTCGGGTAGTCCATGAATGCATTTTGGTGCCAGTGGGTTCTTGGACCCAAGGTCTTTTTCTTTTAGGAAATGGGGCCACTGGCTTGAAGTTTCCAGTGTTGAGCCCCTGAGTTCACCAAGAACTGAATGGGTTTCCCCTCCACTTTCAGAGTTACCCTGAGTTCTGGGAAGGGGTCTGAACTCTGTCTCCCCCAATCACCATTTTCACCCAGGGCTTACATTTGTTAGGGCACTCTTGGGCCCAGTGGCCTCTCTCCTTACAGTATGAGTGCTGGTCCTTTTCTGACTCTCTTCTCTTCTTTTCCTAATTACTGTAGCCAGGACTCTCTGTAGATTCCTTCCCTGTTGCTTTTCTTCCTTTCTCTTTCTCTGCTCCTTCTCCTCCTCTGTCTCTCCATTATGGTAGACTTTCTCATCAACCTGCAGTGAATCCCTCAATCAATTATCCTGTAAGTCTTTCTAGCCTCAGAAGCTTTTTTCCTGATATCTCTACAAGCTTTGTGCTCCTAGATGCTGGGATCATAGGGTGTATACTGATGGAATGCCTCCATGAGTCACTCTAGAAAGGCTGTGGGAGATTCATTTATCTGGTCCCTGCTTAACCTCGCGTACCTTGGTCAGATTTGTAAGTTGTCATGTGGCCCTATTGAGACCTGCCAATGGAGTCTGTTGGTGGACCTTTGGGTGACCCTTAACGTCCCAGTTAGGTCTACTGAGGGAAAGTCAACAATAGCCTGGTCAATCGGTGGTGCCCAGTGTCTGAGGAGGCATACTTTCTAACTTCCTGCATTATCTTCTCTCACTCTTCAGTCATGAAAAGCACTCACATGAGTTGTTGGATATCATCCTAGGTAGGTTGATGAGTAAATAAAACAGTCTCAAAGAGATTAATTAGCCCCTTGGAAAGGGGTAGGAGGTCTTCTCCTGCTCCTCTCTCCATTAAAGGAGGGTACAACAGCCATGGTCTTGTATGGGCTGAGAAGCTCAGGACCAGTGCTAGTGCTGGTGGGGACATGGGGGCCAGAGTAGGGGGATATGGAGGAGGAGGAGGGTCTTGGAATTACAGCTCTGCTGGGGAAGGGTCTTGGAGGATCGACTTCTCATGTCCAGATCTCTTCTCCCATGCTTCCTTCTTCCTGATAGCCAGAACCTGTGAGGCGGCTCTTAGGGAAAGAAAGCTCTTTATCTATGAGGAAGAAGAGGGATTCTCCACTAGATTCTTCAAGGTTATTATATAGGGCACTTGTTCCCAGTGGTACTGACAAGTTTTCTCCTCTTTCTCTAACTTCCCTCCAATGGTTAACTAGGATGTTTAATGGGGTAGATTCAATCTGTCCAGTGTCCAAAAAAAAGTCTTCAGTTTAAGTCCAATAACATAGAATGAGATACCAACAAGTACAGAAGAAAACAATCAACACACAGACAGTTCAAGAACACAGAGAAATACAATCAACACACAGTTCGTCCCTTCCATGGGCCCAGTTACAAACAGTATATCCCTTCCACGGATCCAGAACAGACTTGCTCAGCCATCTCCAACTGCACTGAGACAACCCAGGTGCTCCTGCCATATTGGTTACAACAACTGTACTGTACCTATGCAATCTTTAATAAAAGCAACTAAGCAATTTAAAATGCAAGGGCCAAAGGTTAGGAGCAGGAACAAAATGATCAGGGGTCCTAACAATGCAGAAATCAAGGTAGAGCTTGATTTAAACCAACGGGAACTGTTAACCAAGATTCAAACCATCCTTTGGCTAGTTCCCTCTCTCTCTTTCTCTTGCCTAGTCCCTCTAATACCTTTGCCATAGAATCTTTAACCACCCCTGAGTGGTTGAGGTAAAAGCAACACTCTTCTCTTAGGGCTACGCAAAGCCCTCCCTGCTGTAAAAAGAATAAATCTAGACCATTTCGGTTCTGTAGGACTACAGAGAAGGAGGTTATGGACTCTTGAAGGTGGGTGATTGATTCTTCAATCCTCTCTATGTCTAAGTCTATGGCAGCCCTGAGTTCTTGGTAGCTTTTGCCTTGTATTACCAGGGAAGAATTCCCTGTCACTACCCCTGCTGCACCCAGTCCAAACAAGAGAGACACCGTCAAGGCAGTGATGGGCTCTCATTTTGTAAGATAGTTTCCATCCCATCTATTTAACATTTCTTCATAAGGGTGGTAAACCAGCCTTGGCACTAACTGAACTAATATACAAAAATCTCTAGATATGCTCAGAACACCGAAGTGTACACAGGGGTGAGCCCAGTCTAGCAAGCCCACCACCCATTCTCAGGTGGGATGACATGAAGTAGTCTGGGTAGTGGAATACGAAGTATTGCAAAGAGACTGGTGAGAGGAGGGGGCATGGCCCAGACAGAGCCCCATGCCTGTCACTGCCTGTAGGGTGAGTCCTACACCTGACTTCTGGGCCCATCAGCAGGAGGAGGACTTAATAGACAGGCTAATATTGGGGGAGGTAAAGGCAATCCTTTCATAATATGGGGGAGCTATATCATAGCAAAGCCAGCAGAGCGAGTCATCTTGGGCCTGGATTAATTGAGTACCAGGAAGGTCTTATAAGTTTAGTCAGTGGGACCAGTTCTGAGGAAACAGGAGGGGGTGTCCCCTGGATATTGGGGGTCATGACAGTAGTTGACCCTACCTTGGTTGGTGCCGGGGGCTTGGGCTTGGGTAGCTTAAGGGGGACTCTCACAACCTCTTTATTGGGTCCAACAGGGGCATTAGGGGTTTCTATTTTGAGTTTGATGGTTAAAAGGAGTATATCATTGTATCCTTCCTGGTATAATCTGAGGCCCCAAGTCCTACCCTTTAGCCATCTGTCCTCGACCTCTTTCCCTTTCTGGGTAAACTGGACAGTGATTTGGTTGCAAGAAAAGTTGAGACATTGACCCTCCCCTGTCTATGTCCCTGAGGGCTGTTGGCCTCCCCAGGAGACATCAGGACATGCTCCTGAATGAAGGTTCCCCACTGAGCTGTGGTATCCCCCACAATTGCTGCACGTGATCCTCATTCCTCTAGAGGATCTACTCACTGTGATTAAATCCCAGCTTGAGCTTGGGTTCCAGTCAGTGTCTCCTGAGGTCTCATAGCTCCAGGCAGCACAGTAGAAGTTCTCTGGAGCCCTTACTCTGATGGGCTAATTACCTGGATCTCTCATCTTGGGGGCATAAATAAATTGGGACCTCAAACAGGTTGTCTCTTAATTGGAGATATCCACATCATATGCTCCTTCATCCCAGCCCCTTCCCTGGACATGACATTGGTGAGCATGAGGCTTTCCCATGACATTCTGGCAAGCTCCCATTTACCATTTGGTTCAGGATGTCCTAGTTGTCCAACCTGGCTGCCAGGTCACACAGGTCGAAAGTTGGGGGGGCACCACATGAAAGGGGGGTGGTCTTGGGTTACTCTGGCCACCTTATCACCCATTAGGGTTGATGCTATAATCCAAGTCAGTCTGGCAGGCTGATGAGGGCTAGATTCAGCACTCAGCCCCTTATGTCTAATCAGAGTCAGAACCCACATCAAGGTCAGGAAATTCTTCATCCTTGGTCGATTGCCGGGTAATCTTGAACTTTAAAGGGTTAATGTTCTTCTTCATGCTCCAAGGTGGGTGGTCCACAGAGGGTGGACAGGTTGCTGGTTTTACTTGAGAAGAATGTTTCCAGGCAGCTATGCCATCTACCTTTATGGCCATGGGGGTCATCAGTAACACCAAGTAGGGGCTCTTCCAGTGGGATTCCATGAACTGGATCTGATGTCGGTAAACATAGACAGCATCACCAATCTGGAACCGATGTGGCACCTCAGTTGTTCCTGGAGCATAAAGGGCAGACAGCTGGGACCATATTTTTCTCTGAATTACTGCAAGGGCCACCAGACTTTTCACTAGGTCTTGATCTCCTTCTTGAGGTTAGGACTGGTGGCCACCAGTGGAGCCGGGCCTCCATAGAGGATCTCGAAATGTATTAAGTTGAAACAATAGGGGGTGTCCAGAGCATGGAACAAGGCCAAGGGAAGGAGAACCACCCAGTCTCGGCCAGCCTCTAAGGTCAATTTAGTTAAGGTCTCTTTTAAAGTTCTATTTATTCTTTCTACCTGGCCTGAACTCTGGGGACTGTATGCACAATGAAGTTTCCAATCTGTCCCCAATATTTTTGATAAACCCTGGCTTACCTGAGAGACAAAGGCGGGTCCATTATTGGATCCAATTACCTTGGGTACCCCAAACCTGAGAAAAACCTCTTCTAGGATCTTCTTGGCCATGACCAGAGCCATCTCCAGTTTCGTGGGAAAAGCCTTTACCCATCCTGAAAAAGTAGCTACAAAGACTATAAATATTTATAACCATATTTTCCAGGTTTAACTTCTGTAAAATCTACCTCCCAGAAGACTCTTGGCATGTTTCTTCTAGGTCTTTTACCTGTACTTATCTTGATGCAGCAGGCATTCACCTGTTGACAGACTTTGCAGTTCCCTACTATTTCCTCTACCAGGTATCTTAGGTCCATGATGAACATTGTGGATCCCTTAATGGCTTCTATCAGCTTTCTGCTGCCCAGGTGAGCCCATTTATGCATCTGTTGTAGCAGGCCTGGTCCCGAGGGAGGATGACTTTTCCCTCTTGGATTTTCCATTGATCTTCATTCACTCTTGAGATAGTAGTTGGTAGGATAGCTAGAGATCTCGGCTTCCTCCTCCTTAGTGTAGACTAGGTGGGGTCAGCCCTTGGCCCAATGGGACCATTTTGTAACTTCCCTGCTGGTTAGTTTGTTAAGCTTTTTTTGTTGGATCAGCACAGGTACCATGTCTTTAAAAGCTGCCTCCTTGGCCACTTTATCAGCTAGTTGTTTCCTCTAGCTATATGGCTCTCCCCCTTCTGGTGGCCATAGCACTGGATAATGCTCACCTTGCTTGGTCTAAGGAGGGTATTTAGGAGGGCCTTGATTTCAGCCTTATTTTTAACTTCTCTTCCATTTGATGTTAAAAGTCCCCTCCACTGGTAAATTGCTCCATGCACATATGCGGTGGCAAAGGCATACCGGCTAATCAGTGTAGATACTGATCTTTTTTTGCCTGCTCCCAGGTCCAAGGCTTTGGTCAGAGCTATCAGCTCTGCTTTTTGGGCTGACATTCCTGGAGAAAGTGGTTCGGCCCAGATCACATGTTGCCTGTCCACAATGGTGGCCCTCGCCTTGTATTGTCCCTTCACCAGGTAGCTGCTGCTGTCAGTGAACCATGTCATCAGGGAGCAGCTGATCTAACAGGTCTTTTTGCCATCCCTGGTCCTCAGCTAGAATCTGCTGGCAATCATGAGCTGGTGGATCAAGGTCAGGATCGGGCAGCAGAGTGGCCGGAGGACCACTGATGATGTGAAAGTCACCTGATCTGAGTTTAGCAACAGGGTCTGATAATGAGTCATGGGGGCATTAGGCCTCTGTCTCCTAGCCTGTGGTTCCTGGTCTCCTCTCTTTCCCCTGTCTACACTGTTGCTAGAATTCTCTGTAAGTTTCTGTCTTGGCACTTTTCCCTCCTAAGTTCTTTCTGTTCTTCCTCTTCTTGCTTTCTTTTCTCCTTTTCTTCTTCAGTCCCCCTGTTATGATAGACCTTCTCTGCTACCTCAGAGACTTATCTTGCAAACCCTCTAGTCTCTGAAGTTTCTCTTAATGTCTCTCACAGCCTGATCTATGAATGCTATGGTCACAGTGGCCTTGTGTTTTTCAGTACTGGGATCATACGGTGTGCATTGGTGAAATGCCTCCATGAGCCTCTCAAGGAAGGTGGAGGGTGACTCATCTAAGCCCTGCCGCACCTCCCTTACCTTGGTCAAATTGGTGGGTTGCTTTGCAGTGCCCTTGAGACCTGCCAACAGAGCCTGGCAGTAGACTTTTAGGTGCTCCTTACCTGTAGCCATGTTAAAATCCTAGTTTGGTCTAGTAAGAGGGAACCCGATATTGATGATCTCCTGGTCAATTCAGGGTGCTCCTGTAGCCGTGGGGACATTCTACCTGGCTTCCTGTATGATTCTCTCTCGCTCTTCAGTTGTGAAAAGAACTCTCATTAGTTGCTGTATATCATCCCAAGTGGGCTGATGAGTAAACAAGACAGTCTCAAAAAGATTAATCAGCCCTTTAGGATTGTCTGAAATGGGGGGGGGGGGGGTGCTGAGCCTTCCAGTTATA
>CM052705.1:12830884-12882867 GCA_028551405.1 Uromys caudimaculatus | reverse complement strand
ACAGAACACCAGTGGCTTATGCCCTAAGATCAAGAATCAACAAATGGGACCTCATGAAATTCCAAAGCTTCTGTAAGGCAAAGAACACTTTCAATAGGTCAAAACGGCAACCAACAGATTGGGAAAATATCTTAACCAATACTATGTCTGATAGAGGGCTAATATCCAATATTTACAAAGAACTCAATAAGTTAGACTCCAAAAAACCAAATAACCCCATCAAAAAATGGGGAACAGAGCTAAGCAGAGAATTCTCAACTGAGGAAATTCGCAGGGCTGAGAGGCACCTAAAGAAATGCTCAACATCCCTAGTCATCAGGGAAATGCAAATCAAAACAAGTCTGAGATTCCACCTCACACCTGTCAGAATGGCTAAGATCAAAAACTCAGGTGACAGCAGATGCTGGCGAGGATGTGGAGAACGAGGAACACTCCTCCCCTGTTGGTGGGACTGCAAGCTGGTACAACCACTCTGGAAATGAGCTTGGCGGACCCTCAGTAAAATGTACATAATACTACCTGAGGACCCAGCTATACCTCTCCTGGGCATATACCCAGAAGATGCTTCAACATGTAATAAAGACACATGCTCCACTATGTTCATAGCCGCCATATTTATAATAGCCAGAAGCTGGAAACAACCCAGATGTCCCTCAGCAGAGGAATGGATACAGAAAATGTGGTACATCTACTCAATGGAGTACTACTCAGCTATTAAAAACAATGACTTAATGAAATTTTCAGGCAAATGGATGGAACTTGAAAATATTATCTGGTAACTCAGTCACAAAAGAAGTCACATGGTATGTACTCACTGATAAGCGGATATTAGCCCAAAAGTTCAGAATGCCCAAGTTTCACTTAACCGTAACCATTGGATTGAGAGTGAGGTCCCAGATGGAGGAGTTGGAGAAAGATCTGAAGGAACTGAGGGAATTTGCAGCCCCATGGAGGGAGCAAGAGCGTCGATGGGCCTGATCCCCCCCTCCAGTCTCCCTGGAGTTTGGACCACCAACCGAAGTATATACATCTATTGACCCATGGGTTGGACCACATATGTGGCAGAGAATGACCTCGATGGCCATCAGGGAGGGAGGAGAGGTCCTTGGGCCTGAGGATGTTAGAGACCCCAGTAAAGGCGAATGTCAAGGTGGGAATAGGGGGATGGGTGGGCGGGTGGGTGGGAAGTGGGATTCCCTCATAGAGTCGGTGATGGGGAGAGGATAGAGGGTTTCCAAAGAGGAGACCCAGAAAAGGGGAACCATTGGAAATGTAAATGAAGTATCAAAAAATTAAAATTAAAATTAAATAAAATACAAGTATAGAATATATGATATTTGAAATCAAAGGAAGCTCCATTTTTTCATGATTAGGTATTCATCAAGAAGTCACACTCAATTGGCTTGCTGACCTCTCTATTAGGTGCTATTGTATAAGGCCAATGAGGTCCTTTAAGAATTATTTAAAGAAGAAAACACTCAAATGATGAAGCTTGGATGGCATTTTATCAGAACTTTTCTAATGCTGAAACAGCAGGCACAAAGCTAAGAAAAAGCACTGGAAATGATACTAGGCTTTGATACCACAAAACTGACACCCTTTCTATCTCCAGCAAGGTCACACTCATATAGACCTCACTGAATATCTCCACTAACTAGAGATCATATATTCAGATACATAAGCTTATGGGGAAAATTCTCATTCAATCACAACAACCTTCTAATGAAAACAAAGGATGACCTCTCAGAGAAAAATGCATTTCAAGGACTATGAAAGAAATATTGAACGAGAAGACAGACTAGATAATAATGGTTTTTGCTAAGTCCTTATTTTTTAAAATTATTTTTGTGTTACCCTATTTGATTTTTGATTTAAAAATTATCTTTATGTGAAATTTCATCAAAAATATAATATAAAATAAAAATTTAGATATCATAGTAGAATCTTAGTGTGCTTTGTGAACATGAGAATTTGTTTCCTTAACATGCTGTGCCTTATAACACTATTATCTCATCCAGAGAATGGAGGCAAATAAGTTCTGAGTATGGTAAGTGATTTCTTAAACTAAGACTTTTAGACCAGATATTTTTTGACCTTTGGTCTTTACTTTTTCTTTCAGTGAGAATGTTTTTCATTTATAATACATTTCAACCTTATTTTTTATATTAAATATCTAAAAGTAAGTTTTCAAATGCAAGTTATGATAGAAGGATTATAAAAGTAAATTAAAAATTAAGTGGGGTCTTAAAACCAGTACAGAAAACATAATGGCAGAAATGATTCTGCCAGAGATAAACTTTCTTCCATTAGCAATTAGATATAAATCCAGTCAGATAAAGAAAAATATCATCCTTCACTTCAGCTTGGTAGTTATCTTAGAAGGGTTCCAGACTATTAAGCTAAATCAAATCTAAGTGTCAATACATTTCTTAGAGATTAGTGGTCTGGGACAACTGGCAAAGAATGACATGATGTGTCAATTCCACAGTTCGAGTTAAGTTTTACCTCTTCCTCTGCTTCTGAGAACACCTTTTTACAGTTGTGATATTTGCAGGTGCTTGCTTGTAATGACTGCTCCTTTGCCTTTTGCTCAACCCCATTGTACTTTTCTATCAGTGAAACTTACACCTGGAGGTGAGGTTTCTTGGGATGGAGGTCATCATCAAGAGAACTCTACTGCACCTTTTCCCATTATGTTTCTTTAAATATTGTCTTAGCGAAAAACAATAGATATAAGTAGAAAATGCTCAAGCGTGATGAAAATATGCTTTAAATGGAATGCTTAAAATACACACTCCATGAAGAAAACATCCAATGGGCATATATCATGGTTGCATTTATTTTGACTAAAAAAATAAATAAAAAGATAAAACATAATTATTTTATATTAACATCTTCCTTCTTTTCATATTCATAATTTTTGAGCTAAAAGTGAAGATTTTAATATGATTAGATATTTATTTGTGTAAACAATCAATGTTATATAAATGAATGATAAAATAAATGTAGAAGAAACTTATTACCCTACAAAAGGTGTCTAGTTAGATATTTCAGTGGAGCAGGGGCCTAAAATCTTTATTGTCATACAAATAATTAATATACATTCCAGGATAATGCCAATTCCTTGCATTATATTGAATATAAATTACATAAAAACACTTCAAAAACTTATCTCTGTGGTCAAGGTAATCACTACTTCTAAGGTATGTGATAATTTGTTACTCAAAGGATCTGAATAAAAATAGGACAGTTACACTTATTGATCAACCATCCTCTTTTGTACTTGTGACTTAACATGTAGAAATTTTACTAACATTGAAAACTATGAAAGCACATATGAATTCCTGGAAAAGAGAACATTGTGAAATTAGACAAGTAGCAAAACTACTATCCTATAATAGAGGAGGAAAACCTGTCAGACAGTTGCACATAAGAATATTTGAAGGAACAGCTGAACAAGTACACCAAAAGAGAAAAATACATGTTAAATGATTTACTGTGGTTCATAATGTTAGAGTGCTTTACTGATTCACAGGGTTAGTTGCAATAAAAAAACACAACACATTGCTACTTCAACGCCATAACAACCTATAATAATATATTTCAACACTTGTTTAGCAAGAACAAATTTTCTTCACGCTGGATATATGGCTCCTCTGTGAAGAGTGTTTACTGCTATTGATAAGAATCTAGGTTGAGTTCTTACTACCCAAACAGAACTGCTTATTATTGTTTGTAACTCTAGTTTCAAGTGATCCTGTGCCTTTTATGACCTCCAGGGGCACCTGAAAAACTGAAACTTATAAATTCACAAAAGCACAAACAAGTAAATGTTAATAAAAGATATAAATAAAAGTTTGAAAGTATAATTTCTATTGATGGTAAAATTGACTTTTAGGACTTTTTCTCCCAAAGGCATAAGTAGGTTTTATGAAGGGTTTTTATAACACCAATATAAATTTCAGTCATAAACTAATCATTCATTTGAAGTCCAGATAAAACACTGTGAAGTTCCTCAGTTCGAGATTTCATAAACAGTTATATCAACCATATTATTGCCTCCCTCATCTCCTCCCATTCCTTCCCCTAATTTGATCTCAACCACACCATCCAGTATTCTGTTTCTCTTAAGAAAAAGGAGGCCTCCCATAGGCAAGCCTTTTCATATCAAGCTGCAGGAAGCCTAGCCCCATCTTCTCCTAACAAGACATCCTAGTAGGCAGAAAGGGTCCCAAAGGCAAGCAAAAAAAAAAAAAAAAAAAAAAAAAATCAGAGACATCAAGTGTTCCAGCTCTCAGTAGTCCCATATGAAGACCAAACTACACAAGTGCAATATATATACAAGGACCTAGGTTATTCGAATGCAGGCTCACTGGTTGGTAGTTCAATTTCTGTGACCAATATGCACAAAGGTTAGTTGATTCTGTAGGTTTTTGTGACCTCTCTGCCTTGTAGAATCCTTTCCTCCCTCAATTCTGCAGAATGTGAGACTCTGCAAGTGTTTTCATATGTTGTAGATGATACCCATTTGATGATGGTTATGCTATGTTCCCATCTGCATGTACAAAATATCATTAACAATATCAGGGTAGGCTTTCTCTTATGGCATGGATCTGAAGCTGAACCAGGAACTTGTTGGCCACTCCCTCAATTTCTGTTCCATCTTTGCCCTAGCACATCTTTTAGGAAGGATAATTTGTAGATCAATGGTATTGTGTCTAGGATGTTGATCCAGTATCTCTATTGGAAGTCTTTCCTGGTTACAAAAGATGACAGGTTCAGGCTACATATTATTCCCCATTCCTAGAAGTCTTAACTAGGGTCACTCTCATAGAATCCTGTGATTTTCCATTGTCCTAGGCTTCTACCTAATTCCAGAGAAGTGGTCACCCCCTATGCCAGTTGTCTCCCTAGTACTTTCCCCATCTTTCCCTTTAACCTGATCCTTCCTGTAGTATGCCCACCCCACACTCATCCATTCCTTTCCCTCCATCCACCCCTGATATCTATTCTAGATCATGTTCTCAGTGAGATACATGCATCTCCTCCTTGAGCTCTTTTTGGTATTTAGCTTCTTCATGTGTACAGATTTTGGCATATTTCTCTTTTATTTTACAGCTAATATCCACCTATAAGTGAATAGATAGCACACTTGTTGTTTGGTATCTGGGTTGCATCATTCAGGATGATCTTTTCTAACTTCATTTATTTCCCTGCAACTTTTATGATGTCATTGTTTTTTTTTTATAGTTGACAAATACTCCGTTGTATAAAAGTAACACACTTACTTCATCCATCCTTCAGTTGCAGGCTGTTTCTAGCTTACAGCTCTGACAAATACAGGTTTTATGAACAACACTGAGTGTGGTGTAGTCCTTGAGGTATGGAGGAGTGTCCTTTCGATATATGCCCAGGAGTTGTATAGCTGATTTTTCTCAGCTATTCCCAGTTTTCAGAGAAATTGTCATAATGGTTTCCAAAATTGCTGTACAAGTTTGCACTCCCACTAGTACTCCCTGGTTCCACAACATTGCCAGCATGAGCTGTCCCTTGTGTCTTTGTTCTTAACCATGCTGACAGGTATAAGAAGGAATCTTTAGGGTCATTGTGATTTGCATTTCCCTGATGGATAAGTATATTTTTCATTTTGATTATTTGCATAGTTGATGTCTAGTCTCTTGAGTTCCTAATATGCTTTGGATATCAGCCTTGTGTCTGATTTAAGATTGGTGAATATCTTTTCCCATTCTGTAGACTGATAATTTGTCCTTTTGATGATATCCTTTCCTTCAGAGAGGATTGTTAATCCCATGAGGTCCATTTATTAATTTTTGATCTTAGTGTTTGTGGTGTAAGTGTTCCTTTCAGAAAAAAAAGTCTCCTGTGCATTGAAGACTATTTCCTACTTTCTTCTGTCAGTTTCAGTGTATATGGTTTCATACTGAAGTCTTTGATCTACTTACAGTTGAGGGTTTTTTTTGCAGAGCAATAGGTATGGATCTGTTTGCAGTCTTCTATATGTAGACAGTCAATTAGACCAGTATGATTTGGTGATGATGCTTTCTTTCTTTTTATTGTATATTTTTTCTTTTATTTAGGTAGGTATGTCTAGGTCTTTGGTATATTCTATTGATCAACCTTCCTTTTTTTATGCCAGTACCATGTGTTTTTTATTACTACTGCTCTGTAGTATAGGAAAGCTTGAAATCAAGGAGAGTGACAGCACCAGAAGTCCACTTTTTAAAAAAATACAGGATTGTTTTTGAAATCCTGGTTTTCTTTTAGCAGATTTCAGTTATCATTGCTCTTTGAAGACCTGTTAACAATTGTGTTGGAATTTTGATGGAATTTCATTGAATCTTCATTGAAGATTGCTTTTTGTACGATGGCCATTTTTCTTATGTTAATCACCTATCCATGAGGATGGGATCTCTTTACATCTTCTGATATCCTCTTCATTTTCTTTCTTAAATGATTTGACATTTTTGTCATACAGATCTTTGACTTGCTTTGCTAGTTATACCAAGATATTTTATATTATTTGAAGCTAGTGTGAAGGGTGTTATTTCTCTGATTTCTTTCTGGATTTCATCTGTTATATGTATATAGAAGGGCTATTGCTTTTTTGTGTAAATTTTGTGCACAGTCACATAGCTGAATGTGTTAAGAGAATTGTCATCTTTTTCTTCTCCCAAAGTTTAATGGAATTGTTCTAAGTTTATCTTCATTTGATATTGGCAATTGTCTCATTTAATCTTACCTATTATGTTTCTATCCATGAACTCTCCAAGGCTTTTATTATAAAGAAATGTTGGATTTTGTCACAGTCATTATCAGCATTTAATGAAATGATCACGTGTTTTCTTTTTTTCTTTCTGTTTGTTTATACGGTGAATGATTTTGCTTGATTTTTGTATGTTTAAACATACCTGCTCCTGGAATGAAGACTTCTTGAACATGGTGGATGAACTTTTTGATGTGTTTTGGAGTTGCATGGCAAAAATTGTATTGAGTTATTTTGCATCAATGATCATGAGAGAAATTGTTTTGAAAATCTCTTGTATTGTTGAATCTTTGCATGAAATAGGTATCTGGGTAACTGTGGCCTAATAGTTTGAGTTTGGCAATGATCTGAATGTTTCTATTTTGAGAAATATTTTGAGGAATGTTGTTGTTAGGTCTTCTTTGAAAGTTTGGTAGAATTCTGTGCTAAAATCATTCTCTTACAGGCTATAGGTTTATTTAGATTCATTATCTGATTTTTATTTAACTTTGATCAGTGATATCTATTGGGAAAATCATCTATTTCTTTTAGACTTTTTCTGTAGTACAGGTTTTTGAAGTAAGACCTAATTATTCTTAAGATTTTCTTGGTATCTCTTGTTATGTAATCCTTTTCATATCAATTTGATTTTATTAATATAGATATTATTTTTGTCTATCTCTTTTAGTTAGTTTGGCTGCAGGCTTGTCTATCTTGATTCTCTTTCAAAGAATCAGTTCTTTGTTTCATTGATTGTTTTTATGGTTATATTGTTCTGTTTGTTTCTATTTTATTAATTTCAAACCTGAGTTTAATGACTTTCTAGAGTCCACTCTTTTGTATGTGATTGCTTATTTATTTATTTATTTATTTATTTATTTATTTATTTATTTATTTTTCAGTTGTTCTGATAAGTCACTTTTATCAGATCTCACTATTTTTTTAAGATTTATTTATTTTATGTATATGAGTACACTGTAGCTGTACAGATGGTTGTGATCCATGACATGGTTGCTGGGAATTGAACTTAGAACCTCTACTTGCTCCAACCCTGCTCACTTTAGTAAAATGATTTTATTTATTATTATATGTAAGTACACTATAGCTGTCTTCAGACACACTAGAAGAGGGTATCAAATCTCATTATGGATGTTTATGAGCCACCATATGGTTGCTGGGATTTGAACTCAGGACTTTTGGAAGACCAGTCAGTGCTCTTAACCACTGAGCCATCTCTCCAGCCCTCACTAATTTCTTTATGAATGTGCTTAGTGTTTTTGACTTTCCTCTTAGCATGGCTTTCATTGTGTATATATGATTCTCTTACAATCAACACATAACAACAGTTTTATAGACATTAGCTACTGCTGCAGAGGGAGGAAGGTATAGGGGTACAATAGAAACCTAGTGCTCTGCTTGGCTTGAGTTACAGATATATACTCATTCTACAACAAAGCAATTAGAAACGTATGGATTTCCTCACACACCATGAGCTGCACACTCACATATACATGTGCATATGCATGTGTGTACAAGTCATACACACACATCTACACTCGCAAACACACATCAACATTTATACACAGACATGCACACACATACACACACATACAATTCGCTAAAGAAAATAACCAACCTTCCGGTTTCCATCTGTGGCAGGAGACCTCTGCTTGAGCCACCAGGGTTCCATAGCCAAGTAGCTTGGGAGAAAGCTACCTTCCCAGCAGTGTGGAAAACCTGTGAGTGTGGATAAGATGACCTCCATTGCTCACTGGGACTGCCCGGAATCCGCGGGACACAGGGACTGAGGAAAAGTCGGGGACAGGAAGCTTCTGGTTTCCATCTGTGGCTGGGGACCTCAGCCTGTGCCACAGGGTTCCATAACCAATTAGCACCAGGAGAAAGCTAGCCTCCCAGGCCCTCAGAACACAGAAACTGAGGAAAAGTCAGGGACAGGAACCTTCCAGTTTTGTTCTGTGGTGGGAGACCTCTGCCTGGGCCACCAGGGTTCCATAGTCAAGTAGCACCAGGAAAAGGCTACCCTCCCAACATGGAAAAGCCTTGATTGGGGATAAGACTAGCACTACTGCTCACTGGGATCTGCCCAGAACCCACAGGAAACAGGGACTGAGGAAAAGTTGGGGAAAGCAAGCTTCTGGTTTCCATTTGTGGCTGGGGACCTCAGCCTATACCACAGGGCTCCAGGAGAGAGCTGGTATCCCAAGAGCGCTGACACACCATCAACCACATGCCAAACCACCACTTCTGTTCAAATTCACTGGATCAAGACGGACCCTTGAAGAACCATCAGGACACAGGAACCAAGGCACAGCTGGTGACAAGATTCTTCTGGTTTCTGTCTGCACCCCAGAGCTGACCCTGTTCCACAACTCTCCAAACCAAAATATCTCTCAGAGAGAGCTGGTCTTCAAGGAGTATTGACAAAGAGGCCTGCAGGAGGGACAAGCCACAGCCAAACAGAGTAAGACCATCTAACATCAGAGTTAACAAGTTGGCAAAAGGCAAGGGCAAGAACATAAAATCACGAAATCTCACTTGATGATTGTTTGTCTAATTTTCTGTGCTACAGAATCATATTAAAAAATCCTTATCAATATGTGTTGAAGTTGAAGAAATTTGGTATTTTATTTTTTGTTTTTGCTTGATGAATTTTGTGAGGGATGGAATATAAGGATACAGTTTCAATCTTCTACATGCTGATGTCTGGGTTCCCAGCACCATATGTTGAAGTTTTTGTCTTTTCTCCTGTGTATTGTTTTGCTTCATGATAAATAATCATATAGAAGTTTCAAAGAAAGTGAAATTCCCACTTTATCCTTAGAATTAGGCATAAGTTAGTATGGATACATGATTATAGGTTGAAAGCCTGCTTTGCAAAATTTTACAAAATGAGTCCAATTAATTAGAACATCTAAGGGCCCCAACAGATGACAGCTGTCAATCTATAACTTGTTTCTTTGTACGTTATTTCTTTTCTGTTTCTGGATGCTTTGTTTTTTAGTTTCTGACTAGAATTCTGAAACCTCATCAACACTTGTCCTGGAGTGAGGCTGTCAGCATCACTTACAATGAGTATTGAGGGAGCACTGACAATCTTAAGCCTGGAATATTTATTTATCTCTAGAAAAATTTAAAAAGTTAATTATCTGAAATCTGACAAAATATTTTTTGTTCAGAAGAACTTTTAAATGTTTTAGAAGGTATATGTTATTTATTAAGCTGAACATTGTAAATCTAAAAAAAACTTTGAAACACGGTAAGAAATCATGTAACAATGGGTTGACAATTTTAAAAAATGTTAACAGAAGAAAAGTAAAATCTAAAGAGAAAATGAAAATATAAATTAAGTTAGAATGAATATCTTCTTCATAATAGAGTTCATTTTGACATGAATAAAAACAAAGGAAGAGATATTAGTTCTATATACATGGTTAAATGACTTCAAAATGTGCTAGATACAGCTTGGTTTGAAACATGGTTAGACTATCAATATGTAATACACCAAAAAAAATCCCAGATGAAAAGTTAACACATTGAGGGTAAAAAATAAAGGAAAAGCAAAACCATAAGGTAAGATATATAAATATATTTTTTATGTTTTTCCAGAATTAAGTCCAGAGTACATGAATGCCTATAAAATTAACAGTCAATAATTGTGATCAGAAATAGTGTCATTTTACCATCTGGATCTTCCTAACAGAAAGTCAGGCAAAGGCGTTCACCTGCTTCACAAACTTTGTCATAACACAGAGGATTCATTGATCTTTGAATTATTATCAGAAGAAAGAATGTTATATGGTGATTGTTCTAGTAAAGTACATTGGAAAACTAAAATAAATAAATAAATAAATAAATAAATAAATAAATAAATAAATAAATAAAGCAACAAATAAACCATGGCAAACCCCTCCTGCTCCCTGTGCTTCCTTTGGTCTTACTTTCACATACTCTAAAGGTGTTACTTGGCATTCACACTCTAAGACTTAGAATGATCTATTTAAGTCTACTGAAAGTCCTGCCTGGCTACAGGAGGTGGCTATGCAAGCTCCATGTCCACAACTGTTAGGAATCTCAGGTAGAATCACCCCTATAGATTCCCTAGGCCCTTATCTTCTCTATTCTGGGTGTCTGACACATCATAGAGATGCCCCATCCCTGGGGAAATCAGGTGTAGAGTGAGCAGGGGTGAGAGAAAGGAAATTGAAGTCACCTTTCAAAGAAGTAAGCATCCTTCAAAGGCAAGTTGAGAAAAGTTGCTACTTTGGGACTTTCTATTAGAGTCCAGAGATGAACATCATGGTTTACTAGACATAGAGTCTCTGGCTTTTAGTAGATCCCAAGAGCCCTATTGAATTCTCTTCTTGAGGATTCACTAGCTTAAATTCTTCTTTTGTCATGGTTTGAAGCCACACATTAGTGGCATTGTGATACTTTTCACTGTACTATGAGATGACTTTAACTAAGACAATTTACAAATAATTATTTTTAAAAGAATCAACTGTGAGCCTTCTGGTTTCCATCTGTGGTGGGAGACCTCTGCCTGGGCCACTAGGGATCCATAGTCAAATAATACTGGGAGAAAGCGAGCCTCCCAGGCCCTAGGGACACAGGGACTGAGGGAAAACTTGGTACAGAAGCTTTCCAATTTCCTTCTGTGGCTTGGGACCTCAGCCTGTGCCACAGAAATCCATAGCCAAATAGTGTATGGAGAAAGCTAGACTCCCAAGAATATGGACAAGACTGTCTGCTCAGAGGTACCCACCTGGAATTCCAGTACACAGTGATTGAGGATCGGTCTTCTGGTTTCTTCTGGTGACTGGGGAGCTGAACCGGTGACACAGGGCTCCATACCCAAATAGAGCCAGGAAAGTGCTGGTATCCCAGGAGTGCTGACACACCTTCGAGCACAGGCAAGACCACCACTTCTGATCGAATTCACTGGATCAAGAGGGACCCTTGCAGAGCCATCAGGACACAGGAAACAAAAGAATGGTGGAACAAGACCCTTCTGGTTTCTGTCTGCACCCCAGAGCTGACCCTTTGCCACAGCTCTCCAAACTCAAATTCCTCTCAGAAAGAACTGGTCTTCAAGAAGTATTGACACCGAAGCTTGCAGGAGGGACAAGCTACAGTCAGAGAGAGTAAGACCACCTAACACTAGAGATAGCCAGATGGCGAAAGGCAAGGGCAAGAACATACAGAACAGAAACCAAGGCTACTTGGCATCTTCACAACCCAGCTTTCCCCACACAGCAAGCCCTGGATACCCCAACACACCAGAAAAGCAAGACCCAGATTTAAAATCACATCTCATGATGATGATAGAAGATTTTAAGAAGGAAATAAATAACTCCCTTAAAGAAATAAAGAGAACACAGGTAAACAACTAGAAGCCCTTACAGAAGACGAAGAAGAAAAAAAAAAACCTTAAAGAATTACAGGAAAACACAATCAGATGAAAAACAGATGAAGGAAATGAACAAAACCATCCAGTAACTAAAAATAGAAACAGAAACAATAAAGAAATCACAAAGGGAGACAACACTGGAGTTAGAAAAGAGATCAGGAGTCATTGATGCAAACATCACCAACAGAATGCAAGAGATAGAAGAGAGAATCTCAGGTGCAGAAGATACCATAGAAAATATTGACACAACAGTCAAAAAAAAAAAAAAAAAAAAAAAAGGCAAAGTACAAAAAGCTCCTAATTCAAAACATCCAGAATATCCAGGATACAATGAGAAAACAGAACCTGAGGATAATAGGTATAGAAGTGAGTGAAGATTTCCAACTTAAAGGACCAGTAAATATCTTCAACAAAATTCTACAAGAAAACTTCCCAAATAAATTGGGCCAGAAAAGAAATTCCTCCCGTCACATTATAGTGAAGACACCAAATACACAAAATAAGGAAAGAATATTAAAAGTAGTAAGGGAAAAAGGTCAAGTAACATAAAAAGGAAGGCCTATCAGAATTACATCAGACTTCTCAGCAGAGACTATGAAAGCTAGAAGATCTTGGACGGAACTCATACAGACCCTAAGATAACACAATACCAGTCCACGATGCAATACCCAGCAAAGCTCTCAATTATCATAGATGGTGAAACCATAATATTTTATGATAAAACCAAATTTACATGGTATTTTTCCAAAAACCCAGCCCTACAAAGGATAATAGATGGAAACTGCAAACTCAAGGAGGGAAACTACACCCTAGAAAATGCAAGAAAGTATCTTTCAAAAAACTCAAAAGCAAATAGCGACACAAGCATAAAAATAACATTGAAAATAACAGGAAGCAACAATCACTATTCCATAATATCTCTTAACATCAATGGACTCAATTCCCAATAAAAAGACATAGACTGACAGACTGCATCCATAAACAGGACCCAGCATTTTGCTGCATCCAGGAAACACACCTCTGTGACAAAGACAAACACTACCTCAGAGTAAAGGGCAGAAAAACAAATTCCTCACAAATGGTCCTAAGAAACAGGCTGGAGTAGATATTCTAATATTGGATAAAATCAACTTTCACCCAAAAGTCATCAAAAAAGATAAGGAAGGACACTTCATACTCATCAAAGGAGAATATACCAAGAAGAACTCTCAATTCTAAACATCTATGCCCCGAATGCAAGGGCACCCACATTCATAAAAGAAACTTTACTAAGGCTCAAAGCACATATTTCACCTCACACAATAAGAGTGGGAGACTTCAACACCCCACTATCATCTATGGACAGATCTTAGAAACACAAACTAAACAGAGACACAGTGAAACTAACAGATGTTATGGAACAAATGGATTTAACAGATATCTAGAGAACAATTCACCCTAAATCAAAAGAATACAGCTTCTTCTCAGCACCTCATGGTACATTCTCCAAATCTGATCATACAATTGGTCACAAAACAAACCTCAAAAGATATAAGATTGAATAATCCCATGCCTCCTATCCAATCACTGTGGATTAAGGCTGGTCTTCAATGGCAACAACAACAACAGAAAGTCTGCATACATATGGAAGCTGAACCACGCTCTACTCAACGACAACTTGGTCAAGTAAGAAATAGAGAAAGAAATTAAAGACTTCCTAGAATTTAATGAAAATGAAAGTACAACATACCCAGTCCTATCAGACACAATAAAAGCAGTGTTAAGAGGAAAACTCATAGCTCTGAATGCCTCCAAAAAAAGAAATTGAGAGAGCATATACTGGCAGCTTAACAGCACACCTGAAAACTCTAGAACAAAATAAAGCTAATACATCCAAGAGGAGTAGAAAGCAGGAAATAATCAAATTAAGGACTAAAATCAACCAAGTAGAAACAAAAAGAACTATGCAAAGAATCAACAAAACTAGGAGCTGGTTATTTGAGAAAAGCAACAAGATAGATAAACCCTTCGGCAGACTAACCAGAGGGCACAGAGACAATATCCAAATTAACAAAATTAAAAATGAAAAGGGAGATATAACAACAGATTCTGAGGAAATTCAAAAAATCATCAGATCCTACAACAAAGGTCTGTACTCAACAAAATTGGAAAATCTGGATGAAATGGACAAGTTTTGAGGGAGATACCAAATACCAAAGTTAAGTCAGGATCAGATTAACCATCTAAACAGTCCCATAATGCCTAAAGAAATAGAAGCAGTTATTGAAAGTCTCCCAACCAAAAAAAGGCCAGGACCAGCTGGGTTCAATGCAGAATTCTATCAGACCTTCAAAGCAAAACTACTCTTCAATCTATTCCGCAAAATTGAAACAAAAGGAACACTACCCAATTCATTTTATGAGGCCACAGTTACACTGATACCAAACCTCACAAAGACCCAACAACAAAAGAAATCTTCAGACCAGTTTCCCTTATGAAAATGATTGCAAAAATGCTCAATGAAATTCTCATAAACTGAATCCAAGAACACATCATTATGATCATTCAACATGATCAAGTAGGTGTCATCCCAGGGATGCAGGGAGGGTTCAATACCCGGAAATTCATCAATGTAATCCACTACATAAACAAACTCAAAGAAAAAAAACACATGGTCATTTCCTTAGATGCTGAAAAAGCATTTGCCAGAATTCAAAATGCCTTCATGATAAAAGTCTTGAAAAGATCAGGAATTCAAGGACCATACATGAACATAGTAAAAGCAATATACAGCAAACCAGTGACCAAATCAAACTAAATGGAGAGATGCTTGAAGCAATCCCACTAAAATCAGGGACTAGGCAAGGCTGCCCTCTCTCCCCCTATCTATTCAATATGATACTTGAAGTTCTATCTAGAGCAATTAGAAAACAAAAGGAGGTCAAAGGAATACAAATTGGAAAGGAAGAAATCAAAATATCACTATTTGCAAATGATATGATGGTAAACTTAAGTGACCCGAAATACTCCACTAAAGAATTGCTACAGCTAAAAAACAACTTCTGCAAAGTGGCCAGATACAAATTTAACTCAAGCAAATCTGTAGCCTTCATATACTCAAAGGATTAACAGGCTGAGAAAGAAATTAGGGAAATGACACCCTTCACAATTGTCACAAACAATATAAAGTATCTTGGTGTGACTCTAACCAAACAAGTGAAACATCTGTATGACAAGAACTTCAAGTCTCTGAAGAAGGAAATCGAAGAAGACCTCAGAAGATGGAAAGCTCTCCTGTGCTCATGGACTGGCAGGATTAATATAGTTAAAATGACCATCCTGCTGAAAGCAATCAACAGATTCAATGTAATCCCCATCAAAATTCCAACTCAGTTCTTCATAGACGTAGAGCAATTCTCAAATTCATATGGAATAACAAAAACCCCAATAGCAAAACCTATTCTCAATAATAAAAGGACTTCTGGATGAATCAGCATCCCTGACCTCAAGCTGTACTACAGAGCATTAGGGATAAAAACTGCATGGTATTGGTATAGCGACAGGAAGGTAGATCTGGAATAGAACTGAAGACCCAGATATGAAACCACACACTTAAAGTCACTTGATCTTTGACAAAGGAGCTAAAACCATCCAGTGGAAAAAGGCAGCATTTACAACAAATGGTGCTGGTTCAACTGGTGGTCTACATGTAGAAGAATGCGAATTGATCCATTCCTATCTCCCTGTACAAGCTCAAGTCCAAGTGGATCAAGAACCTTCACATAAAATCAGATACACTGAATCTAATAAAAGAAAAAGTGGGGAAAAGTCTCAAACACATGGGCACAAGGGAAAAGTTCCTGAACAGAAAACCAAAGGCTTATGCTCTAAGATCAAGAATCGACAAATGGGACCTCATGAAATTACAAAGCTTCTGTAAGGCAAAGGACACTGTAAATAGGACAAAACAACAACCAACAGGTTGGGAAAAGATCTTTACCAATCCTACATTTATAGAGGGGTAATATCCAATATATACAAAGAACTCAAGAAGTTAGACTCCAGAGATCCAAATAATCCTATCAAAAAATAGGGAACAGAGGTAAACCGAGAACTCTCAACTGAGGAAACCTCTAGGGCTGAGAAGCACCTAAAGAAATGGTCAACATCCTTAGCCATCAGGGAAATGCAAATCAAAACAACCCTGAGATTCCACTTCATAACAGTCAGAATGGCTAAGATAAAAAACTCAGGTGACAGCAGATGCGCAAGAGGATGTGCAGAAAGATGAAGACTCCTCCATTGCTGGTGAGATTGCAAGCTGGTAAAACCACTTTGAACATCAGTTTGGTGGACCCTCAGAAAAATGAACATAATACTACCTGAGGATCCAGCTATTCCATTCCTGGGCATATACCCAAAAGATGCTCCAACATGTAAATATAGACACATGCTCCATTATGTTCATAACAGCCATATTTATAATAGACAGAAGCTGGAAACAATCCATGTGTCCCTCAACAGAGGAGTGGATAGAGAAAATGTAGTACATTTACACAAGGGAATACTGTTCAGCTATTAAAAACAATGACTTAATGAAATTTGCAGGTAAATGGATGGAAATTCAAAATATCATCCTGAGTGAGGTAACTCTGTCACAAAAGAATGAACATGGTATGTACTCAATGATAAGTGGTTATTAGTCCAAAAGTTCAGAATACTCAAGGTTCACTTCACAGCAACTATTGGGCTGAGCGTGAACTCCCAGATGGAGGAGATGGAGAAGGGACTGAAGGAGCTGAGGGAGTTTGCAGCCTCATGGAGGGAGCAATAGTGTCAACTTGCCTGACCTCCTGATGTTCCTGGAGATTGGATCACCAACCAAAGAATACACATGGAGGGACCTATGGTGTAGGCCACATATGTGGCAGAGGAGGGTTTTGTTAGCCATCAGGGGTAGGAGAGTCCCCTGGGCCTGATGATGTTAGATGCCCCAGTATAGGAGAATGCCAAAGAGGGAAAAGGAGAGTAGGTGGGAGGGGGAATATTCTCATAGAGGCATGGGAGTGATGTAGGGGGCGGGGGGTTCCAAAGGGGAGATCTGAAAGGGGGAAACATCTGAAATGTAAATAAAGTATCAAAAAATTTTTTAAAAATTAAAAGCAACATATAGTCCCGTAAATGCATTTACATGGAGCATGCAGGGTGCAGAAATTGGTCTATCAAGATCAATAACAAAAGACAACTGTCTTTCTTCAGGTTAGTTTGATAACAATCAAACTCCAATATAAGTTAGTATACATGCCCTTGAAAAGGATGTTATGTAATAACAAGTCATGAAAAATGTGTACCCAATAGTTATTATTGGTGGTGTACAGGCATTTTAGTCTCAGCCAGTTCCGGAGTTGTCTATATATAGAGAGAAATAAAGATCACCACATACACATCAAAAAGAAAAGAAAAAAAGAAAAAAAAATGAATCAATTATTCTGGCAAGTACAGGGCAAAGTGGTCAAATGCTAAAACAGCATTAAATCTAAGATTGTGTAGCTACCAGAACTGAGTTTGACAAGTGCACAGAGTGTTTAACACTGTCTCTGCAATGCTTTCTTGCTAAGTGGCCTATTATTTCCACCATTATATGTATGAGAATCTCTTGGTTTGGGCACACCCTCATTATCGTAGTATCATCTAATACTACTATGACTAATTACCTAGGCTTTTATGTCTAGTCACAACAGGAAATTCTGTGAAAGGTGCCACTACTTTTAGAAAACGTGGCAGTTATAAATATATTCATTTTACGTCTGCTGTAAATGTCTTTTAAAGAAATAGATAAAAATCAACTTTGAAGAAAAGGCATCTCATTCAATGAGCATGGCGCTTTCAAGGATTGGCTGTGTTCAAAGGACCTGAATAGTAATTCTGTTAACAACACAGATGCCATCATAAACATATCCCTGTACTCTAAGGCAGAATTAATAGATTCCCTTTCAGAGACAGGCAATAGAGGAAGAACTACCATTCTTCTCTCATTCCTTCTTCCCTTAACTTTTTTCTCATGGGACTGTAAGGCAGGGATCTGTGACAGGTAATCTGTCACCTGGTTGAGCACAGGTGTAAAATCAGGGCAACCCAGTGGAACAATTAGCAAGGGATCTGAAAATGTTATGCTAATGCTCCCGGGTGGCTTTTGGCTCCAGTCACAGTCATGTACCATCCCTCCTTAGGTAGAGGTGTGGCCACACAGCTCCAAGCCATCCTCATGTTAATCAGATACCTGAAGGCTTAGCCACGCCCATTCCCAGTTACCATATCTGCCTTGCATCTCTCAGAAGGGCAGGGGTACAATTCCATCCACGCCATTCTCCAGACGATGACAATAAACATCTTAGAATTATGAACTGTCTCCTCATCTGGACCCACCGTGGGAAGCAAGTGATCCAGCCCTCGATTAAGGAGCTGCATCTAATCTCTCACCAAGGGCTTCTCAGTACTCCCAGATGGTACCCATTTACCCCAGGTAGCCCCACGCCCCAAGACACTGAATCCCTGTCTCAGTGGGAATCCCATCTATGCTCCAGTTAGCCCGTCTGTGACATCCTGAAGTGATTGTGGTGCCCTGGGCTAGAGAACCCAAGGAGACTGCTGCTGTGTTCCCTGAGAATGTCCCCCTCCCACACCCATAGGCAGGGCCCCGCATAGGTTTCCCACAATACCCACCTGCCCATCATACTGTGTGGGAAGAAACTAGGCCACTTCCTGTGTGTCTCCTGTCCCACCCAGAGTCTCAGCACCTGGGAAAGACACATGGGGCTTCTTTCTACAGTGCCCAGTTTGTTCTAACATGGGAAAATATAACCCTTACTTTTAAAGTCCTATAACTAGGTGTTTCCATGCCACACACACCTGCCAAATGCTATTGAGGCAACTATGCATTTTATTGTTTATTTATTTGGCTGTTGCTGGTTATTGTTTTTTATTTATTTACTTGTGGCTGGCCTGATAGCTATGCCGATCAAACATCATCTCTGCTTAAGACAAGGGTAGTGCTACATTTAGTGTCCTCCAAATTCAGATGTTGAAGAATTATGTTTTTGTCACAGTAAAAACTGCTTTCTCACAGGAGAAACTATTTAGGCCAATAAGGTTTTATTTTAACTCATGGTTTCAAAATTTATTATATATTGTCACTGACTGTATTATTTCTGGGCCATTATGACACAGAATATTGTGGCTTTGGGATAAAGTTACTCACTTTGTGCTTACCAGGGAGCCAAAAGAGAGAAAAAGAGGAAAGGAAAATGTATCCTTCAAAGGAACACCCCAGTGACCTAAATCATCCTATGTTTTTCTTTCTACAATTAATATACCATTAGTATTAAAATTTTTTAATGGATTAATAGCCCTACCAGTTTAATCACATCTCAATAATTGTGCTACTCACTTTTAATATATTAATATTTGTCTCTGGAGGGAGATTTAATCACCAAACTGTCCCAAAAAGTTATTCACCAATGTGGCTACTTGAAGAGCTGAAGATAGTGCTTTTGACAGGTACTATGAGTTAGACTGGGAATAGACTGGTTAGTACCCTCATAAGAACAAAATACTTTCTCCCCAAACTTTCCTCTTATGAAGAATATTGTTTTATTTCATTGGTGACTTTTAAAAAAGGTTGCTAAAATATTAGACTAGGAATCCTTTAAATTCCCTTATTTTCAGAACTTGTCCAGTCATATGACAAATGTACCATTCATTGACGGCTGTGTAGTAAGAACCATTTCTCTGGATGAATCTGTGATGTTCAGAAGCAACAAGTGAAAAACCAAGTTAATGTGAAAAATAAATAAATAGATACAGAAATACTTACTGTCTGTGGCTGTAAAACTACATTTGCATTGAATTTATATTTCCAACATCCTGATCCCTCTTAATCTTTTTGCTTAATAGAACTGACTTTTAAATAGGATGAAAACCTGGGTATTTTTATGAATCACCAGATGTTGCTAATATAATGATACTAAAATCTGCAATTCTTTTGATTTCTGGATATCATTAAAATGAATAGTAGCTAAATAACCTAGACTCCTGGAAGAAAATCTCGAGGTTCAGATTCCCTCCCTGTTTGTTGCACATATTGTAGTTTGTGATACGCTATTTACCTTCACAGTGTCCTTAGACTTTACAAATGTTGATTATGCTCTCATCCCTCACTACAACTATTATGAACATTAGATTACATGTAGTATGTTCAGAAAAGACTAAGAATCAAGTGAAAAGTGAACCTTATGATTCCTTACTACAAACAACTTTGTATAATGGAGTAGTAAACACACATTCAAAAAGTTACATATATTTTTTGAGGAAGTTCTAAAGTTAGAAAGTTACAGAACTGGTATAGAAGACACATTTGTAGTTTTCCCTAGAAAGAGTGTTTATCTAGAGGAGCTCCCACAAATTCAATGAAAGGAGAGATGAACAGCTAAGATTTCTTTATTAGTCTAATTTGTCTGTAGGAGGAATATGCTCTTGGATTTCATATTGTACTCATTTCCCACACACTGTTTACTGAACTGCATCTTTCCCTACCACCTCTTCACACCCAACTTTTGAAAACTGCTCATGTCTAGGCTACCACTATAAATTTTAGCTAATCCTAAAATTCAATATTTATAAAATTGTATCCATTTTCCCTTTTATCCTTGTTTTTTTTTTTTTTTTATATTTTCTTCATTTACATTTTCAATGTTATCCTTTTCCCCAATTTACCCACTGCAGAAACGCCCTATCCCTTCCTCCCTCCCCCTGCTTCTATGAGGGTGTGCCCCCACCACTCCTTTGCCTCCCCACCCTTGCATTCCACTGGCACATTGAGCCTTCATAGGACCAAGGGCCTCTTCTACCATTGATGCCTGATAAGACCATCATCTGCTACATATGAGGCTGGAGTCATGGATTCCTCCATGTGTACAAAGATCCTTCCTAATTCTTCATTCTGTTAAGGTGATAAAAATATACTGAAACATCATTCATATATTATTAGTGTTTGAATACAGCATAATATTTTTCTTTTAATTTTGAGATTATCATATAATTGCATAAATTTTCTCTGGTTTCTCTTCTCCAAACTTTCTGTTTAATAACTGAAAACCAACTTGAGTAAACTGCTTTACTTTTCCTGATATATTCATTCCTTGACAATCAAAGCATCATGCTATCTCATTTTTCTTAATGATCGTACATTTTTTTTCAGTTGAAAACCCAGAAAAGTCAACAGTGAAGACTAATGTTGTTAGAATATAATTTGCCCATGAAGATATACATTTCTTCACTACATACTCATATGTATCAGCATCATGATGTATTATTTCACTTTCTTCCCTATTAACATGTTGGATGGGACAGAAGACAATCATAAAAAGTAGGATTAGAACCTTCAACTTTTTTTATCATCAAATAGAGAAAACTTCTGAGCTAGATTCATAGGTAAAGTCCATACCGCCTCAATCTGAAGAGTACAAGGTTATATGATGTAGACAGATGTAGACAGCATGTTAAAAAGCTACTTAAAAAAATAGAGATACCAGCAACTCAACTGTTTCTTTGCAGCATTTAAGATATATCCAAGGAAACCCTGAAAATGTATGTGGTTTGCATTAGTTTTGCTGTGAGTTTGCCCAGTATTTTACTTACTCAAGTTTTTATGCGACATAACTTTACTAGCGATTTCTATGTAATGTCCTTTTATAAAGGCAAAATTGAGCCAATAAAATTGCTGTGCTAAGAAAGAGTTTTGCAGCAGCAATATCTATCCTAACTTTTGATTTTACTTTCAAAGTTTGAGCCTCTGACACAGAAGTTGAAAGTAGAAAGTTGTCACCAAAGGAGACAGGAGGGCTGTCCAAAGTTACTAAATATGCCTGTATCTGACACTAAGTGTTGATATTTGCCATCCCTACCTGAGCGGTAAGAACTTTTTAATTAGGGCCTAAAAAAATAAATGAGATTTAACTGACAAAAATTGTCTCTATGGTTTTGCTATTATAAAATCAGTCAAGTAATGAAGCATAAGCAACTACATTCCTTCAACTAAAGGCACACAATTGAATTGCTTCAATAAATCATTTTCAAATTTCTCCCATTCTTATATATAGGGTAAAGAATCAGTAGTATTAAAAATATAATATTTTCCTGGCATTCTTAATTTAAGTGAATATATCCTTTTCATAAAATTGTATACAAGGATAATAACAAAAGCCAATTAATAGAATTGATTGTCATTCATGTTTTAAAGATTTTAATTATTAAATAAATATAGCAGACAAGCTCAGTGATTTTGCAAAATGATGAAAGTTTATAAGCTATGTTCATAAAAAAAATCAAATAAGGATAAAATTAAGCAATCCAGTAAGACAAAAAGGTAATAAAATAAAACAAACTTTAATGGTCTCCTCTTTTTTTTTCTTTTTAGTTTCATGATGATTTTTTTCTCTGACATAACTCTTTTCTCTAGGTATTCTTAGTTACAAGAAAAGTATCTCTGGCAGAATCCTGTTAAACTCTTTCTCTATCATCCTCAGTTCTGCAGTGCTGAATGGCATGATATAGGCTTTCCAGGTTGTGATTTCTGTAACTTTAGGTAGGATCAGCAATATACCCAGTGACTGTTATGAAGAGTTATTTTTATAGAATCTGTTTTAAGGGGAAGAATAATTTTTAATATTGGAACTAGAGAATAATTATTCTATAGGTTTCCTTTTATAAAGTTGTAGGTTGTATTTTAAAGACAGCAAAGATTACCCATATTTAGGCTCAGCAGGTAGCATAGTCAGTATTCTACTGCAGTGAAGAGACACCATCATCATGGCAATTCTTATAAAGGAAAATATCTAACTGCAGACTTGCTTAAAGTTTCAGAGTTTTAGTCCATTTTCACCATGGCAAGAAGTACAGTGGCAGGCAAATGTAATGCAGAAAAAGTAGCTGAGAGTTCCAAAACCAGATCTCCAGGCAATAAGAAGAGAGAGACTTTAGGTTTCGAGTGTACTCTTTAAAAGCTGAGCACCCACCCTCAGTGTCACATTTCCTCAAACATGGCCACACCCTAGTCCACCAAAGCTATATCTCCTAATCTTTTCAAATAGTGTAACTCATTGGTGACCAGGTATTCAATTATATGAGAATGTGGTATCTATCCATTATCATCCAAATGACCACAGTAGACATACACTCTTGGCCATATCAATAACTACATCATCTTCTTTATATATTTACATTAACCTGATATATTATCCTATGATTTCATCTATATTTTGTGATATATAATGATAGCATAAATTCTATTGCTTCATTTATGCTTTACCATTAATTCAACAATTTTACTTTTTTTTTTTTTTGCTTCAGCTGCTGTTTAATGACATTCAGGTGGGCACTATAGCAACAGGCCTTGAGATGCTGTAGAATACAAGTTGGAGAGTAGAGTGTCCGCAGTAACTGGAGTGGAGTGCACAAGGAGGAGTCAGGGAGGCCAAAGTTGTTGGGAAAGCCAGTTAGGACCAAAAGTCATCTACATTGGAACCCTGGGCCCCATGTACTCAGCTCCTATTCTTGCTGTCACTTGACTCCAGGCCAGGGCTGGGAATTCTCTGGGTAAATTTCTACAGAGGCAAAGTACACAGAGATCATGCTGACCTTTTGTGATAAAGTCGGAGGGTTTCTAATCCGGCATTTCTCCTTCTACCCTGGCTCAGGTAGGGCCATGAAAAATAGCTGGACTCTATGTTTCAATGGTATTAATTTTCTCTGATGTCCTAGCCCACCAGCGCCACACTATGGCCTACATACATTGCTGGTCTAATGGATAGTATAGAGAAGAGGATGGAACAGTGGCTAGAAGAGGGTCTCCAGAGAGCCATCAGGGCACAGGCACTACAAGCATGGTGTTGGTAAAATCAGTCAGGTGCCACCAGGTCAGCAAAATGACTACATCTCCCTTCTTGAAGAAGCGCCAGGCCTTGCCAACATTCGTGGCCAAGTTTACAGGAAGGTCAACATCCTTGGCCCAGGCATCCTGTACGACATCTTTACACAGCACAGGGAAAATGCTACTGCACAGATGGGCCTGGTGAGCCACCTTCGGATTGCACATCACAGCAATGGTAGGAGCATGAGGGCGGTACCTGGCCACTTGGTGAACACTTCTGCCCGACTTGGTGAGCACAATAATGGTCCCACAGCAGCACTTGAACGATGCCTCCATGACGCTCCCAGAGGCAGCTTCTATGGGGACGCTGGTAATGGGCACCAGGCAGCGGAACTCCTAGAATAACTGCAAGTGGTAGAAGGCAGTCTCTCCCACTCCGGGCAATCAAGAACTGCATGCAAACAGTCTCTAGAGGGTAGTCCCCTTTGGCTATTTCTTCTGACAACATGATGCATTCTGCTCCATCTAGGAATGCTTTGGACACATCACTCCTTTCAACACGGGTAGAGCATGGCTTCCTGATTATGTTCTTCAGCTTCTGTGTGGTGCAGAGTACAGGCTTCTCTCCTACCTTGGTTGCATTGTCTTATTGTCATCTTCTGAGTCAGAAAGACCTTCCGAACAGGAATCTCAATGCCCAAAGTCACAGTGAGCGACCATGATCCCATCACTGGCCTCCAAAATCTTATCAAACCTGCAGACATCTTCATGGCTGTCGGTTTTGCAGATGATTTTTTTTTTTTTTTGTATACTTTATTTACATTTCCAATGTTTCCCCTTTTCTGGGTCTCTTCTTTGGAAACCCCCTATCCCCTCCCCATCCCCGACTCTATGAGGGAATTCCACCTCCCACCCACCTGCCCACCCATCCCCATATTCCCACCTTAACATTCCCCTTTACTGGGGCCTCTAACACCCTCAGGCCCAAGGGCCTCTCCTCTCTCCCGGATGGCCATCAAGGTCATCCTCTGCCATATATGCAGTCCGAACCATGGGTTCATAGATGTGTATTATTTGGTTGGTGGTTCAAACTCCAGGACGACTGGGAGGGGGTTAGGCCCATTGACGCTCTTGCTCCCTCCATGGGGCTGCAAATTCCAACAGCTCCTTCAGACCTTTCTCCAACTCCTCCATCTGGGACCTCACTCTCAGTCCAGCAGTTATTGTAAAGTGAAACTTGGGTATTACGAACTTTTAGACTAATATCCACTTATGAGTGAGTACATACCATGTTCATTCTTTTGTGACTGAGTTACCTCATTCAGGATGATATTTTCGAGTTCCATCCATTTGCCTGCAAATTGCATTAAGTCATTGTTTTTAATAGCTGAGTAGTACTCCATTGTTTAAATGTACCACATTTTCTGTATCCATTCCTCTGATGAGGGACATCTGGGTTGTTTCCAGCTTCTGGCTATTATAAATATGGCGGCTATGAACATAGTGGAACATGTGTCTTTATTACATGTTGGAGCATCTTCTGGGTATATGCCCAGGAGAGGTATAGCTGGGTCCTCAGGTAGAATTAAGTCCAGTTTTATGAGGGTCTGCCAAACTGATTTCCAGAGTGGTTGTACCAGCTTGCAGTACCACCAACAGTGGAGGAGTGTTCCTCTTTCTCCACATCCTCACCAGCATCTGTTGTCACCTGAGTTTTTGATCTTAGCCATTCTGACTGGTGTGAGGTGAAATCTCAGAGTTGTTTTGATTTGCATTTCCCTGATGGCTAATGATGTTGAACATTTCTTTAAGTGTTTCTCAGCCCTAAAAATTTCCTCAGTTGAGAATTTCCTCTGTTTCGCTCTGTTCCCCATTTTTTGATGGAGTTATTTGGTTTTCTGGAGTCAAACTTCTTCAGTTCTTTGTATATGTTGGATATTAGCCCTCTATCGGATTTAGGATTGGTAAAGATCTTTTCCCAATCTGTTGGTTGCCATTTTATCCTATTGACAGTGTTCCTTGCCTTACAGAAGCTTTGCAATTTCATGAGGTCCCATTTGTCGATTCTAGATCTTAGAGCATAAGCCATTGGTGATCTGTTCAGGAACTTTCCCCCTCTACTCATGTGTTCGAGGTTTTCCCTACTTGTTCTTCTATTAGATTCAGTGTATCTGGTTTTATGTGGAGGTCTTTGATCCACTTGGACTTGAACATTGTTCAGGGAGATAGGAATGGATCAATTTGCATTCTTCTACATGTAGACCACCAGTTTAACCAGCACCATTTGGTGAAAATGCTGTCTTTTTTCCACTGGGTGGTTTTAGTTCCTTTGTCGAAAATCAAGTGACCATAGGTGTATGGGTTCATTTCTGGGTCTTCACTTCTATTCCATTGATATACCTACCTGTCACTGTACCAATACCATGAAGTTTTTATCACTACTGCTCTGCTTGAGCTCAAGAATGCTGATTCCCCCAGAAGTTCTTTTGTTGTTGAGAATAGCTTTTGCTATCCTGGGTTTTTTGTTCTCCCAAATGAATTTGAGAATTGCTCTTTCTAAGTATATGAAGAATTGAGTTGGAATTTTGATGGGAATTGCTTTGAATCTGTAGATTGCTTTTGGCAGGATGGTCATTTTACTATATTAATTCTGCCACTCCATGAGCATGGAAAGCTTTCCATCTTAGGAGGACGTCTTTGATTTCTTTCTTCAGAGACTTGAAGTTCTTGTCATACAGATCTTTCACTTGTTTGGTTAGAGTCACACCACGATACTTTATTTTGTTTGTGACAATTGTGAAGAGTGACATTTCCCTAATTTCTTTCTCAGCCTGTTTATCCTTCAAGTATAGGAAGGCTACTGATTTGTTTGAGTTAATTTTATATCTGGCCACTATGCTGAAGTTGTTTATCATCTGCAGCAGTTCTCTGGTGGAGGTTTTCATGTCCCTTAGTATACGATCATATCATCTGCAAAGAGCCATATTTTGATTTCTTCCTTTCCAATTTCTATTCCTTTGACCTTCTTTTGTTGTCTAATTGCTCTAGCTAGAACTTCAATTACTATATTGAATAGATAGGGAGAGAGAGGACAACCTTGTCTAGTCCCTGATTTTAGTGGAATTGCTTCAAATTTCTCTCGATTTAGTTTGATGTTGGCTACTGGTTTGCTGTGTATTTCTTTTACTATATTTAGGTATGGTCCTTGAATTCCTGATCTTTCCAGGACTTTTATCATGAAGGGATGTTGAATTTTGTCAAATGTTTTTCAGCATCTAACGAAATGACCATGTGTTTTTTTTCTTTGAGTTTGTTTATGTAGTGGATTACATTGATGGATTTCCAGGTTTTGAACCATCCCTGTATCCCTGGGATGAAGCCTACTTGATCATGACGAATGATCGTATTGATGTGTTCTTGGATTCGGTTTATGAGAATTTTATTGAGTATTTTTGCATCGATATTCATAAGGGAAATTGGTCTGAAGTTTTCTTTCTTTGTTAGGACTTTGTGAGGTTTGGTATCAGTGTAACTGTGGCCTCATAGAAGGAATTGGGTAGTGTTCCTTCTGTTTCTATTTTGTGTAATAGATTGAAGAATATTGGTATTAGTTCTTCTTTGAAGATCTGATAGAATTCTGCAGTGAACCCATCTGGTCCTGGGCCTTTTTTGGTTGGGAGACTTTTAATGACTGCTTCTATTTATTTTGGCATTATGGTACTGTTAAATGGTTTATCTGATCCTGGCTTAACTTTGGTATTTGGTATCTGTCCAGAAAAATGTCCATTTCATCCAGATTTTGCAGTTTTGTTGAGTATAGGCTTTTGTAGTAGGATCTGATGATTTTTTGAATTTCCTCAGAATCTGTTGTTACGTCTCCCTTTTCATTTCTAATTTTGTTAATTTGGATCCTATCTCTGTGCCCTCTGGTTATTCTGGCTAAGGGTTTATCTATCTTGTTGATTTTCTCAAAGAACCAACTCCTGGTTTTGTTGATTCTTTGTATAGTTTTTTTTTGTTTGTTTCTACTTGGTTGATTTCAGCCCTTAATTTGATTATTTCCTGCCTTCTACTCCTCTTGGTACATTAGCTTCTTTTTGATCTAGAGCATTCAGGTGTGCTGCTAAGCTGCTAGTGTATGTTCTCTCCAGTTTCTTTTTGGAGGCACTCAAAGTTATTAGTTTGGGTATGTTGTACTTTCATTTTCATTAAATTCTAGGAAGTCTTCAATTTCTTTCTTTATTTCTTCCTTGACCTAGTTATCATAGAGTAGAACATTGTTCAGCTTCCATGTGTATGTGGGATTCTGGTGTTATTGTTGCCATTGACGACCAGCCTTAATCCGTAGTGATATGATAGGAGGCATGGGATTATTTCAATCTTCTTGTGTCTGTTGAGGTTTGCTTTGTGACCGATTATATGTTCAATTTTGGAGAAGGTACCATGAGGTGCTGAGAAGAATGTATATCCTCTTCGTTTAGGATGAAATATTCTATAGATATCTGTTAAATCCATTTGGTTAATAACATCTGTTAGTTTCACTGTGTCTCTGTTTAGTTTGTGTTTCTAAGATCTGTCCATTGATGATAATGGGGTGTTGAAGTCGCCTATTATTATTGTGTGAGGCGCAATGTGTGCTTTGAGCTTTAGTAAAGTTTCTTTTATGAATGTGGGTGCCCTTGCATTTGGAGCATAGATGTTCAGAATTGAGAGTTCTTCTTGGTAGATTTTTCCTTTGATGAGGATGAAGTGTCCTTCCTTATCTTTTTTGATGACTTTTGGGTAAAAGTCGATTTTATGCGATATTAGAATGGCAACTCCTGCCTGTTTCTTGGGACCATTTGCCTGCAAAATATTTTTCCAGCCCTTTACTCTGAGGTAGTGTTTGTCTTTATCACAGAGATGTGTTTCTTTAATGCAGCAAAATGCTGGGTCTTCTTCATGCATCCAGTCTGTCAGTCTATGTCTTTTTATTGGGGAATTGAGTACATTGATGTTAAGAGATATTAAGGAATAGTGATTGCTGCTTCCTGTTATTTTCGATGTTATTTATACTTTTATGTGGCTATCTTCTTTTGAGTTTGTTGAAAGATTACTTTCCTGCTTTTTCTAGGGTGTAGATTCCTTCTTTGATTTGAGGTTTACCATCCATTATCCTTTGTAGGGCTGGGCTTGTGGAAACATATTGTGTAAATTTGATTTTGTCATAGAATATTTTGGTTTCACCATCTATGGTAATTTAGAATTTTGCTGGGTATAGCAGCCTGGGTTGGCAGTTGTATTTTCTTTGGGTCTGTATGAGTTCTGCCCAGGATCTTTTAGCTTTCATAGTCTCTGGTGAGAAGTCCGGTGTAATTCTGATAGGTCTGCCTTTATATGTTCCTTGACCATTTTCCCTTACTGCTTTTAATATTCTTTCCTTGTTTTGTGTGTTTGGTGTTTTCTCTATAATGTGACAGGAGGAATTTCTTTCCTGGTCCAATCTGTTTGGAGTTCTGTAAGCTTCTTGTATATTTAAGTTCATCTCTTTCTTTAGGTTAGGGAAGTTTTCTTTTATAATTTTGTTGAAGATATTTACTGGTCCTTTAAGGTGGGAATCTTCACTCTCTTCTATACCTATTATCCTTAGGTTCTGTCTTCTCATTGTGTACTGGATTTCATGGATGTTTTGGATTAGAAGCTTTTTGCATTTTCCATTTTCTTTTATTGTTGTGTTGATGTTATCTACGATATCTTCTGCTCCTGAGATTCTCTCTTCTATCTCTTGTATTCTGTTGGTGATGTTTACATCAATGACTCCTGATCTCTTTCCTAGGTTTTCTAACTCAAGGTTGTCTCCCTTTGTGATTTCTTTATTGGTTCTATATCCATTTTTATCTCCTGGATAGTTTTATGCATTTCCTTTGTCTGTTTGATTGTGTTTTCCTGTAATTCTTTAAGGGATTTTTGTGTTTCCTCTTTAAAGGCTTCTAGTTGTTTACCTCTGTTCTCTTGTATTTCTTTAAGGTTATTATTTATTTCTTTCTTAAATTCTTCTATCATCAACATGAGAAATGATTTTAAATCTGAGTCTTGCTTTTCTGGTGTGTTGGGGTATCCAGGGCTTGATGTGATGGGAGAGCTGGGTTCTGATGATGCCAAATAGCCTTGGTTTCTGTTCCTTATGTTCTTACCCTTGCCTTTTGCCCTCTTGTGAACTCTGATGTTAGCTGGTCCTACTCTGTCTGGCTGTGGCTTGCCCTTCCTGCAGGCCTCTGTGTCAATACTCCTTGAAGACCAGCTTTCTTTAAGAGGAATTTGGGTTCAGAGAGCTGTGGCACAGGGTCAGACAGATACCTGAAGGATCTTGTCCTCAGCTGTCCTTTGGTTCCTATGTCCTGATGGCTCTTCAAGGGTCCCTCTTGATCCTGTGAGTTTGATCAGAAGTGGTGGTTTTGCCTGTGCTCAAAGGTGTGTCAGCACTCCTAGAATACCAGCTCTCTACTGGAGCCCTCTGGCCCAGGCTGAGTTCCCCAGGCACAGATGGAAACCCAAAAGTTCCTGTCCCTGACTGTACCTCAGTCCCTGTATCCCGAGGGTTCCAGGCAGGTCCCAGTGAGCAGTGCTGCTGGCCTTAACCCCACTCATGGATTTTCCATGCTCCTGGGAGGGTAGCTTTCTCCTGGCGCTTGTTGGCTACGGACCCCTGGTGGCTCAGGCAGACATCTCCACCCACAGATGGAAACTGGAAGTTTCAGAGGTTTCCTGTCCCCAAGTTCTCCTCAGGACCTGTGTCCTGACAGTTCCACGCAGGTACTGGTGAGCAGTGGTGCACGCCTTAATGTCACTCATGGCTTTTCCACACTCCTGGGAGGGTAGCTGGTCCTGGTGCTCATTGGCTATGGACCCCCAGTGGCCCAGGCAGAGGTCTCCACCCATAGATGGAAACTGGAAGGTTCAGAGGTTTCCTGTCCCCAGGTTCTCCTCAGGTCCTGTATCCCGCCAGATGAGCAGTGGTGCACGCCTTATCCCCACTCATGGCTTTTCCATGCTCCGCTCATGGGAGGGTAGCTTTTTCCTGGCGCTCATTGGCTATGGACCCCTGGTTAATGCCAGAGTTTTTAAATCTAGTTACTTCCACTTTCTAGAGCATATTCTCTACTGATGTTATTCAAAACTATTTTTTCCTTCATACAGGTGTTTTATGCGATGACAATTAAAGGCTTTCTTCCACAAGTTGAGTCTTTGTAAAAAAAAAAAAAAATTATTCCAGTTGCTTGTTTTGTGTTCTACTGTTTTAATAGTTGTTCCTGCATTTATAGTCCTATGTTTTTTGCACCAGCCCTGATGAAGCAATACACTGTTACACTGTGGGCTTATATTATAATCTTATATCCCAGATGAGAGTTTGAAGATGGTCTCTTGCTTAAGTTTTTTTTTTTTCCCCCTAAGACCTAAGAATGTGGCCTCTTTATTGGCATGAACTTCTGTGAAAGATAAATGACAAAACTGAATGTATCAGTATCCAGGGTGATTAGCAAGGAGAACCCGTTTAAATAGAAAAGCCCATGGAAAAGATAGGCTATGTAGTGCACTTTAATTATTATTAATGGTGTGCTCATGATGCCTTCACTAACTTACTAAGTAGTGATAGGAATGTCCATTATGTCAAAGCAGAAATTTAATCCTAAACGTTCTGACCTCAGTAAGTGCCGCCATTGCCACCAATTTTTACTAAAGGAAATTTTGACTCAAAGGAGAGTCTGTGGTTTACCTCTTTTCTGACACTGGCTGTTATCTGTGGTCTTTCTTTCACCATGATGTTCAGATGATCAAATGAATGGCTTACCAGAGGGAGGACTCTCCAGGTTACTCAGCCAGATAGTGGATATATAAATGGATGAAACAGCACAATATTCTGAATCTATGTAATAGTATTAGAATTATTGGCTTTCAAAAGTCTGCATGTTAGTGGCATTCACAAATACTGTGGGATTTAAACAGAAAAGAGCAAAGTGAACTAAATTCCCTATTTACTGCTCTCCTGATACTGTTGTCTTGGTAGTTTCTGGACTGAAAAAGTGATGTTTTTTTTCTTTCCATATTTATAACAAAACATTTTTTTGTGCGTTTCTAAATGTAGAATCTACTTGGTTTGAAATCACGTGGTTTGAACCCTGTCTGAATTTTTTTTTCTTTTTTCTTTTGGTTTTTCGAGACAGGGCTTCTCCGTATAGCATTGGCTGTCCTGGAATTCACTCTGTAGACCAGGCTGGCCTTGAACTCAGAAATCTACCTGCCTCTGCCTCCCAAGTGCTGGGATTAAAGGTGTGTGCAACCACAGCCTGGCTCACTGTCTGAATTTTTACTTTATACATGGTGTTGATTGAATGCTTCATTGAGGAATCTTTCAGTCAGCTTTATCAGTCTGATTCTGTAATGAGCACAACATCTATTTTTGAATTGCTATTTGGAGGACCAGTGTTTATTTAAGATGGATTTTCTAACCCAGTAGACTTTGGCTTGAGATATGATTCCCCTATCTTATAAAACTAAGATTTCTAATGTTGAAAATTGCATAAATTTGTTTGGAAAAAAAGCCTAGAAAAGAAACTGTAAGTTGACTAGTGATCAAATGTAATTACAGGCCAAGAAGTTTTGGCGCCATAATTTGTCTTTGTTGGTGTTGGACTTTTAATCAGGTGAAAGGTACCACAATGTAAGATTCAATAAAAGTTTGCTTAATTATCTAGTAGAAAGAAAGAAAGAAAGAAAGAAAGAAAGAAAGAAAGAAAGAAAGAAAGAAAGGAAGGAAGGAAGAAACAAAATACAAAGAATCACTGAAACTTAGAGAAAATAAGATCAACAAACCTTATTTACAACAACTAAAAAAAGACAATAATCTAATTTAGCCAAATTATGAAATAGAACATATAAGAACAAACACCTAGAAATCCAGAGAATCATGAATACTTACTTTAAATACCTGTACTCCACCAAATTGAAAAGTCTAAAAGAAATAGATAATTTTCTTAATAAGAATCACTTGCCAAATTTAAATCAAAGTCAGGTAAGCAATTTAAACACACCTGTAACCTCAAGTGAAATAGAAACATTCATTCAGTTTTTTCACTAAAACAAGCCCAAGGCCAGATGATTCTAGCACAGATTTCTATCAGATTTTCAAAGAAAAGTTAAAGTTATCATTCCTCAAATTGTTCCCCAAAACAGGACTCAAAGGATATCTCCTAATTCATTTTAAGAGCTACAGATGCTAAAATGCTCAAACTACATAAAGAAAAATCAAAGAAAGAAAATTACAGGTCAATTTCCTTGATGAAAATATATGCAAAAATACTTGATAAAATACTTACAAACTGAATCCAAGAATTCATCAAAAAGATCAACCATCATAATCTGGCTGGCTTCATTCAAGAGAGGAAGAGAAGATTCAAAATAAATAAATAAATAAATAATAAATAAATAAATAAATAAATGTAACCCACCATAAAAATAGATTGAAAGACAAAAGTGACATAATCATCTCTGTAGATGCAGAAAAGGCTCTTCATGATAAAATACTCCTGAGTTTAAGGATAAAAGACATATATACCTTAACATAATAGGCAAATCCACAGCCAATGTCAACTTAAATGTAGAAAATTTCAAAGCAATTCCAATAAATTTAACCAGACAAGGTGGCTATTCTCTCAATACCTATTCAGTATAATGCTGAAAGTCTCAACTAAAACAATAAGAGAATGAAGAAGATTAAGGAAATACAGATTGGAAAGAAAGAAGTATTTTGATTTGCGGAAGATACATACAAAAGTGATCTTATAAATTTCACTATGAAATTCCTACAGCTCAAAGAACATATTCATCAAAGTAGCTAGATACAAAATTAATTCACAAAAATCAATATCCTGCCTGCATTCAAATGACAAATTAACTGATAAAAAAATCAGAGAAACAACACCTGATGCAATAGCCTTAAATAATATAAAATATCTTGGTGTATATTAATCAGGCAAGTTAAAAAATTGTATAATTAAAACATTTAAATAATTAAAAAAATATTGAAGAAGATATGGGAATATGAAAAAAACTTCTCTTGCTCATGTAGCTGTACAATTAACAGTAAAAATGGGCATCCATCCCAAAGCTACCTAAAGAATCAATACAATCCCATCTAAATTCCAACATGATTCTTCATACAACCTTAAAGGAAAATTTCAACTTTGTCTGGAAACAAACACAACAACAACAATAAACAAAATGAAAGCAAACAACCAAACAAAAATAGAATAACTAAAATAATCATGAACAATAAAAGAACTGCTGAAGGTATCACCATTCCAAATTTAAAGTTGTACTATAAAGATATAATAATAAAAGCAGCATAGAACTGGCATAAAAAAAAGACACCTTGATCAATGTAATCAAATTGAAGACAAAGACATAAATTAACACATATATGGACACCTGGACAACTAAAATGTTTTATAAAGAGACTAAACACACACACACACACACACACACAAATATCATATTCAAGTAATAGTGGAGAATAAACTGAATGGCTGCATATAGAAGAATTTAAATAGGTCTTTGCTTAGTTACCATACTGGACATAGATCAAAAGCATGAATATTAAACAAGATAGACTAAAAGACGTACAAAAGAAATTGGAAAATAACTTTGAACTCAGAAAGACACTTTCTGAACAGAACACAGTTATCATAGACATTAAAATCAATCTTTAATAAATGAGACATTAGGACACTGAGCAAATTGTGTATGGCAAAGGACACCATTGAGACAAAGTGGCAGTCTGTAACATAGAAATATATTTTTACCAACTAGATTTCTGAAATATAAAGATTTAAAGAAAAGAGAAATCAAGAAAATAAACAAACCAATAACAAATGGCACACAAATCTAAACAGAAATCTCGAAAGAGGAAACCCAAATGACTGAGGCACACATTAAAAAGTATGATCAGCATTGTTATTGACCAGGGAAATGGAAACCAAAACTACTGAGAATTCGTATTATACCCAACCAAATGGTTAGTGCCAATAAAACAATGACAACTCATGTTGGCAAGTATGTGGAGTAAGAGGAAAATGCTCACATTGTTGGTGGGAGGGCAAACATATACCATAACAATAAATGTAGTTACTCAGGAAGATGGGAAGTGATATGCCATAATATCCAGATATACCAATCTTGGTCATATATCCAAATGATGTTTTCTCCTATCATATAGACACTTGCTCACCCTTATTCATTGATTTTCTTTTCATAACAGACAGAAATTTGAAATAAACTAAATGTATCTACTTTTACACAATGTGTGTTACTCAGTCAATTAAAAAATCATGAAATTTGCAGACAAATCAATGGGACAAAAACAATCATGCTGAGTGAGGTATCTCAGTCACATTAAGACAAACATGGTATTAATTTGCTTATATGTATATATTTTTGTTAATTAATTGGATATTTAAGCTACAATCTATAGAACTACAGAGAATATATATGCTAAATTTTTTTTTCAACTGACAAAATTTGAAGCCTTCTGAAGTGAGGGAACCTCAATTAAGAAAATTTTGTCATAAGATCAGGCTGTAAGCAAACCTATGGAATATTTTCTTAATTAGATATTGTTTTAGTATGGCATAGATCATGTGGACTGTGTAATCTCTGGGTTGAGTGATCCTGGTTTCTTTAAGAAAGTAATTTGAAAAAGCCATGTGGAGCAAGCCCATAACTGACACCCATCCATATTCCTGCTCTCAGGTTCTAGCCCTGTTTGAGTTCCTTTACTGACTTTCTTCAATGATAAACAGTGAGATTGAAGCGTAAATCAAATAAACTCTTTCCTTTCAAACTTATATTAGTCATGGTGTCTCATCACAGCAATAATATCCTAACTAAGAGAGTAGGTAGAGAGTAAGTGGATAGAGGAAACATATAGATCTCATGAGCAAACGGAAGTAAAATAGATAGGTATGGATGACTGGGATGGCTGGGATGACATGATCAATGGGAACAGAAGTAGAGGGGATTGAGAGGGAGAATACTTGGTGAGATGGCAAAAATTAAGGGGAATTTGAGAAATAATATGTAAATCTAATACCCTAGGAACTACTTACAATATGAAATTGCCTTACTCTCTCATGTTGAAAGAAACGCAGGTGTGGGCGGGGTCCCCTGGCTGGGCCCACATGCCCAAGGCTTCAAGGCTCACCACAGAGGCCCCCCTACTTGTCCCGGCATAGCGTTCACGGAGCCCAACATCTCAGGGGTGAGACGCCGGGGTCGAGCAGCCCCGGCCACGATGCAGGGGCTTCTGTCAACTCAGTGCTCAAGCTGCCCGCCGCTGCCAAAGCTGCCACCAAAGCTGCCCCCAGCTGCTTGGCCACAGTTCAGGGAGGGGGCGCGAATAGAGACTAGCCATGAGCACTCCCGCCCCACACCAAGTCTTGACCATAGCACACTCCCCGTGGTGCCCAGTGCCCGCCGCCATTAAGAGTGCTCCGCTTGCCATAGAGTGGGTCTTCTTGAGAACCCAAGTATCACAGCCCCTTAGACAAAGTTCTGTGACCCCAAAATAGCTTTTATCTTTATTCGTTCTGGATGGTGGGCAGCGCTCACGGGGCAGGCAGGTGGAGAAGGAGGGGAGAGAGAGAGAGCTACTGGGGTCAAGGTGTTCTATTTATAGTTCTGAGAGGAGACAGGGGTTTGGTAGCCTACACTTTCCATTGGCCAGCTTGGGGGCCCTATTTGTTGCCTCATTTGCTTTGCCCAGGACTCAGGGTTGCTCTCTATGAGACGAGTCTCACACAATTCTCACACGCCAGGCCTCTCTCTATACAGGGGTCGTGAGACCTATGGGAATCTCCCGGGAGTGTTGGCCAGAAGCATGAATTCTGGTCCCTCGTGTAGGTTCCACTGTTCATGCACTTTCTACCGGGTCTCCCAGGGCTTCCAGCCTATGCTCAACTGGGCATTAGACTGCCTGACATAGATCACTACCCACATGAAATGGTTCTAAATGAAATAATGAAATAATAGGTGGTAGTATACAGAGTCTTAACTAGCTACCTCTTATCACTAAAGAAAGCTTCCAATATTTGGATTTGGTTGCATCTCATTGAGCAGTTGGTTAAAGGGGGTCTTATTGGCATCCTCAAATAGTCAAAGCTTTTGCCAGTGTCCACATGTTGCTCTTCCAAATGGATTTCAATCCCCCATTGCTGAAGATAACACCTAATCAACTCTTTAAACATGAACAAGTGGACCTAGTGCCTATATAGAGCCTTATAATCTAGCATCTTTGGTACAGCTACCAAAAAAGGAATGTCAACACCAAGTCAGCCACAAAACCTTTGATCTAAAATGATGTCCTGCTTACAAGATATGCTATTGCAATGGTGGCACAAAACTTGTGGGAGTAATCAATTAATATCTGATTTAACTGAACATACATTCCATGTAATATAATCAAAGCTCAATGTTACTTGGGTGACCAATAACAAGAAATTAGGTACCCCAGCTTTTTAGGGGAACAAATTGAAGAAAGCAAACAAGCAAAAAAAAAACAAACAAAAACCACAATGATAAAATGATTCCTTATGGTATTTGGTATACTCATAGATCATGTTCTTGTTCATCCACCATCAGAAAAGCTTCCATCTTCAGTAAATAGAAAAAAATACTGAAACTCACAGCAAGACATTAGGCAGAGACTGAGAGACCATGGAAAACTCAGGCCTAAATGAAAGATTTCTATCATATACATCTTATCAGCTCAGGAAACCATGCAGACTAGAAGTCAGAGGCAGTCTAAAAGATAAAGAAGATGAAGGAATCTTAGAAAACAAGTCCCTCTAAATCAACATGAGTAAATGTTATTTGAACTCACAGAGACTTGGGTAGCTTACACAGGGCCTGAATGAATCACGTTTGGGTCCTTTTGTGTTTATTTCATGGTTTCTGGTTTATAGTTTTTATGGAAATACAAGAATTTGCAAGTGTGTGTGTGTGTGTGTGTGTGTGTGTGTGTGTCTGATTTTTGTGCCTTCTCTTGAGCATCTTTTCCTTCTTTTGTTTCTTTTGTCTAAACTTGATGAATTAATTTTTATTTTATCTTAATATATTTATATACTTTCTCATGTAGTTTAATATTGTCTCTTAGAAACTTTTGATTCCTAATGAGTGACAGAAGGAAGTGGGGATGGATGAGATGGGAAGCATCGAAGAATTGGTAGAGGTAGTGAGAGGGGAAATGTAATTAGGATATATTATGTGAAAAAATTGTTTTTAACAATACCAAAAACAAACAAGCAAACAGCATACTCTTCATGTAATTGTGTAGCTTTAAATTGTAAATGTGAAGATATATACATTACATCTGAATAAATTTAAAAAGGAAGTTGATATCATTAAATTAAACTTCTCTCATGTATTTATCTTACTGTGTGAAAATAATTAATAAGTAACTGAAATCTGGCTACATTGATTCCAGTCATATCAAAACGCATAGAATTAAAAGCTAAACTAATTTTAAAAGCTGGTCTGATTGAAACAGATATTGAGTTGTTTTTTGTTTTTTTTTTTTTTATCATAACAGCATAATGAAATAGTAAGAAGGAGACCTTACAAGGTACTCAGAAAGATTCCAATGAGGGATTCTGTTGCCACAAGTTGGGCATGTGATTACTTTGAGTTGATATTACTCTAAATTTTGACTGTACTTTGTCATTAAAATCTGCCATCACTTTGTATTATCAATGATTTAGTGGTACTTTTCTTCCCAAAGTAATTTCAAAGAAAGCCAGTGAGAAAGAGAAGAGTTATTTCTTAGAACCCTAACTGACTTGTCTCATCATAAACATCAGGCCATCTACAAGACTGTAGATTTGCAATATAAACTTAGGTGCTATTTGTGATCATGGCAAGTACTCACATGCGTGGAAATCACATGTCTGAAAATCATTGTAAATTTAAGTAACAGAAATTACTAGAATTTATTAAGATTCCCCAGAAAAATTTCTGAAAAATACATGGTTGTGATATCAACCACTATGATAAACTTAGTTCATAATTTCACTCTTAAAATATTGTAAGTTTACCTAGATCAACCTTACTTTCAAGGCTGTCTGCAGTTAAAAATAAATTCCATTGTTCTGTTTGAATCAAATTTTAGAAACTGTAGGATTCATGTAGAAACAAGACTGAGACATATAGATGTAAAAACTACATGTTGTGCACATCAGATTTGTGATATTAGCAAAATTAACAATAAATGTAAATTTAGCAAAAGAACAAAACTTTTTACTCCTGGAAACTTGGATTATGTGGGGCAGTGGTCTGTGACAGGCAATCTGGCACCTGGTTGAGCACAGATTGAAAACTCTGGGTGACGCAGCAGAGCAGTGACCAGAAAACGTTTTTGCCAACACTCCCGGAAGACTCTTGTCAAACAAGCTACAACCTCCACAGCCCCCTGTAGAGAGACCTGTCGTGTGAGATTTGTCACATAGGAGCAACACCAAGCCCTCCCACATGCAGATAAGGTGCCCTTAAGCTCTCAGACAAAACCAATGGGAAGTACCTGTTGTCAGATCCCTGACCCATCTCAAACAGTATATTAGACCATCCCAACCTGTATAGGAGAGATCCTCATCCAGAAGGAATAAAGGTGTGAGAACCACTCTGTTGTCTGAGAAATTCTATCATAAGAGCTGAAACACTGCTGCTTGGGAAGAGGTCTGCTCTCCCAAATGCCACCAGAAGCTTCCCGTACTTCTTGCTGGCTAGTCAGCCTCTCGTGGGCTCAGCCCAGGGTGGTGGGTGAAGCATCTTGGAGCAACCAAGGAAGCAATGCAGAAACCGAGGTGGAGGAGACTCCATCCCTGCTCTCACTCTTTCCTTTGCCTGAACCCTTGCATTTGGCTGGACCAGAGACCCCTGAAGAAAGCTTCCAGCATGCAGGTCCACATCTAGCACCAACAACATGGGGCAAAACCGAGCTTCAAGTGTACCCCCAGCTGGTGACTCACCCACATTGAAACTCCAGATAGCTCAAGGACCGTGAGTGCAAATGGGCCTTCCTCTAATCTTTCTCTCTCTCCAAGTGTTCCTGGCCAGTTTCCCTCCCCCAGTCTCCACTGCAAGGGCTCCTGTTTAGCTAACGGACATGCTTTCCACAGTAGCTCAGGCTCTGAGCACCTTGCTTCCTCCATCTGTAGCTTAACCTGCCATTTCCTGAGGTCCCTGCAACCCAAGAGACCAGTTTTTTTCCCCCAGTGCCACTGAGGTGACTCCTGCTAGGTTCCGACCTGAGCTTTCTCCTCTGGAGCTGGCTGTTCTAGCAAGCCTCTACATTTCTTTCTTTAAGTTTTTCTTTTTCTTTTTCTTTCAAGGTTGGCTTTTCATCTGCTTTTACATTTAGGCTAAGAAAAATAAACAGGGAATACCCAGCCACTACATGGCAGAGTGGACCCCTCCCCTAGAGAGCCAAAAGCCTGCCAAGACAAAGGAAAAAAATATGTGCTTTGTTTCTCCCAACAGGAATACCTGAAACAGTGTTCTGTGCTTCTTAACTCAAAATTTTCTTGCTTCTATATTTAAATGTTTATTTTTCTCCCTAGCATTTGTGATAAATGTCCAAAAATATCTTCCAATTTGTTTAAGGTTTCTTTTAAAGTTCAAAAGTCTCCTAATCTATTTCCACAGGTCAAATCAACTATGTGGATAACCGTTTCTTCAATTCTTAATTAACAACCAGTTTCCTTTTACAGGCAGTTACTGCCAATCCCAAAACTTTTTTTCCTCAGCTATCCAAAGCAGACTTAAAAGATGCCCTCCAGGAACATGATGTGCTCCCAAGCAAATCATTACAGACTTAACTTGCTATTCACCCTATGCAGACATCCCCCTGCTGGGATTCTGTTCCTCTGTGATTTTCCTACAGGTGTATCCCCTTAGAAGCTTGCTGCCACAGATCCAGCAGAGACAACGCCATCTCCTGGGACCAGCCTGTGACTACAAAGCTGCCTTCCTCCAGATAGAAGATTCCTGGTACACATGTTGATATGCAGAGACACATGCTCAGCCCAATGGAGGACAGACATGAGCCTTTCCAGCTACAGATGAACTCTCTTGCCAAAGCCAAATGGCTCCTTAACTTGGGGGAAGATATATGATAGAAAGGAAACCATGATGTCTATCTAGATTAATCAGATGTTGTTTTAAACTGATATTATTACCTTCAAACTGTACCATCCATGGAGCAATTACTTGATTCAATGATCCCTAGCCTTCCCAACCCTTAACCCTCCTTACCCTCTGCTTAGTTATGCTACCACTCCAACCTGTACAGTGTTTTCTTTTGATATTGCCACCCCACCCAAAAATTTCAATACAAATGACACCTCTCCCTTAAAAAAGAAAAAGGGGGAATTTGTGGGGCAGTGATCTCTGACAGGCAATCTGGCACCCAGTTGAGCATAGGTGTAAAATCAGGGTGACCCAGTGAAACAATCAATAAGGGACTGACAAACTTTATGCTAATGTTCCCGGGAAGCTTTTGGCTCCAGTTATGGTCATGTACCACCCCTCCTCAGGTAGAGGCATGGCAACACAGCCCCAAGCCATCCTCATGATAATGAGACACCTAGAGTCTTAGCCATGCCCATTCCCAGTTACTATATCTGTCTTGCATCTTCCAGAGGCCATGAGGTACAATTCCATCCATGCCACTCCACAGGATAAAAATAAATGTCTTAGATTTTGGAGTGTCTCTTCATCTGGACCTGCCATGAGAAGCAAGAGATCTGGACCTCAATTAAGGAGCCGTGTCTAATCTCTCACTGAGGGCTTCCCCAAGCTCCCAGACAGTACCCATTCACCCAAGCCTAAGCAGCTAGACAGGCACCTCAACTGCTGAAACTGGGTCTTGGCAGGAACCCCAGCTGTGCTCCGGCTAGCCTGTTTGCAGCACCCTGCAGTGATTGTGGTGCCCCAGGCTAGAGAACCCACAGAGATGACTATAGCATGTTCCCCAAGAATGCCCCCCCACCCATGGGCAGGGTCCCCAAAGGTTTCCCACAGACCCCACCTGCCTGTTTGACTGTGTGGGAAGATGCTCTGCCACTTTCCACATGTCTCCTGTCCCACTCAGGGCTGCAGCACCCAGACAGATGCAGGGTTTCTTCCCACTGCACCAGGATTGTTCCAACAGGATTAATAGTTTTGTTTCACTTAGGGGCATCTTAAAAAATGAAAACAAGTTTGCTGGCTTGATTTATGCTAACTGACTATTGTTTTCTATGAAGAAAGAATCTCAAGTGTGAAAATCATACTATACCCAACACACTGAACTTGTACACACACACACACACACACACACACACACACATACACATACACACATACCATCACCACCACACCACACCACACCAGGATTGCCTGTGAACAAACATATGGAAAGTTTTCTTGATTGATATTTAAGGAGAATTGGAACAATTCACTGTGTGGACCCCAACCCAGGTGGTGTTATGTTATATAAGAAAGCTAGCAGAACAAGCCATCAGTAATCTAATATGCAGAATTACTCTGTAGTCTGTTTTAGTTTCTAATTATAGGTTTCTGCCATCAGTTCCTGACCTGAATTCCTGGAAGTATAAGATGGAATAACCCTTCATGTATCAATATTTTGTTCATGATGTTTTATCTCACAAATAAAAAAGTAACTAAGACAGAAATTGATATTAAAGCCTTGTCATCTTAGTGAGTTAAGTCTCCATTCAAATTGTATAAGTGGCATAAGAATAATGGTTTAATTTTTTTCCAAATGAAAATATGCACGTGTAATATAATCTACAATAATGAAGATCTTAACAATATGAGTTTAACAAGGTTGTAAATCTTGTAGCATTCTGCAATATAAAGTAAAGGTCAAATAAAATCCAAAGACATTGAAAAATGTTGGCTCTTCAGGTAAGATTTTTAATTTTCCAGATTTAATTCTTGATTGACTTTGGGTTGCTACTTTAATTGACAGTTACAAAAGGACAATTTATAACCACATCATAAGATTCTTGATAAAAGTTAAAGTCAAAATTAAGATTTAGAAAAATAGATCCTTTATATAAATAGTCAAGACTTCATATTTGCATGCTGTCCTGGCTGTAATATTGACAAATTGACAAAGCCTAGAATCACCTGGGAAGAGGAATCTATTATTAAATAATAAATAGCCTCACTTGGATTGGCCTAGGGTCAAGCCAGAGAGCAAGCCACTAAGTCATATTTCTCCATAGTTCCTACATCAAGCTTCTGCTTGTGTCCCTGCCTTGACTGCTCTCAATTGTGTACAGTGACATTGAAGTTAGGTTTAATCAACTCCTTCTTAAGTCACTTTTGGTCAGAGTACTTTATCAGAGGAACATAAAGTAAACATGAAGATATTTACTACTGTTAAGTGAGATATTTCACCATTATAGTATAGAGAAAAGGGTACATAAATCTTTTCCTGACAAAGAGCAGAAAGAAATGAATGAAGTGATTGAATAAATTCTTACACACATTGTTTCTCATTCTAGAAATATATTTGCTGAGAAAAATGTCAAATGATATTTAGTAAATATGGAAATCCTTCTTTGTATTAAAATGAGTTTTTAGTAATGTACAGAAGTATATAGAGGTATACTTTGTCAAACAGAATTTTTATTACGATAAAATATATGGAAGTCTAAAAGCTTTTCCAAGCAAAATTTAAAAAAAGAATTCTTAAAAAAATAAAATTTCTCTACATTAACTTTTCAAATTCATTTGAATTTAAATAACACAAAATAATAAAGACAAATAATAGAAAGTTATTTTCCACATACCACAGAATATAAAACTCATATTGAAAACTTACTGAAATTTGTAAATTGATTTCAGTTAGAGAAAATGCATAATGATGGAATTCCATTTCAGAGACAGAAAATACAAATAAGCAGCTTAATATTAAAACATTTGAAACACTTTCCTGGGTGTGATTGTTTACAACTTTAATCCCAGCACTCCAGAAGCAGGCAGATCTCTGAATAGAAGGCCAACCTTGTCTATTAAGTGAGTTTCAGGACAACCAAAGCTACACACAGAGATCCTGTCTCAACAAAACCAAAGCAAACAAACAAAACAAAACAAAATAAAAGCAACAATAAATCAGTCAAGCAAACAAACAAAAAACACTTGAATACATCCTTAAATTGAAATGAAATCTGTACTTAACTATTAAAGACACATTTAAAGTATAAAACAGAGAAAATTATAAATGGTTTTAATATAAACACAGAAAATATTTGACCATGAGTTGAATAAGATGACCATTCCTCTGTGACCAACTATAATTTGTTAGAAAAGCAGAATATATACCAGGTATTGTCAACTTATGACAAACCTTCCACTGGGGAGCCTGCAAATTCTACTGGTGAATCTAGTGATGATATTTTGTTAAGTTGCTATGTTCTAAAATTATATTCTAAATATTTTTGTTTATGCTCAGGATAGTATTCCAATCATCCTGCATCAAAAAACATTCTCAACACAGAAGGAGATTGTTAGTAGAGAGACTTGTCACTGGTCAACTGAGAATAAGTGACTGTTGGCTATTCAATCCTGAATTGGAAATCAGTATGCTCCTCCTTAGGTCCAGAGAACACTGCAGAAGAGAGCTGGAAAATTATAGAAGCCAGATTGTGGGAAAGAATTGTGTGAATTTTTGGTGTTTTCTGGGCAAGACATGGCCATTGCAATATATACATCTAGTCACAGTTCCTACCTGAATAAAACCTGTTGAAAGTATGTACAGAATGTAGGTCACATCTAGGTGGGAGGAAGAAGAACTCTGCTGGAATGAGAAATTGATGAGTGCATAAAACAGGATACTTATAACAGTGTGTTATGCAATTTCATGAGGTCCCATTTGTCGATTCTTGATCTTAGAGCATAAGCCATTGGTGTTCAGTTCAGGAACTATTCCCCTGTACCCATGTGTTCGAGGCTTTTCCCCACTTTCTCTTCTATTAGATTCAGTGTATCTGGTATTATGTGGAGGTCCTTGATGTACTTGGACTTGAGCTTTGTACAGAGAGATAGGAATGCATCAATTCACATTCTTCTGTATATAGACTGACAGTTGAACCAGTATCATTTGTTGAAGATGTTGTCTTTTTTCCACTGAGTGGTTTTAGCTCCTTTGTCGAAAATCAAGTGACCATAGGTGTGTGGGTTCATTTCTGGGCCTTCAATTCTATTCCATTGATCTACCTGCCTGTTGCTGTACCAACACCATGCAGTTTTTATCACTACTGCTCTGTAGCACAGCTTGAGGTCAGGAATGCTAATCCCCCCAGAAGTTCTTTTGTTGTTGAGAATACTTTTTGCTGTCCTGGGTTTTTTGTTGTTCCAAATGAATTTGAGAATTGCTCTTTCTAAGTCTATGAAGAATTGAGTTGGAATTGCAAAACTTCTGTAAGGCAAAGGACACTGTCAATAGGACAAAATGGCAACCAACAGATTGGGAAAAGATCTTTACCAATCCTACATCCTATAGAGGGCTAATATCTACCATATACAAAGAACTCAAGTAGTTAGACTCCAGAAAACCAAATAACCCCATCAAAAAATGGCAAACAGAGCTAAACAGAGAATTCTCAACTGAGGAAATTCGCAGGGCTGAGAAGCACCTAAAGAAATGCTCAACATCCTTAGTCATCAGGGAAATGCAAATCAAAACAATTCTGAGATTCCACCTCATACCAGTCAGAATGACTAAGATCAAAAACTCAGGTGACAGTACATGCTGGTGAGGATGTGGAGAAAGAGGAACAATCCTCCATTGTTGGTGGGATTGCAAACTGGTACAACCACTCTGGAAATCAGTTTGGCGGACCCTCAGAAAAATGGACATAATACTACCTGAGCACCCAGCTGTACCACTCCTGGGCATATACCCAGAAGATGCTCCAACATGTAATAAAGACACATGCTCCACTATGCTCATAGCAGCCATATTTATAATAGCCAGAACTTGGAAACAACCCAGATGTCCATCATCAGAGGAATGGATATAGAAATTGTGGTACATTTAAACAATGGAGTATTATTCAGCTATTAAAAACAATGACTTAATGAAATTTGCTGGCAAATGGATGGAACTTGAAAATATCATTCTGAGCGAGGTAACTCAGTCACAAAAGAACGAACATGGTATGTACTCACTGATAAGTGGATATTAGCCGAAATGTTCGGAATACTCAAGTTTCACTTTACAGTAACTGCTGGACTGTGAGTGAGGTCCCAGATGGAGGAGTTGGAGAAGGGACTGAAGGAGCTGAGGGAGTCTGCAGCCCCATGCAGGGAGCAACAGTGTCAATTGGCCTGACCTCCCCCCAGTCCTCATTGAGGCTGGACCACAAACCAAAGAATACAGATGGAAGGATCCATGGTTCGGACTACATATGTGGCAGAGGAGGACCTTGTTGGCCATCAGGGGGAGGAGAGGCCTCAGTAAAGGGGAATGTCAAGGTGGGAATATGGGAGTGGGCAGGCTAGTGGGTGGGTAGTGGAATTCCTTCATAGAGATGGAGAAGGGGGAGGGGATAGGTGGTTTCCAGAGAGGAAACCTAGAAAGGGGGAAACACTGGAAATGTAAATAAAGTATCAAAAAAAAAAAAAAAAGAAAGAAAAGAAAAGAAAAAGAAAAAAAAGTGTGTTATGTACAAAAAGCATAATTTAAATATATGTAATATTGGTTCATGAAGTACCAACTCTGCTGAGATTCTATTATTAGTTGAAGACTGTTGGGGAAGAACAGTAAATTTTCTTTTGTGATATTTCTACTGAAACTTGCCCATGGTTCAGTACATGATTCTCTATCAGCACATATACAGGAAACACTAAGTAAGCTCAGTAGTTTTAGAAAAGCACTAAATAGGCTCAGTGATTTCAGAAAAAACAAAGATAGAACAGAATAAGTTGAGAGAGAAAAACTAGGGAAGAGAGGATAAGTGTTAAAGAGGGGATGGAATTAGGGTTGATACAAACATTGTGCATGTTTGGCATTGACAATAAAAGCAAGCCACATTTAAATTACTATAAATATTTTAGAATTACAAATGGTATAAATTTTTGACATATTAACCTTTTTTGACCTTTGTTTTGGTGATATACAAATAAGTTCATTTTGGACAATGAGAAAAAGAAAAGCTCTGATACTAATATTTTGTTTGTTTGTTTATAAACAGCTTTATACCAATGTCATCTATATTTTAAATTTTGTCTTATACAGTGTAGAGTTATATAATTGTTTGGACATCAATTAATATGTACAACTGTCATCACAGTTTCAGAAAAACTTGTCATCCCTCAAATAAGTCATCATTGTTTTTCATCATTTCCCATATCCATTTACAGAAACAAAACAAAACAAAATAAACAACAAAAAAGCAAAAATGAAAGCAAGGAAATAAACAATCAAAAACATTCACTGATCTAGTTCCTGTGTACTTTCAGTTGTTTTTTGTTTAGTATGATATGAATTAAATACTAGATAGTCTTTATCTCTTGCTGTTTTTCATTTAGCATATTCTTAGTCTCAGGTATCTTGCATTGATCATTAATGTTTGTTTTAATGATTGAAAAATGTTACTCCACTTGATAGGCTCTTTTTATTCATTTATCTGTTGCCAAGTATTTTTAAACATATCATCTCATTCCATGCTGAGCACAGTCCTAAAGGAGTTTTTTATTTTAGTCATTGAAAACTTGTGGTGGAAACTTGACATATTATAGTAGATTAGTTAGCAGTTACTAGATTTGCATGCATGTTGCCTATCTGTAGATGAAATGCTCTGAAATAATATGCTTCATTATCTTTACTATAGATTAAGCAGTAATTACACTTGTAGAATAAAGAGGATCAAGTATGCAAATTAAAGTTATAGAAATGTTAACATATACTCATTATTTGACTATTTATAGAAGTAAAATATTTGACCATGACAGTAACTCTATGCAAAGTTATAGTACTTCAATATCATGATTATTATTCAACTAAAGATTTTTCTCAAATAATTAATAATATATACAATAGAACATATCCTTGTAAAGAATGATTATGGAGTATCTAGCTCTATACAGCTGTTTCTAATTTGTTAAATAGGCTTAATGGGTATGTTCTATAGAGAAATTTTAATCCAGGAACTGGGATATTATGGCCAGGGATCAGATTCAAATACATACGTCTGTGTGATTCAGCTGCAATCCAGACATGTCATTCATTTTTAATCCCAAACAATATAGGTAAGGTCAGTTTATTGAAAAACACATCCACGTTTGATAATGACATCTAATTTATGGACAAAGTGACTAATCAGAGAAAGATTTGACAGAATAAGTCACAGATAAGATATGATCAAATCTCATGAGAACAAGAGAGGAAAGAGGGGTGACTTGAGCAATGCTGGAAAAGACAGAGAGAGGAGAAAGAGAGGCAGTCCAGTTGAATGTAGTTCATTTTGTTGCAGTTCAGAATAAAGTACTGTTGAGTTCATTCAAACTTTGTAGTAGAGTTGAGTTCTTGCATTCATGCAATTTCATGCAGGTCAGAGAAGGCAATTTTACTGGACAGTTTTACAGACACCAGTTCAGGTGAAGGAGTAATGAGATAATGAACAGGAGTCAAAAGATTAGAACATGTTGCTACTTAGTTTCAGGCAAGGCAGAGCAATTCAATCAGAATCTGACAAGCCAGTTTGAGTCAGTCACCTCAGAGAGAAGTTTGGGCCAGAACAGCTTAGTAGAACCAGCCATCCAGAGTTTAGAAAGAGCTAGAAACGGTGATTTTATTCAGCAGTTAGCCTCATAGATGACAATTGTGTCTGGTGAATAAAAATTATGCTTACAATATTTAGGTCATAAGAATGTTGGGATGATTATGCCAAACATATTTAATGAGTATAAAGTACTTATTTTTATATAACTGTCAATCAGAGATACATCACACGAAAAATACAGAGACACAGTTAGTGATATAGTAACACAAATATAAATTCAAATTCTGAAAAATTGTAATATAAATGTTCTCTCAAGTTTTCTCTGACAATCGTATTTGCTTCAGTGTCTGAAATAAAGTACAAACAGAAGCAACCAGACAGTAATATTTTGTCCAACATCCAATATAATATGATTGGATTAGTTGGAGCCAGAGTAACCATTTTAAATTTATTCTGCAACATGACACTATAAACTTCAACATTGTGTTCAAACTCTATCTAACCTTTAGTTTGAAGTGAAGAATTTCTTTCTGTTTGTGCATCTGTGCCCTCATTGAAGAGAAGATAACCAAAATGATCCCAGTAAGAAACAGATGGTTAGCAATCTCAAAATGAGTTGCAAGATGCATTGCAGAACTCCTTTGCCATTGTCAGACATTGCTTATTAACCCCCCACCTAGCTAAGCACCCAGTTTGCTGAGCAAAGAGCCCACTAAAATTCTTGCCTCACAGAAATCATTAGATGACAAGTCAGTGGCAAAAGACAGTTTCCTAAGAACGCCTATGCTACCATCTTTTTAATAGCCTATACTTAATTAACACCCTTGGTTTCTCCAATTTTTATGAGACATTGCCAAGAGAAGATTTAACTTCCCCCAGCCAATATCTACATTTCATGACAACTATTTTTAAGAACAACAAAAAAAATTAAGATATCATATGACGCCTATATGAAATGGATATGAATATTTAGGCAAATAATTTGAATTGATCGTTTCTATCATTATATGAGGTGAAAATACATGTTCTTTGGTTATTATTTTTATAATTTTATTTTATTCAGTTTTATTTCATTTCATTGACCTCGGTAGTTAACTAAATATAGATTCATCACATCATCATTAACTTAAATATTATATACATACATCATATTTATCCAAAATTTTACTTAGTTGGTATTTAAGTAGCTTTGAAATAGCAACATTTATAGATGTATAGTATATAAGTGTATAGATAAACAGTTTTATTTACCTATAATTATTATAAAGGATATCTAATCAATGTCAGGTGGCATTTCTGGATTTGGGACAGAACAAAACTGACAACTGACACATACTTTTCAGTTTGTTTTGCCAATCACACACAGAACTTCATATGTCAATACACAGCATGAAATAATGATCATCTCCCTTAGGACCAGCACAGGACATTTAAATTATCTAAGTTACATATGTAACCGTACTTAAACAGAGTACAAATAATTGACTTATAGCTTGGAGTTTTCTAGAATACCTAAATATATTAGACAATCTAATGAATTAATTCTAATGAGATGTAAATATGTCTTATTTAATATTCTACACAATTTTTGTAACCAGAGTCACTTTTAATTATTATATCATTTATTGTTACCTTTTAGAATTTTTTCACCAAAAGAATATCATTTTGTAATCATGCCATTCCACAGAAAGTCTCCAGCATAATTAAAATGTAAAAAGCTTTGTCATATATGTTAAACAACAAAAGACTCACAGTAAAGAAGAACACATGAATGAATGTAAATTTGATAGTTGTTTTGAATGGTAGATATGCTGTATATAGAAACATTGCACACAGTTCTAAACTATAGTATGTGTACACTAACTCTCTTGTTTGAATTTGAATACAAGTTAATCCCACCATCTTTCTACTTGACTTTGTTCTACAAGAGCTTTGGGAAAATTCCATTTTTATTTAAATTAGTGCTCTTCTATTTTAAAACATGCCTAACTTTAAATTTCCCACTTACAGATGGAAAACTTTCATGTTTATTTTAATAAGGCTTGTTTTAAAAAGTAAATACATGTATTTAAAGTACTGAACATGAGACAAGTAAGGTTAGAAAATGACTGTAATCACAGCACTCCAGAAATTTAAAATGAAAGTTTTGTTTGAGCTCAAACAAAACTGTGTCTCAAAAGAAAAGAAAAAGAGGAAAGGGTATGGGAGAAGAAAGAGTAAACAAAGATTGGAGACACAGCTTTATGGGTAATGAGTATGTCACACAAGTATGAAGAATGCATAAACCTTGTAAAGCAAGGGACAAGACAAGGAAAAATTGGAACAGTCGCTGGAAACTAGAAGTATATGTTATATAAAACAATGTAGAAACTAATCAATGAAAAAGGCCTGATATTAACATCAGGAAAAACTTATGCTTCTGTCTTTCTAAAAATTGAACAAAGTTCCAGAGGGCTCTTGATCTGATGAAGAACATCTAGAGACCACTGGATAAATAACACATCTGAATGTAAACTAAAAATCCACTGAAAAGAGATGCCCCAAGTTTAAGAGTAAGCACTTAGCATAGGGTTGTGGATTGGGGGAAGGATGTCTGGACTTTTCACTCAGAAATCTGAGAACGTGGGAAAACAACAAAAATATTATAATACAGCTCCCCAAAATGTAATTAGTTTACTGGCTGAACTATATGTTAATTATCAGTTTGTCAATTCAGAATTCACTTTTGTTATTATTTATTATTATTATTATTATTGTTATTATTATTATTATTATTATTATTATTATTATTTGGTCAGGAGTGAGATACAAGTCTCACCTGTGATAGAAGACAATATGATAGTGGTTTGTTATGTTAAGGGTTGGTAATAAAGGTTCATATGGATTACTCATCTAATATCCATTTTGCTCAGTAAATCTTTGCAATTGTTCTGTGGGACCTCCGGGCAGGGGAAACCCCACTCAACCACGGGTTGCGGCAGCCAAGGAACACACGGAAGCCGTCTCGGTGTAAAACGGGAGGTGTATTAGAAACTGGTGCACCAGGGTCGATCCGCTGCCTACGCA
>CM052705.1:12793867-12830384 GCA_028551405.1 Uromys caudimaculatus | reverse complement strand
GCTGCCTCGGGGCTATATAACAGCGCCATTCTGGGGCCCCGGGGTCTTTCCTCTTTTCATCATGCAATAAACGCATTGCTGCAGAAGGATCCGTGTGTCCGCGTGGGTTCTTGCTGGCGAGACCAAACAGCGCGCCGGACAGTTGTGGAGGATTGTTTCCATTGCCTTCATTGATGTGGAGAAACTCACCTTGAAAGTAAGCAGCATCAGTATTGAGTTAGGAGGTCCCAATTATGAAATATACACAAAGGATTCATATCTGTTTTCTCTCTCAACTCTTGGATAGATGTGGCTAGTTGTCTCATATTTCATTCTTGACAATATAAACAGAAAACTCAAACACAGCAAGGGAGACTACACCCTAGAAAAAGCAAGAAAGTAATCTTTCAACAAAGAAGATAGCCATACAAACATAATTACATCTCTTAAAAACAAAATTAAACAGAAAGCAACAATCACTATTCCTTAATATTTCTAAACACCAATGGACTCAATTCCCCAATAAAAAGACATAGACCTACAGACTGATTACATAAATATGACCCAGCATTTTATTACATACAGGAAACACATCTCGGGGACAAAACCAGACATTATTACAAATTAAATAGTTGAAAAAATATCCAAGCAAATAGTCCCAAGAAACAAGCTGGAGTAACCATTCTAATATCTAAAAAAATCGACTTTCAACCAAAAGTTATCAAAAAAGATATGGAAGGACACTTCATACTGGTCAAAGGAAAAGATGAACTTTCAATTCTGAACATCTATGCTCCAAATGCAAGGACACACACATTCATAAAAGAAACTTTACAAAAGGTCAAAACACACATTCCACTTCACACAATAATAGTAGGAGACTTCAACACCCCACTCTCATCAATGGACAGACCAGGAAAACAGCAACTAAACAGAGAGTCAGTGAAACTAGCAGTTATGAACCAAATGTCCTATTCATCTATAGGACATTTCATCTTAAAACAATAGAATATAATGTCTTCTCAGCACCCCATGATACCTTCTCCAAAATTAACCATATAATCAGTCACAAAACAGCCCTTGACAGATACAAGAAGATTGAAAAAATCCCATCCATCCTATCAGATCACCATGGACTAAGGCTGGTCTTCAATAACAACAAAAAGAACAGAAAGCCCACATAAACATGGAAGCTGAACAATGATCTACTCAATGATAACTTGATCAACGAAACAAAAAGAAAGAAATTAAAGACTTTTTAGAGTTTAATGAAAATGGAGGTACAACATACCAAAGCTTATAGGACAAAATGAAGACAGTGCTAAGAGGCAAACTCATAGTTTTGAATGCCTCCAATAAGAAACTGGAGAAAGGATACACCAGCAACTTAACAGAACACCTGAAAGCTCTAGAACAAAAAGAAGCAAATGTACCCAAGAGGAGTAAAGGTGAGAAATAATCAAACATAGGGATTAAATTATTCAAATAGAAACAAAGAGAACTATACAAAGAATCAACAGAACTATGAGCTGGTTCTTTGATAAAATCAACAAGATAGCTAAAACCATAGCTAGACTAAGCAGAGGGCACAGAAACAGTATCCAAATTACCAAAATCAGATATGAAAAGGGAAATATAATTATATAAACTGAGAAAATTCAAAAAAAATCATCAGATCCTACTAAAAAAGCATATACTCAATAAAACTGGGAAATCTGGATAAAATGGACAAATTTCTTGACAGATACCAGGTACCAAAGTTAAATCAGAATGAGATAAACCATCTAAAATGGTCCCATAACCCATGAAAAAAGACCCAGGTCCAGATAGGTATAGTGCAAAATTCTATCAGACCTTCAAAGAAGACTTAATATCAATATTCTTCAAACTATTCCACAAACTAAAAACCCTACCCAGTCCATTGTATGAAGCCAGAGTTATGTTGATACCAAAACCACACAAAGTCCCAAAAAGAAAGAGAACTTTAGACCAATTTCCTTTCTGAAAATCAATGCAAAAGTACTTAATAAAATCCTCGCATACCAAATCAAAGAAAATATCAAAACAATCATTCACCACAATTAAGCAGGCTTCAGGTTTGGGTCAATATACAGAAATCCATCAACATAATCCACTACATAAACAAACTCGAAGGGAAAAAAAAAAAAAAAAAAAAAAAACATGATCATTTCACTAGATGCTGAAATAGCATTTGACAAAACTCAACATCTCTTCATTTTAAAATTCTTGGAAAGATCAGGAAGTCAAGGCCCACACCTAAACATAGTAAAAGCAATATACAGCAATCCAGTAGCCAACATCAATCTAAATGAAGAGAAACTTGAAGCAATCTCACTAAAATCAGGGACTAGACAAGGCTGCCCAGACTAGCCCTATCTATTCAATATAGTTCTAACTAGAGCAATTAGAAAACAAAAGGGGTTCAAAGGGGTACAAATTAGAAAGTAAGAAGTCAAAATATCATTATTTGCAGGTGATATGATGATATACTTAAGTGACCCCAAAAATTGCACCAGAGAACTCCTACAGCTGATAAACAACTTGGCTGGATATATAATTAACTCAAACAAATTAGTAGCCTTCCTTTACTCAAAGGATAAACAGACTGAGAAAGAAATTAGGGAAATGACACCCTTCACAACAGTCACAAAAAATATTTTGGTGAGATTCTAACAACACATGTGATAGATATATACAAAAAGAACTTCAAGTCTCTAAAGAAAGAAATAGAATAAAACCTCAGAAGATGGAAAGATCTCTCATGCTCATGGATTGGCAGGATTAATATAGTAAAACTTCCTATTGAAAGCAATCTAAAGATTGAATGTAATCCCCATCAAAATTCTAATTCATTTCCTCATAGACTTAGAATGAAGAATTCTCAAATTCATTTGGAATAACAACAACAACAAAAAACAACAACAAAAAAAACAAAAAACAAAAACAAAAACAAAAAAACAAAACAAAAAAACTAGGATAGTACAAACTATTCTAAACAATAAAAGAACATCTTGTGGAATCACCTTCCCTGAACTCGAGCTGTACTACAAAGCATTAGTGATAAAAAAGTATATGATATTGGTACAGTGATAGGCAGATAAATCAATGGAATAGAATTGAAAACTCAGAAATGTACCCACACATCTATGGTCACTTCATCTTTGACAAAGAACCTAAAACCATTCAGTGGAAAATAAGACAGCATTTTCATCAAATCCTGTTGGTTCAACTGGTAGTCAATATAGAGAAGAATACAAATTGATCTATTCTTATCTCCCTATAAAAATCTCAAGACCAAACAGATCAAGAAACTCTACATAAAACCAGATACACTGAATCTAATAGAATAGAAAGTGGGGAAGAGGCTCAAACACATGGGCACAAGGGGAAAAGATATTGAACAGAACACCAATGGCTTATTTTCTAAGATCAACAAAAGACAAATGGGACTTCTTAAAATTGCATAGCTTCAATAGGACAAAACAGCAACCAACAGATTGGGAAAAGATCTTCACAAATCCTACGTCCGATAGAGGGCTAATATCCAATATATACAAAGAACTCAAGAAGTTAGAAGAAGTTAGACTCCAGAGAACCAAATAACCCTATCAAAAAATGTGGAAAAAAGCTAAACAGAGAATTCTCAAATGAGGAAACCCAAAGGGCTGAGGAGCACCTAAAGAAATGTTCAACATCCTTAGTCATCAAGGAAATGCAAATCAAAACAAGTCTGAGATTCCACCTCATACCAGTCAGAAAAGCTAAGATCAAAAACTCAGGTGACAGCAGATGCTGGCAAGGATGTGTAGAAAAGAGAACACTCCTCCATTGCTGGTGGGATTGCAAACTGGTACAATCACTCTGTAAATCAGTTTGGCAGACCCTCAGAAAATTAGATATAATACTACCTGAGGACCTAGCTATACCACTCCTGGATATATACCCAGAAGATGCTCCAACATGTAATAAGGACACATGCTCCACTATGTTCATAGCAGTCATATTTATAATAGCCAGAAACTGGAAACAACCCAGATGTCCCTCAACAGAGGAATGGATACAGAAAATGTGGTACATTTACACATTGAAATACTACTCAGCTATTAAAAACAATGACTTAATGAAATTCGCTGAGAAATGGATAGATCTTGAAAATATCATGAGTGAGGTAACACAGTCACAAAAGAACAAACATGGTATGTACTCACTGATAAGCGGATATTAGCCCAAAATTTTGGAACACCCATGATTCAAATCACAGCACTTGTTAGACTGTGCATGGGGTCCCAGATAGAGGAGTTGGAGAAGGAACTGAAGAAGCTGAGGGAGCTGAGGGAGTTTGTAGCCCCATGGAGGGAGCAATACTGTCAACTGGACAGACTCCGAGGTGCTCCAGGTGCACCAACCAAAGAATACACATGAAGAGACCCATGGTGCTGGCCACATATGTGGCAGAGAAAGTCCTCGTTGGCCATCAGTGGGAGGAGAGGCCCTTGTTTTTGAGGGTATTAGATGCTCCAGTATAGGGGAATGCCAGAGAGGGAAGATGGGAATGGTTGCGTGGCTGGGTGAATATCCTCTTAGTGGCAGGGGGAGGGAGTGATAGGGGGTTTCCAAAGGGGAGATCTGGAAAGATGAAACCATTTGAAATGTAAATAAAGTATCAAAAAAAAAAAATAAGAAGAACCCAGGAGGCATCCACAAACATAGTGGCTATATAAGTTTAGAAACAAAGAATTATAAAACAAAAGCAACATATTTTACATTTTTCAATAAAAAATTATATATAAGAAAAAAATGGGAAACAGAACTAAATAGAGAATTCTCAACTGAGGAAACTCTAATGGCCATGAAGCACCTAAAGGAATGTGCATCATCCTTACTCATTAGGGAAATGCAAATCAAAATGACCCTGAGATCCTACCTTAAACCAGTCAGAATGGCTAAGTTCAAAACGTCAGGTGACAGCAGATGCTGGCAAGGATGTGCAGAAAGAAGAATGCTCCTCCACTGCTGGTGGGATTATAAGTTGGCACAACCACTCTGGAAATCAATCTGGTGGTTCCTCAGAAATTGGACATTGTACTACCTGAGAACCCAGCTATACTACTCGTGGGCATATACCCAGAAGATGCTCCAACATTTAATAAAGACACATGCTCCACTATGTTCATAGCAGCCATATCTGTAATAGCCAGAAGCTGGAAACATCCCAGATACACCTCAACAGATGAATGGATACAGAAAATATAGCACATTTATATAAGGGAATACTACTCAGCTATTAAAAACAATGACTTCATGAAATTCACAGGCAAATGGATGCATTTAGAATATATCGTCCTGAGTAAGGTAACTCAGTCACAAAAGACCACACATAGTATGTACTTACTGATAAGTGGGTATTAGGCAAAGAGCGTGGAATACCCACAATACAACTCAGGGACTACATGAAGCTCAAGAGTGAGGAAGACCAAAGAGTGGATGATTTAGTCCTACTTATAAGGCATAACAAAATAATCAAGGGAAGTATACGGTTGGAGGGACTTCGGAGAAAGTGAAGAGAGGGAGGGATAGGAGAGGGGAAGAAACAGATAAGGGAGGAGATGGAGGAAATTGAACAGAGTTGTGTAGCAATGGGGGATAGGGAACTGGGGAATGCAACTAGAAAGTCCCAGATACAAGGAAAGCAAGAAACTCCCAGGGCATTAGCTGAAATACTCCACAAAGGGGAGGGAGAACTGTGGAAACCATATCCAGAAGCAGGCAAGGACCCTTGGTCGAGAGATGGGGACACCCATCCATCTCCAAAATTTTAACCCAGAATTGTTCTTGTGTAAAGGAAATACAGGGACAAAGAGTGGAGCAGAGACTGAAGGAAAGGCCATCCAGAAACTGCCGCACCTGGGGATACATCTCACACACATACACCAAACCTAGACACTATTGTGGATGTCAAGAAGTGCTTGTTGACAGGAGCCTGATACAGATGTCTCCTGAGAGGCTTTGCCAGATCCTGATCAATACAGATATGGAAGCTCACAGCCAACCATCGGTCTAAGCACAGGGACCACAATGAAGGACTTAGGGGAAGGACTGAAGGAGCTGAAGGAGCCTTATCTGGCACCAATGGGAAGGGAGGCCCTTGTTCCCGTGAAGGCCTGATGACCCCAGTAAAGAGGAATGGTATGGTTGAGTGGCAGGACTGGGTAGGTGGGTGGGGGAGTACCCTCGTAGAAGCAGAATAAGAGGGCTGTGATCGCAGGTCTGCATAAGGGAAACCGTGAAAGGGGATAACATTTGAAATGTAAATAAATAAAATAAAATAAAAAATAAAAAAAAGAAATAAAAATGGCATTTAAAAAATGTTAATTAAGGGATGTCATTTCCAGATGATTCCCTTATTTATGAAAATAAAAAAAAGAAATTAAATAAATAAATAAATATAATAAATAAATTAAATACAATTAAATAAATATAATAATAAATAAATACAATAAATAAATAAAATTAAATAAATTAAATAAAATAAATAAAAATGTAAAATTAATTAATTAATTGATTAAAATATAGACTAAATAAATTAATTAATTAAATATATATAAGTAAGTACACGCAAAATGTTTTTTCCTCTGGAGGGAGATAATCATATCCTGGCTTCAATGACGTGAACTGTAAAACTTTCAAGAATATCAAATTCTTGGGCCTGGAGAGATGGCTCAGCAGTTGAGACTGCTTTTCCAGAGATCTCAAGTTCAATTTCCAGCAAACACACGGTGCCTCACAACCATGTGCAATGGGATCTGATGTCTTCCTCTAGTGACAATGTGTTAACATACATAAGATAAATACATCTTTTTAAAAAAACAACAAAAAAGAACAATCTAGAGGAAGAAAATGGTAACATAGTGATAATTAGTGAAGTTGTATGCAAATATAAGCATACTTCTACTCTTACCATCATGAATCAGACTTTTAATTCACAATTAATTATAAACTTGAAAACTATTCTTCTTTTTTTTTTTTTTTACTTTATTCAAAACTTGAGAGCTAAGCAGTGTGGAAAAGAGAGATATGGTGTAGAATCTAACAAAAATATGTGATGCTTTTTCCTGAAACTACAATGCTTTGTACCTATAGAAGAAAAAGTACAGCCCCAGCACTTCTTTCTATCTGCTTCTCTCTTGAAGGTAAGCTGAGGGGAAAAAACATTGGTGGGAGCAAGATATTTAGGGTTGCTATTTGATAATAAAATGTATTCCTATGTTACGTCTCAATCGCTTTGCTCTGATAGTTAACCTGCCTGTCAGAGTTCCTCTGAGGCCAGAAGCTGCAGTATCTGTCTCTTATCACTTCATTTTAAAACAGAAGGGGATTAAGGAAAGCATTCATTGATAGAGCACTTTCCCTCTTGTGCAGATGCCTCTTGCTTGTCAGGAAGGAGGGAGGTTTGGAGCAATAAACTTCAATTGAACCAGGAAAAGGGAATCACATTTACAGAAGGAGAAACTTTTACACAAGCAAATATAGATAAATCCACATAAATTCATATACAAATTCATGCTTACATATCAATATACCTCCATTCATAATAGTTGGGCTCAGCTACGTACTTATCTCATAATTACATATGTACACACACACACACACACACAAACACATACACACATCACACCCATACTTTTATGTATATGAAGCAAAAGACCAAGCACAAGTACAGAATGAACTCATTCATTCTGGATGAAAAATGAGCTCTAATATTCATTGCACAGAGAAAGAAAACAGTTCTATGCTTTTAATACTGAGTGAATTAAACCCACGGATGTAAGAAAGATTTGTCCTTTTTAGTAAGACTAAGCCTGCCTTGCTATTAAGAAAGGATCTGAGTAATATTCCATTGTGAAAATAAATCATATTTTCTGTATCCATTCTTCTGTCATGGGACATCTGGGTTGTTTCCAGCTTCTGGCTATCACAAACAAGGTCACTATGAACATAGTGGAACACGTGCCTCTGCGGTATGGTGGCTCATCTTTTGGATATATTCCCAAGAGTGGTATTGATGGGTTTTCAGGTTTATCTATTTCCAGTTTTCTGAGGAACCTCCAGATTGATTTCCAGAGTGGCTCTACCAGTTTGCAATTTCACCAGCAATGGAGGAGTGCTCCTTTTTCTCTACACATGTGTTCTCACCAGAGGTGTAAGGTGGAATTTTAGGCTCATTTTGATTTGCATTTGTCTGATCACTAAGGACTTTGAACATTTCATTAGGTGCTTCTCAGACATTCAAGATTCCTCTGTTGTGAATTCAAGGTTTAATTCTGTACACCATTTTTGATTGGGTTGTTTGCTTTTTTGGTGGTTAGCTTCTTGATTTCTTTATATATTTTGGATATTAGCCCTCTATCAGATGTGGGGTTAGAGAAGAAGTTTTCCCCAAACTTTAGGTTGCCAATTTGACTTATTATGTCCTTTGACTTATAGAAGCTTTCCAGTTTCCTGAAGCCTCATTTATCAGTTCTTGATTTTTGAGCATCAGCCATTGGAATTTGTTTTAGGAAAATGTTCTCTGTGCCAATGAGTTCAAGGCTCTTCCCCAAATTTCTCTTCTATTCGATTCAGTGTATCTGGTTTTATGTTGAGATCCTTGATCCACATGGACTTGAGCTTTGTGCAAGGTGACAAATATGGGTCTATTTTCCTTTTTTTACATACAAACAGCCAGTTAGACCAGCAAGATTTATTGAAGATGCTTTCTTTTTTCCATTGTATATTTTTGGCTTCTTTGTCAAAATCAAGTATTCATAAATCTGTGGGTTTTTTTCTGGGTCTTCAATTTATTCCATCGATCAACTTCTCTGTCTCTGTATCAATACCATGCAATTTTTATCACTATTGCTCTATAGTAAAACTTGAGGTCAGTGATGGTGATTTCCCCAGCCATTTATTGTTAAGAATTGTTTTTGCTATTCTGGGCTTTTTTTGCCTTTCCAGATGAATTTGAGAATTGTTCTTTCCATGTCTTTGAAGAATTGTGTTGGGATTATGATGAGGATTGCATTGAATCTGCAGATTACTTTTGGCAAGATGTCCATTTTTACTATGTTAACTCTGCCAATCCATGAGCCTGGGAGAACTCTCCATTTTCTGAGATCTTCTTCAATTTCTTTCTTGAGAGACTTGAAATTATTGTCATGAAGGTCTTTTGCTTGTTTGGTTAGAGTTACCGCAAGATATTTTATATTATTTGAGGCTATTGTAAAGGGAATTTTTCCCCTAATTTCTTTCTCAGTCTGTTTATCCTTTGTATAAAGGAAGGCTACTGATTTATTTACACAATGGAATACTACTCAGTTATTAAGAACAAGGATAGCCTGAGTTTTGCAGGCAAATGGAAAATAGAAAATATCATTCTTAGTGAGGTAACTCAAACCCAAAAGGACATGCATGGTATGTACTCAAAAATAAGAGGATATTAGCAAAAAAAAAAAAAAAAGACAGAAAACCCAAGATAAAAAGTCCACAGAACTCAAAAAGGTCAACAAGCTGAAGGACCCAAGTGAGGACTCCTCAATCCCACTTGGGAGGGAAAAGAAAGAAATCACAAGTGGGATGGGAGAGAGGGACCTGGAACGAAAAGTGGATTGGGGTAGGAGAACCTGATCTGGTATTAGGTGAGGGCAAAGGAATGAAGCTCTGAGGACCAGCAGAAAGAATGGAAATAGGCAGCCTTGGGAGGTAGGACGTTGGGGGAACCCTGCAGAATGTACCAGAGAACTGGGAGGTGAGAGAATCTCAGGAATCAAATGGAGGGACCTTATATGAAATGCCTGACAGTAGGGAGAGGGAACTTATAGAGCCTACATGCAACAGGAAGACAGGGCATCAAGTGAGGGAGGGTGTTGCAATCCCACAGTTAAAGCTGATCCAGAATTTTTCCTGTCTGAAAGAACTTCAGGGATGAAAATGGAGAGGAGCCTGAGGAAAAGAAGGTCCAGCGATAGACCCAAAGTTTGGTCCAGCTCAAAGGAGGTCCCAAGCTATGGAGTACTCACAAAACGGGACTTATCATGTCTGCCCACTGACCCAAAAAGTAGCTGAAAGTGTCAAGTGCAGATATTTGCACCCAATCAATGGACAGAAGTTGCTGGCTCCTGCTTTGGAATTGGGGAAAAGCTGGAGGATGTTGAGGAGAAAGATGACTCTGTAGGAGAACCAGCAGTCTCAATTAACTGGGAACCCTGAGATCTCTTAAACACTGGACCACTGACAGGGCAGCATACACCAGCTGATTTGAGGCCCCCAACACATATACAACAGAGGACTGCCATGTCTGGGTTCAGTCAGGGCAGAAGCACTTAAGTCTCAAGAGTCTGAAGACCCCTGGGAGTTTAGAGGTCTGTGGGTGTGGGTGGTGGGTGGTAGGGACATCCTTGTGGAGACAGGTGGTTGGGAAGGAGGCATGGGATGTGGAACAGTCGGAGGGTAGACCAGGGGAGAATAATATCTGGAGTGTAAATAAATAAATAAATAAATTTTTAAAAGAAGTTATCTGTTCTTTACCATGTTAAGGAGAAGATTGCCTGCTCCTTCTTCTTCTTCTTCTTCTTCTTCTTCTTCTTCTTCTTCTTCTTCTTCTTCTTCTTCTTCTTCTTTCTCTCTCTCTCTCTCTCTCTCTCTCTCTCTCTCTCTCTCTCTTTCTCTGTAGCTTCTTTTTTCCTCTTTCTGTTGCATTCTGAATATTCTATTTTAATTTTTTTTAAAAGTTCACTTATAATTTGTATGTTATTCCACTGTGTTTTCTTCTTCTGATCTTGCTCTGTCCTGCTCCGATGTAACAGTACCTTTGCTCCCAATGCCTTAGTCCTAATGCCTTTACTCAAAATTCTATGTTCCTAATGCTATACTTGCCAATGTTATGCCCTCCAATATAATGTTTCCTAGTATTTTGTACCTTTTCTAGGAGAATAGATCACATGGTTTATCCAAGCATTTTTTTTTTTTTTTGGACAATAGTTCACTAGAAATTCAAACATAAATTCAAGTCATAAATTGAATAAGCACTTTTACAACAGGGAAAGTTTACATGCATACCCATTATGAGTAATTTTCTGACTAAACATTCATTATCTGTTACTACTTTGAAAAGTTCATAGAAAGCTAAAAAAAAAAAAAAAAATTGTGACTAAGTCATTAGTGAAGTTTTGTATAGCTAAACCCATTCAGTACTTTATCTTTTATTTTTCACCTATAGTAAATCCTTAGTTCCTTTTTTATGATCTTCGCTTAATCATTTTGCAACCTCTTAGAAAGTACTCTAAGTTCTAAATGCCTGCTTGCTATCTCAGAACCAACTAACTCATGAAACATGAAGAACAGTAGAGTTCTCATTAAAAGTTTGGAATCAGAATGGACTTAATAGAAGTCCTATTATAAAATATATTAATAATTACTAATATAATTTTATAAATTCTTATATGATCATCAATAGGAATTAAATCATCTACTTGTATATATAGCACCACTACATACTCAGTGTTCTGCAGAGGTCTGCTCAAAAGGTTGTGCTAATACCTAGTGGTTATATATATTTACTAATAACAGAAGAAGCATAGAAATAGCAGGATTTTTTTCTAAAATGAAGTTATCCCTGGCTTTGCCTATAGAAGCAAATCTGTCATTAAATGTGACAGTCATGGCAGAACCATCTCAGGACGTTCATCTGCTATGTTTTGTAGATTCTCCTTGATGGCTCATGGCACTAAGGACTGCTAATAGAACAGTGTAACTTCAGAGAAAACAGTATTTCTTTAAGAATTTATACAGTTCACTACTAACATTTTTTAAAAAGGAATTTTGCAGCTGTTGTGAAGCTGTGAAAAAGAAGACCGAATTATTCAAAATTCCAATCTTAGGAAAAATATCAAAAAGAAACATATTATTCCACTCTTGGAAAAATAACTTAAAGAAAAATTGCCTTAGGTTTCCCAGGAGCCACAACGTCAGTGATGAACCCTTAAAATGGTGTGGGTATTTGTTCTAGTAGGTCAAAATAAGACAGTTCATGAGAAAACAAAAACAAAAAACAAACAAGAAATGCATTAGAAATAAATTCATATAACCTGCTTCTTTCTTTGCCAAAATAGGCAAACAGGAGTTATGTGAACAAATATAGCTGGATCTAAGTATTATATTAGTTAATAAAAGATAAGTAATAAACTGACAGAATAAACAAAAACCAAAATATTCAGTCCATCCATCTTCATATTTTGATAGGGAGATACTGAACAGAAAGGTTATTAAACTGAGGATAGAAAGTAGTGTTTGAGCTTAGCTTTTAAGCTTGTCAGTAGCCAGTGGAGAATAGGATGTGGAATTTTTAGTACTTCACATGTGCTGAAATTCAAGTGCTTCTAGGAACTAAAAGATAGTAAGACTACTTGCAAATGGACAGTTAATCATTCTCTGTCTTCTCTTAATGGTTTGTCCTGATCAAGTGTTCACTCACTTACTTGGAAGAGCATGTCATGAAAAAGCACAAAAGGGTCTGGCTATTGATAATAATAAACAGGAAGCCTCAGCTAATGTTCCTTGTCAGAATGTACCAGCTTGTACTCAGTCTTAAAAGATGAAAAAATCAGCATATTATCCATATTGATAAAATTAACTCTATGGACATCAAAGCACTTACACTGGAGGCAAGGAGCTGTGAAAAGCGTGCTATTACAAGAAATGTATACCCACATAACAACAAGATAAGTGGCTGTTAAGAAGGTAGAAGATTTCCACAGAAACCTGTCATAATCATACAAGAAGACAAACAGTTCATTCAGTTGTAACACTCAGTTTCCCTGGAGAGGTCAGGTGCAGAAGATCTGATAAGAAATCTTTAAAAATATCATTTGTAAGAACTTAAACAAAGTTTTCATAATCAATTCTAAAGTGTTATATAACTGTATTTACACAAACATAATTTGCTTGGTTCCAATGGAGGGGCTGGGAATTTCTGTAGAAATGGATGTCTGTGCTTACCTGAAAATCTTTCAGCAGAAGTGGCTGTCTTAGTTAAGTTTTCCCTTCTCCTTATCAGCTTCCCATATTTGGACTTCAGAGACCCAGAATGTTGAGACTCTTTTCCTATAACAGATTTTCTTCAGAATTGTACTCATGAATATTATTGTAGGTCAAATTCACCTAAGTCTTGCTATAAAAATGAGAATCTCTCCAACAAATATTTCAATAACACAAGCTGTTAAATATGAAAGTCTAAATGAAGCACTGACTTTTGAGACTCTATCCATTTACAAGATGACAATACCTTATCACTCTGATATTGTACCTCATTCTTTAGAAAACAAGAAACTCTTTAATTGTGAGTTTAACACATGTCCCATATATACTGTCCTGAAGGCAGTTGCATAGATTGATGTGTCTATCAGTGAATTATCTACATTAAAATCAAAATTGATTCTCCAAGTGTGACATGTGAAACTGAAAAATGTCAGTGTATTATTAAACTCCTTTTCTATGCATGAAGTAGAAACTCTGCTAACAAATAAATGTGTTCTTGTTACTAAAAAAAAAATTAAGCTAGTCATAATAACAGTTTTTAAAATTCTGTTTTAATTATATATTTACCTAGTTTTTTTTACAGATAGTAGCTAACTTAAGATTGTGTAACTTTAAAAATGCAAAATTCTTCCCCTTGCTTCTATATGTATAGCAGTCCACTCAGCATCTCTAGGAGATATTTACTCTCTATATTCTTGTGACATTTCTCTATTTTTCTGGGAAAATGCTGGTAGAGAGTCTTTCCAATGAGGAAAGCTTCTACACCCAAGGAAATATTAGCTTAAACATTAACTAAAGTCCTCAAAAAAAACCCCATTTGTTTCATCCCACAAGTTTTTTCCAGACCCAGAAACATCTCCTTTCTGCAGTCCTATGTAAATCCTGTGTAAATTAACAGTCATTTTCATCATTTTGGTAGATAAAAATGGAACATACTTCTCATGATTCTTTCCTTGGATGGGCTTTCTCTTGTTCCTCACCAACCTGTTTTGACCACTGTGATCTATGCTCCATCCTATAAACCTTGACCATACTCTGGTCCTTCCTCCTTAAGTTTTCTCAATAAAAATTTCATAAACTTTCCCACTCAATATTCCTTTCCCTACTTTTTGGCTTCCTCCCAGCCTAGTGTGACCTTCTGTGCTGTTTCTTGGCTTGACTCTGTTAGTGGTTGTATTGAATCTGTTATCATATAGAAGGAAATAGAATTCTAGGAACTCTCATTTTTTGTTTGGAAGTCAATTACCTCGTATGTGGATGTTACTTTTTTGAGTATTCTATATATTGTGTTTTCCTCTGGACACACACTGTTGGTAAGTGATGAAACACACAAAAAGAAATGAGAGTTTGCTCTTTCAGCATCTAAACTTCTCTGTTTTTAAAGTTTGTTTTCTTGGCAAACTGCTTTGTCTGTCTACATAGCTGTGTTACTACATTGATAAACATAAAATGTTAGAAATTATTTTATTTTGTAGAGACTTAAAAGTAGCAAATATATGTAAAGCATTTTGGATATCTTCTTGGAAAAAAATAACTATCCTTGATTTCCAGTCTATTTTAGGGTGACACAATGACTTTTCCTCATTTAGTATTCTTCATTTATGACAGAAATTTCCTTAAGCTTAATTATATTCACTCTGAAGTCTCAAAAAAATCATCTCAAATTCTTTGCTCATAAATGTATGCATATATTTAAAATCTAAATGAAATTCTAGAAGATCTTAAATTGTTCACCTGGGGGTTAGAAAAAAAGTCACATTATTTTATCAACTTAAACATGTGCTGTGAATTAACACATACATAGGGTAGGAGTTTTCCTTTGGCAATGATAAAAGAATGATATTGCCTAAATTTTAATGCAGAGAAGTGGCAGGGATCTAGAAAGCTTATATCATAATACATTTGATCATTATGTACTAGAAATGGGTAGGTGGATAGTCACTATATGATTTGTTCCAATCACCAAAAACAAATTCTCTCACCTGCTTTACAATATTTTTCATGTTGAAGACAGGCAGTCTCTAAATGCAGACAAAATTTAATTTATGTAATTCAGACATAAAATCATGAAAGATGAACGTGGATCATGATCTATATTTAGAGCTTATAGACATGGTGACAGATGGAGAAAGAAGTTGACTTCAGATTTCTGAAAAGGACTAATAGGTAAATTTGGCTTTCATTATTATAGGGACTGAGAAATTGGTTTTAATATAAAGTAGTTGAATTTAGACTTAAAAATATAAAAAAAATTGTAGTTGAGATATACTATTTTAATACATCCAGTAACTTGTCACATCATCTCTTCTTGTTTCAGAAAAATAATCATATAGCAAGGAGAGATAGATTCTCTTACAGCTGATTTTTAAAGAATTATTGTACTGCTTTATAACCTAGACCAGGATTGAAATGCAATCTGTGTTTCAAACTAGTGCTGAGGAGCTAGACATTAGAACACTCAGGCAAAATATTTGTCTGTATTCAATCACAGAGAATTCATAGTCATATTAATAAGATAGATAATTAAAGAGGATTTGGGTAAGAATCATTGTGTTAAAATGTCAAATAATGAGCAAAGGTTAAAAAATAATTTGAAATTTATTCTGAAAATATGAAAGCAGAGAACAGACACCTAGAAAAGCCTGAAAGGATGGCATGATGGAATGAAGAAAAGAAATCCTTCAAACCTTTGTACTGTGTTAAAAGCATCACAATATGAGATACTTGTAAGCCTTATCTGGTTAATGTTATGAGTCAAAGAGTAAAACAATTTCCTAATGTGTTACTGGAAGGCAGCAAATATAAAAAGCTATTAAGAGTTTGTGTTTACTACAATTACTGAACCTTTGCCTGGATTTGCAATTAATAGCTAAGATCAAAAACTCAGGGGAAAGCAGATGCTGGGGATGATGTGAAGAAAGAGGAACACTCTTCCATTGCTGGTGGGATAGCAAGCTGGTAAAACCACTCTGAAAATCAGTCTGGCTGTTCCTCAGATAATTGGATATAGTACTACCTGAGGACCCATCTACAAAACTTCTGGACATAAATTCAAAACATGCTCCAACATATAATAAGGATATATGCTCCACTATGTTCATAGCAGCCTTATTTATAATACCCAGAAGCTGGAAACAACCCAGATGCCCCTCAATAGAGGAATGGATACAGAAAATGTGGTACATTTACACAATGGATTACTTCATGATATTCACAGGCAAATGGAGGGAGGTAGAAAATATCCGGAGTGAGGTAATCCAGTCACAAAAGAACACACATGGTATGTACTCACTGATAACTGGATATTAGAAAAAAAAGCTCAGAATACCCACAATACAACTTACAGACTATATGAAGCTCAAGAAGTAGGAAAACCAAAGTGTGGTGCTTCAGTCATTCTTAAAAGGTGGAACAAAATAATCATGGAAGGTAGAGAGTAAGAGGGTTTTGGGAGGAAGAGAGGAGGAGAAAGGATAAAAAATATCTGGCAGGATTAGGTATGGGAGGAGACAGCGGAAATGTACAGAGGGTCAGGAAATTGAACAGAGCTGTGTAACAATGGGGGATGGGGAACTGGGAGTAATCACCAGAAAGTGTCAGATGCCAGGAAAGCAAGAGGATCCCAGGACACAACTGTGATGACATTAGCTGAAATATCCAACAAAGAGGAGAGAGAACCTGTCTAGAAAATATGGAGAGGTTAGTCACAGCCCTGGACTGATGAATGGGACCACTCACTCTTCTTAAAATTTTTAAACCAGAATTGCTCCTGTCAAAAGGAAATAAAGAGACAAAGAGTGGAACAGAGACTGAAAGAAATACCTTACAGAGACTTCCCTACATGGGGATCCATCCCATATGCAGACACCAAACTGAGCCACTATTGCTGAAACCAACAAGTCCTTGTTGACAGGAGCCTGATATAGCTCTCTCCTGAGAGGCTCAGCCCAAACCTTATCAATACAGATGAGGATGCTTGCAGCCAACCATCAGATTGAGCATGGGTACCCTAATGGAGGAGTTAGGGGAAGGACTGAAGGAACTGAAGGGATTTGCAACCCCGTAGGAAGAACAACGATATCAACCAACAAGACGCCCAGAGCTCAGAAGGACTAAACAATCAACCAAAGAGTACACATGGAGGGACTCATGGCTCCATCTGCATATATAGCAGAGGATGGCCTTATCTGGCATCAACGGGAGGGAGGGGACTTGGTCCTGTGAAGGCTTGATGCCCGAGCATAGGTTAATTCAGGAGTGAGTAGGTGGGAGGCACCCTCACAGAAGTAGGGGTGAGATGGGGTTGGAGAGGGGATTTGCAGAAGGGAAACTGGGAAGGGGATAACGTTTGAAATGTAAAAAAATAAAATAACCAAAAAAAATTAAAAATGAAAGGAATATTTTTTCCATGAAAAAGAATTATTAGAATATTCAGATTTTCTTTAAAATATCTCCTTCTAAATGCTTATTGCTTTACCATGAAAAAGAAAACTACAATTTCTATTCCCAAATCCAAAAGCATCTTCAATGGAGACTTTAGTACTTCTGAATAAGAAATCTCTAAAGAAAGCAGTGTTCTAGAAGTGAAATCAAGTTTCAGTAGTTTTATTTGAAGGTTACTGATTAACTCCAAAACACTGGAGTAAAATGGGGCTCTGCCTCTGAAAACAAACAATCAACAAAGTGGAGCAGCTGAGCTCATCATGTTCAATAGTGAAAAAAAAAAAGCAGAACATGATAAAAATCTGTACCCTCTTCCACTCCTTTATGCCTATACACAATAGAATCAGAAAATGAGCATTATACCTCACACAAATGGTCAGAAGTTGATCACAGTGGCTTCTTTGTTAGCATCAACTTATTCACTACTTGGAAAATATATAACTATGTTACAATACGTTGGAAAAAGAGTCACATATCAAGCCAATGAAAGAATCCAATAAGTCTAGAGCATGATTTCTTGTTAAAACTAAAACAATTCACTCGTTCATCATTATACTAGTAGTAAATCAAGAACCATACAATCATTTTGCTTGTAAAAATTCCAAATGCAAAATTCCTGTTATAAAAACCTGATTTCTTTACTCCATGTTCATGGATAACGAAACCAAGTAGGTTAAATCAAGGAGGTGACTAAAATGCCATTTCTGTATTGTTTATTATTTACTTACCATATAATGAGGGGTCTCGAGGCTTCATTGAATAGTAGCTAATTTCTGTTATAGCATCTGGATATGGACCATTTAGAAAAAAAAATAAGTGTTGTTGGTAGATAAGGACAACATCACTGTTCTGAGGTATCAAATGACTTTTCACAGCCAGGGCACACTTTCCTTTGTTTCCTTCCAATTCTTGTATTTTTAATGAAGAAATGGAATAATTTAACAGAATCAGAATTTTACTAGAACAAACACAGAACTTCACTATGTAGAGATGGTCAAGGAATATTTCCTCACCATTTAACATGATGGAAAGAAAACTTGCTCTGGAAATAAGAACTCTTAGTGTTATGCATTGAGAGTTCAGATTTACAAAAAGCTGTATTCCAGTAAAAAGTTTATTATATAAGACAAAATTAAGAAAAATATATTTCATGATGCCTTCACAAAATGAATATTATGAAAGAAATGGGAAGTTGATGTGTATTCAGTGTCTAAGAAAATATAATATTTAGACAGAAAATATGTAGGATTGGTCCCTTAGGATGAAGGATCATCAAATTATATTTAGGATATATCAAGAAAAGGTAATGGGTGGATGATACTAACAGTTTAGTTTGTGATTGTCTGAATGTTTTTATATACAACTATGTGTTCTTATTATCATAATCTACTCTTGAACAATGCACTCTTTCATTTTCTTTTTACTTATATTTTAACATCCACAGCATCATAGATATATTATTTATGTTTATTTTATTTAACAGAGATATACATTCACTGATAGTAGTAGTTTTTGGAATTCATTACTGAGAACACTGAAAATCTCTGTTAATAATATTAGTATTTGAAGTGATGTGACTTTGACTACCTTCAGTTTCTCTAATTCTTATAAGAAGAAAAAATAGTTACCACTTGTAATATTTTATTTAGTTTCTCCCAGAAAAAAAATATTTCCTTCATAGAAAATAATTTAGTTTACAAATGGAACCATTAAGTATATGGTATGATTTGTTGAAGCATATGTTTTCTTTCTCAAATAAAAAGAGAAAGTTTGGAAGGCTAGGGAAAAGCCATGAAAAATAAAAAAAAAAAAAGATAAATTTTGTATTTTTTGAGAGACTTACCAAGAATGAGGCTGAGACAAGTTTACTTTACAAAATCAGACTTTATACATTTATTCAAAACAGAATAAAATTGCAGTTGCCAAGAGGTAGTTATGCTTGCAAGCTAGATAGGGCATATATGAATAATGTGTAATTGTTCTGTCAAACACCTACATCCTTTACCAAGTTTTAAGGAACACGGAAAAAGAAAAATGGCATGACTGCTTCACTGCCTGAGGGAGTGCCTTCCTTTCTCGTGAACTGAAAGGTACACAGAGGCTCAGGAGCTCTGAAATCAAACCTCAAAATCCCATGACATGTGCCTCTCAAGGCAGCTAGACCATGGCAACTCCATGGCTTTCTGCATTACCATGACCCCAAAGTTCCAATATATAGAGAATTTCTGGGACAGTGTCAGTTGCAGGGAAAGAGTCCTCCTTAAGTGAGAGGAAGAGGAAGATGTTCTCCCAAAATTGGAGAGCTAACTAAGTACGTAGCATGACTTAGGCTAGTTCAAAAGAAAAACTTAAGATATGAACTACTGGAAATGAACCAAAGCTATCGACCAAGGCATTTAATTGTATATATATTCAGTCATTATTTCAGGATTTCAGAAATCTTTGATGCAGGTGGAAAAGCATGTGGTTACAATGTTAATCATAATCTTCCCTTCCCCTAAACCCTTTCTTCCTCGCTACCTACTAAACTCTAAATTCTTTCTTTCCAAACAACCTAAACAGCAAAAAAACAACAAAATAATCTAACCTAGATAAACAAAAATATAACACTCAAAAATAAGCAAAACAAAACATACAACAACAAAATAATTGTAACCAGATAAAAGTAAATACAACAAGCTTTAGAGTATAATATTTGCTGGGCAACTACTAATGAACATGAGGCCTGCCCTGGAGTGGTTGATATGCACCATGTTACTCTATTGGCAAAACCTGATTTCCATTCACCCAGAAGGTAAATGTGACAGTTCCATTGTTAATCTGTCTTCTAGTAGCAAGGTTTACATTCATGTATTCATTCACTCATTCTTTTTATTCTCTCATATATTACATCATGACTGTAGTTTCCCCCATGACCCTTTCTTCCAGTCTCTCCATCCATGTTCATAACAGATTTACTCAAAGTAAATTTCTATTCTTTGTTAATTCCAGAATAAATTAATTCTCATAAGGCTGACATAGAGAAATAACTGGCCACACTGAAGATCTTGGAAAGCAAATTACAGACAATCTAGTGAAGAACTTTAAAAATTCAACTGCAAATGCTTTTTTGCTTTGTCATTTCTGCCACATTTTCAGCTTTAAGGTCAACTTTCACATAGAAGAACTGTCCTGTGCAGAAAGAAAAGAAATTCAGGTATGCTAACAACTTCTGGTCTGAAAAATGAAAGTGGCACAATCAGTCATAGAGGAATTTACTGTCCATTTACACTTTTCTTTCTTGTGAAGTTTTTTTTTTTTTCCATAGAAATTCATAGCGCATTTAGAGAACAAGTAATCTAACCAAGTGATTCTAACCAAGAATTCATGGGTGGATTTGGGAACTTAGTGTTTGGGAATGTTCAGAAAAGGTTGTAGAAAAGGAAATTTGTAAATGGGTTCCTGTAAAATTTTGTATGAAATCATGGGCTCAAGACTTGATCCTCTACAATAGAATCCTACAATCATGAGCTTGTAAGTGAAAACAAATGGTAACAGACAATTGAAATAGGTTAATATTTAGTTCTGATAAGTGTTTTAGCTGTATACATTTGAGGACAGAATCAAGTGGTACTGCAAAATTTTAGAAAGTAATTTTCTTACAGTATCACTTGAAAGTATGGACTGAACCTTAGATGTTCAATATAAAAATAGCAACTACATTATGCATAGGATTTAAATAAGGTTTATGTATCAGAGCATACTATCAAAATTATCTGGGGTATATGTTTAAAAACTGTATAAAGACTTGGCAGATATGCCAAACAAAAGTCTTTTGGGAAAAGACAAAATGCAGAATTCAACTTCATGTTGACTCAGATGTTACATCTAAGACAAAAAGAGTTTAAAACATTCTTCAAAAGTGTATCAACTACCCCTGAAAGAGAATGAAACTGTATGTAGAGAAATATTTTTTTTCTTAAACTCAAGATTATAGAATTTAAATTTTTAGAATTAAACAAGCAAACAAACAATTCTTCGTATTGATTCCTTAGTCAAAACGCATTACTAATATCACCATGAATAAAAGATAGAATATGATTAAATAAAAAGGAGAAGCATCATCAGATATTGTTATATTGTTTTGAGATAGGAAAATAAAACAAGATTCAAATTTTGTACTATATAACTATCAGAATTCTAGAAAAAGAGTTTGCAATCAAGTTGTTCAAGCGCACACACATACACACACACACACACACACACACACAATTGGTAATTTTAGATCACACCAAATTAAGTTCTATGTTTGACCTGTGCATGGGTAAAATGACAGACACAATGCAGAGGCATTCCCCAACTATAAGAAGAGCTGTTCAAAGGCAGTGAGCAAAGTTTCCAAGGAAAAGAGAGAACTGAGAAGTAGAAACATTTGAATTTTCAAAACAGAATCAAGCAAATGTCATTCAAACCAACTGGAGTCTTCATACCAAAACTTGAAGCTAGCTGATTGCAAAGATTCAAAATAAATACCACATTTTTTATCAGGCGTTAGTGTTACTTTCTATAATACTCCTGGGCCACAAGTGAGTCTGTTTGCAGAGTATTTCATCAAGAAATCTCATTTCTACTATAATAAAGCATTATGCAAAAGATGAAGATTATTCTGTATCCATTCCTCTGATGAGGGACATCTGGGTTGTTTCCAGCTTCTGGCTATTATAAATATGGCTGCTATGAACATAGTGGAACATGTGTCTTTATTACATGTTGGAGCATCTTCTGGGTATATGCCCAGGAGTGGTATAGCTAGGTCCTCAGGTAGTATTATGTCCATTTTTCTGAGGGTCTGCCAAACTGATTTCCAGAGTGGTTGTACCAGTTTGCAATCACACCAACAAAGAAAGAGTGTTCCTCTTTCTCCACATCCTCGCCAGCATCTGTTGTCACCTGGGTTTTTGATCTTAGTCATTCTGACTGGTGTGAGGTGGAATCTCCGACTTGTTTTGATTTGCATTTCCCTAATGACTAAGGATGTTGAGCATCTCTTTAAGTGCTTCTCAGCCCTATGAATTTCCAGAGTTGAGAATTCTCTGTTTAGCTCTGTTCCCCATTTTTTTGATGGGGTTATTTGGTTTTCTAGAGTCTAACTTCTTGAGTTCTTTGTATATGTTGGATATTAGCCCTCTATCGGATTTAGGATTGGTAAAGATCTTTTCCCAATCTGTTGGTTGCCATTTTGTCCTATTGACAGTATTCTTTGCCTTACAGAAGCTTTGCAGTTTCAAGAATTTGTCGATTCTTGATCTTAGAGCATAATCCATTGGTGTTCTGTTCAGGAACTTTTCCTCTGTACCCATGTGTTTGAGGCTTTTCCCCACTTTCTCTTCTATTAGATACAGTGTATCTGGTTTTATGTGGAGGTCATTGATCCACTTGGACTTGAGCTTTGTACAGGGAGATAAGATTGGATACAGAAAATGTGGTATATTTACACAATGGAGTACTACTCAGCTATTAAAAACAATGACTTAATGAAGATTGCAGGCAAATGGATGGAACTTGAAAATATCATCCTGAGCGAGGTAACTCAGTCACAAAAGAATGAACATGGTATGTACTCACTGATAAGTGGATATTAGCCCAAAATTTCAGAATACCTAAGTTTCACTTTATAGTAAGTGCTGGACTGAGAGTAAGGTCCCAGATGGAGGAGTTGGAGAAGGGACTGAAGGATCTGAGGGAGTCTGCAGCCCCATGGAGGGAGCAACAGTGTCCACTGGCCTGACACCCCCATCCCCCAGTCCTCATGGAGACTGGACCACCAACCAAAGAATACGCATCGAGGGACCCATGGCTCGCACCACATATGTGGCAGAGGAGTGCCTTGTTGGGCATGAGGGGGAGGAGAGGCCCCAGTAAAGGGGAATGTCAAGGTGGGAGTGGATAGTCAGGTGAGTGGGAGGTGGCATTCCCTCATAGAGATGGGAGAGGGGGAGGGGATAGGTGGATTCCAAAGAGGATACCTAGAAAGGGGGAAACATTGGAAATGTAAATAAAGTATCAAAAAATAAAAAAAAAATAAAAAAGAATTAAAAAATATTATTCTGGATTTAATTTAAATCACATGCTAGAAAATAATTCCACAATATTAGAAAATGAATAATTTATTTTACATAAATATACACACCTGACCTCAGAGTGATTCTGACATTTTCTCTTATGGAAAAACCAAATGTATGAAGTAAATATCCACACATATTTATAGCCCTTGGATATTTTCTTAACTAACAAGCCTCTTTAACTATCAATTTACTAGAGAAATACCACTTTTATATAATTTTTTCATTACTTTTTTAAATTTATTTTTTGATACTTTATTTACATTTCAAATGTTTCCCCCTTTCCAGGTTTCACATTGCAAGCCTCCTATCCCCTCCTCCCTCCCCCTGCCTCTATGAAAGTATTCCCCTACCCACCCACCCACTCACTCCCATCTTCGCTCCTTAACATTCCTCTATACTGGGGCATCTAACACCCTCAGACCCAAGGGCCTCCCCTCCTCCTGATTGCCAACAAGGCCCTTTTCTGCCACATATGTGGCCAGCACCATGGGTCCTTGCATGTGTATGCTTTGGTTGGTGGCCCAGTCTCCCAGAGCACTGGGGGTTCAGGCCAGTGGACACTGTTGCTCCCTCCATGGGGCCGCAAACTCCCTCAGCTCTTTCAGTCCCTTCTCCAACTCCTCCATCTGGGACCTCATGCTCAGTCCAACAGTTGCTGTGAAGTGAATCTTGGGTATTCCGAACTTTTGGGCTAATATCCCCTTATCAGTGAGTACATACTATGCTCGTTCTTTTGTGACTGAGTTACCTCACTTAGAATGATATTTTCAAGTTCCATCTATTTGCCTGCAAATTTCATGAAGTCATTGTTTTTAATAGCTTAGTAGTATTCCATTGTGTAAATGTACCACATTTTTTGCATCCACTCCTTTGTTGAGGGACATCTAGGTTGTTTCCAGTTTCGGGCTATTAAAAATGTGGCTGCTATGAGCATAATAGAGCATGTTTCATTATTACATGTTGAAGCATCTTCTGGGTGTATGCCCAGGATTGGTATAGCTGGGTCCTCATACTTTTATATAATTTATAAAAATGGAATAAAAATAAAAGATAAAGTAGAGTTTCTGAGTGTTTTAAAGTTTTACTGCTGTGAACAGACAACATGACCAAGTCAACTCCTATAAAGACAACATTTAATTGAGACTGGCCTACAGGTTCAGATGTTCAGTACAGTGTCATCAAGGCTGGAGCATGGAAGCATCCCAGCAGGCTTGGTGCAGAAGAACTTAAGAGTGCCACATCTTTATCTGAATTCTACCAGGAGAAGACTGGGTCCCAGGAAGCTATGGCATGATTCTCAAAGACTATGCCCACAGTGACACACTTCCTCCAATTAAGTCACACTTATTCTAACAAGGCCAAACCTCCAAATAGTACCGCTACTTGTGGCAAGAATATTCAAGCCACCACAGTGAGATAAGACATCTCTGTCAGTAATAAACCACATATTAAATATCACAACAATTCCTTCCACAAATTCTGGTTTTTTTTTTTCAACATATCAGGGAATTTGAAATAATCATTTTGCAATGCCTGACTAGTTCAGCACCAAGACTTTCAAACTGATTATTGTGAATTCTAATTCCCAGTAGTGTATAAAATGGGTTTTCTTCTTCTTTTAAAATTAATTAATTTATTTTATGTACATGAGTGTCTATCTGCATATACACTTACATGTCAGAAGAGGATATTAGATCACATTATTTATGTTTGTTAGCCCCCATGTCGTTGCTGTGAATTGAACTCAGGACTCCTGGAAGAACAACCAGTGCTTTTAATTTTTGAGTCATCTCTCCAGAGGAATTTCCTAATTCTTAAATACAATGTATATTTATTTTATGTAATTTGAAGAAGTCATATAAAGATTTCTCAACCAATAGAGTAATCCTTAACACATATTTCTGTTAAGGATTTTCAACTCTATGAGTTAAGTTGTGGTCTCTTCCACACAATTGTTTGATTCTCATATAAGATAGCACCCTCTGTTTGTATTTTTGACAGCCTTTGCTGAGTCTATCCCTGTGAACCCTGTTCTTCTGCATAGATCTTCAAGTGGTTTCGTCAGACCTTTGTATCCTTTCTGATGTTTTTGATAGACTCATAAAATTTATCTGAGCTTAATCTAATCTATTATGCAAAGCCAAGTAGTAGTAGCTCCTTATTTGACTGTAAACATCCCAAAGAAATCACAATAAATTAACATTATAGTACTTAAAAGTCTATCATGTAAGGATACAGTAAAACCTTTACTATGCTTTTTTTTTTTTTTTTTTTTTTTTTTTAAGCTTTTTTTTACACTCCAGATTTTATCCCAGTCCTGGTCCTTCCTCTAACTGCTCCACATCCCATATCTCCTTTCCCCTCTCTCATCTCTAGGAGGATATCCCCAGCCCCAGCCCCACCCATGACCCACCAGACTTCTGACTACCTGGGGCCTCCAGTCTCTTGAGATTAGTTGCATCTCCTCTGACTGAATCCAGACCTGGCAGTCTACTGCTGTATATCTGATGGGGGCCTTATATCAGCTGGTGTATGCTGCTTGGTTGGTGGCTCAGTGTCTGAAAGATCCTGGGGATCCAGGTTAATTGAGATTGCTAGTCCTCCTTCAGGGTCACTCTCCTCTTCAGTTTCTTCCATCCTCTCCCTAATTCAACCAGGGAGGTCACCAGTTTTTGTTTTTTGGTTGGGTATAAACATCTGCATCTGACTCAGCTGCTTGTTGGGTCTTTCTGAGGGCAGTCATGATAGGACCCTTTTGTGAGCACTCCATAGCCTCAGTAATACTGTCAGGCCTTGGAGTATCCCCTTGAGCTAGTTTCCACTTTAGGCGTGTCATTTTAACTCCTTTTCCTCAGAGTTTTTTCCACTTCTGTCCCTGAAATTCTTTCAGACAGGAACAATATGGGTCACAGATTTTTACTGTGGGATGGCAACCCCATCCCTCACTTGATATACTCTTTCTTTCTGCTGGAGGTGGGCTCTACAAGTTTCCGATCCCCACTGTAAGGCACTTCATCTAAGGTCCCTTCCTTTGAGTGCTGAGAGTCTCTTACTCCCAAGTCTATGGTACATTCTATAGGGTCTCCCTACCTCCTACCTCCTAAGGTTGGGTCTTTCCATTCTTTCTGTTGGCACTCAGGGATTCAGTATTTTTCCCCTACCTCTCCTCCCCTCCAGTCCTGCCCCCTCCTTAATTACTTTCTTCTCCCTCTCATGCTGGACTGAACCATCCTCACTTGGGTCTATCTGCTTGTTAAATTTTTTTGAGTTCTGTGGACTGTATCCTGGGTATTTTGTACATTTTTGGCTAAAATCCTTTTAATAGAGAGTGGATACCATGCATATAATTTTGGATCTGAGTTACCTCACTCAGGATGATATTTTCTAGTTCCATCCATTTTCCTGCAAAACTCAGAATGTCCTTGTTCTAAATAACTGAGTAGTATTCTGTTGTGGGACATCTGGGTTGTTTCCAGCTTCTTGCTGTTACAAAAAAGGCCACTATGAACACAGTGGAACACATGACCCTGTTGCATGGTAGGTATTTTTTGGGTATATGTCAAGAGACATATATCTGGATCTTCAAGGAGACCTATTTCCTATTTTATGAAGAGTCTCTAGATTGATTTCCAGATTTGTATTCTCAGTTTGCAATTCAACCCACAATGGAGCAGTATCCCTCTTTCTCCATATTCTTGCCAAAATGTGCTGTCACCTGAGGTTTTGAACTTAGCCATTCTGATTGGTGTAAGGTAGAATCTCGGGATCATTTTGATTTGCATTTCCCTGACCACTAAGGACTTTGAAGACTTCTTTAAGTGCCTCTTAGCCATTCGAGATTCCTTTGTTGTGAATTTTCTGTTTAGTTCTAAAACAGATTTTTTGTTTAGTTTTCTTGGTGGTTAGCTTCTTGATTTCTTTATATCCTTTGGATATTAGTCCTCTATCAGATGTGGGGTTAGTGCAGATATTTTCCCAGTCTGTATGTTGCCAATTCACCTATGTCCTTTGCCTTATAGAAGCTTTCCAGTTTCATAAAGTTCAATTTATCAATTCTTGATCTTAGAGCATGAGCCACTGCAGTTCTGTTTAGGAAATGTCCCCATGTCTACGAGTTCAAGGCTCTTTCCCACTTTCTCGGCTATTAGTTTCAGTATATCTGATTTTATGTTGAGTTCCTTGATCCACTGGGATTTGAGCTTGGTGCAAGGTGACAAATATGGATCTATTTTTCTTTCTCTACATACAGATTGCCAGTTAGACCAGAAAAATTTATTGAAGATGCTTTCTTTTTTTCCACTGTATAATTTTGGCTTCTTTATCAAAGATCAAATGTCCATAAGTGTGTGGATTTGTAATAAAACCACATTTACTATATTTTTTTTTACCCCTAAATGCTACTCATTGTTTTCACAATGCCTCTTTTTTTTAGTTTTATGTCACTTTTTTTTTTTATCTTATTTATTTACATTCCAAATATACTACCCCTTTTCTGGGTTCTTCAACCCCCCAATGCTTTGTCCCTCAGAGTGTGTTCTACTCACCTGCCCCCCCCTCACCAATTTCCTCTTTCTGATAAATGAAATATGGAGGCTTTTTAGGAGATTTCATAAACACTTGTGTTCTTCTACATATAAAGTCTAAATGTAATAAAATTAATATGCAAGTAACTATCAAGTTGTGACATATGAATTCACACAAAACACATAATTTGAACAAAATAGGTTACAGGGACTTCTAACAGCAAAATATATACTCCCATGAAACACTTGAACTGGAAAAGGAAATATCTTCAGATTTGTGAAGCAGGAGTGTATGCATTTCCTTATCTGCTTTACAACAGCCACTGTGAAGTGAGCTGTCTTTTAGATTTCACCAAATTTATCTAATGGTGCAGAATGGGCAAATGCAAAGAGAATAAGAGAAGATTAGTGTAAATTCTTACAAGGATATATATATATATATTCAGTAAAATGACCTTATTTCATTTACCATAAATTATTAATTGAACAAGTGGCCCAACCTCAAATACTTTTTCTAAAAAAATGAATCCTTATTCTTTAGCTGGTATTGAATAATGTCCCTCTCACAGAAAGAAATGCCAAAAATAGGTCAAAAGGTCTTGTGAAATTAGTAGCAAAAGCCATAATGTTAATTTAATTTAAGAAGGAATTTTCTTAGAATATATAAAATCCTAGCTGATATGGAGTGATTGTCTTCCTTGTGAGTCTACATTAATAAAAATAAAGCCTTGTGTATGTTTTCTGTTCTTAGACTGTCACATACCATTTGGAAACAAAGATAGAGGAGGTTTATTCTAAACAATCAATGAAATTACAAGTTCTTGTTTAATTTTCAATTGAAGCTGAATATATTTTCTCTTATTTGCACCACAAATATTCTTGTTAAACTAGAAAGAAAGAGTATGACATTCAAGTACTTGAACACCATAATTTTCAATTAATTTTTTAATGACTTGAACAATCTATCATTCAATCATATTTTAAAAAATTCTAAGTAAAAGTAATCAGAATTCTTCACTTGAAATACACCTTCAATATTTCTTGATTAATTTAGAGATAGTGTTTCACTCTATAGTTTAGGTTGGTCTGGAAGTATCTGTGTAGCCTTGAATTCAAAGCAATCCTCCAATTTCAGCCTTGAGTATTAAATAACAAGTAAGAGCCATCTGTCATATCAGGGTACTATTTCTATTTTTTTTTTTTTAACAGACAGACTATTTTAAAGGGGGAAAATGCACTCATGATCTTTAAAAATCCAGTGAACCCATGGCTCCAGCCACATATGTATCACAGAATGGTGTTGTTAGGCATCAATGGGAGGAGAGCTCGTTGGTCCTATGAAGGCTGGATAGATGCCCCAGTGTAGTGGAATTTGAGGGTAGGAAGGTGGGAGTGGGAGGGTGGGTGGAGGAACACCCTCATTGAAGAAAGGGAATGGGGATGGGATAGGGGTTTTCCTGGAGGGGGAGAAACCAGGAAAGGGGATAACATTATAATGAAATTAAATAAAGTATCCAATAAAAAAAATCCAGTGAGTTTCACAGATACAAGCAATCCCAGTTAAGATGTGGAATTTGAACATCACATCTAGTAAGTTTCATATTATTCTTCAGTTTCTAGTTGTACCTAGAGGCTACTACTATTATCAGTTCTAATATCTTATGATAAAAAGAAAGAAACAAGTGTTTAGTGTTGTCTAGGCTCATTCAAGGTTGTAATGTAATTGAAATTTACACACATTTTTATTTGTGTGAAGTGTTTCATTGTACAGTGTGTAGAACTATTAGGGCCACTTCTAGAAACTTGGCAGGAATTTGAAATTGGACCAGGATATGGAAGTAAGCTCTGGCAGGAGATTGATTTTGGGTTATGATAAGGAAGTGAGCTCTGAAAAGAATTTGACTCAGGTCTAGGTCAGGGAAGTAGGCTCAGATAAATCTATTTACATTTGGGCTAATATATTGCTTAAAGTAAACTCAGCTGAGGAATGTGTGGCATTCCTTTTATCTTGGTCATCTTGGTCATCCTGATAAGTCCCTAGAAACAATGAACACAGGACTGTGTTTATTGCCTTATTGTTTGTTCCTTGACCTAGAACTGACATTATTATTTATAAGTATTTACATATACTTAAAATGGTATAAAAGCAGACTGGAAAAAAATAAACCCACTTCAACCCTAGAACTGACTGGAGTCATGTTGTAGTGTTGTCTAATTATCTTTTTCTTTTCAGTCGTCATTTTCTCCCTTGAGACCAGGTTGACTGATGAGCTTACTTTTAATAAAGACATGTCCTAATTAGTTTATAACTTACTTTTTGAAAAACTTGATGCTTAAATTGTATTGTTCTCGACTATAATTAGATGCTAAACAAAAATATATGACAGTGTTTTGATTAAAATAGTTCTATTTTTCAATTAGCTAATTAATTAATTAATTAACCAACTCCCTCCCACAGAATCAACTTACACAATAGCTCTTTCTATACCCCTTTCTCTTCTCTTCTAAGGCAATCACCCCCTGCGTGGGTATTACCTCATCAAAGCACATCACGTTTCTGCAAGTCTAGGTACATCTTCTGCAATTAAGAGTAGAAAAAGCAGCACAGGTAGGTGAAAAGATTTCACAGACAGGCAGCAGCTTTAGGGACAGCCACTGCTCCAGTTATTGGGGGATCCACAGAAAGACTGAGTACATCTGCTACATATGTACTCTTTGGTTATTAATTCAGTCCCTGAGAGACTCTAAGGGTTTTTCTTAGTTGACTCTTTTGCTCTTTCTGTGGAGTTCCTATCCCCTTTATGGCCCTCAATCCTTCCCCCAACTTTCCCATAATGGTCCAAGAGAAACATATAATATTTGGCTGTGAGTCTCTGAATCTGTTTCAGTCAGCTGTTAGGTGGAGACTCGGAAAATAGTTATGCTAGGATACTGTATGCAAGCATTACACACTATCATTAATAATGTCATGGATTGATGCTTGCCCATGGGATGTATCTCAAGTTGGGACAGTTAGTGGTTAGCCATTCAGTCAGTCTCTGCTCCAACTTATTCTCTGCACTTCTTGTAGACAGGCAAATTTTGAGTAAAAAAAAGTTTGTGGGTGGGATAGTTGTACTTATCACTTTACTAGAGGTCCTGTCTGACTACGGGAGGTGGCCTCTTCAGGTTAGATATTTCTACTACTATACATCCCAGTTAAGGGTACCTACCTTCACTCTTAGGAGCATTTTCAATTGCAGATCTCTGGCATATCATAGAGATGGGTTCCAAATCCCAACCTTTCTCTCCTCACAACTAAACAAAACATCCCCATTAAACTCCTCATCCCCTTACCCACCCAGTTTCCTCCCTCCATCTATTGCCTTTGATTATTTTATTCCCCCTTCTAAGTGAGATTCAGGCATCTTTGATTGGGCCTTCCTGGTTGTTTAACTTCTTGTATCTGTAGAGTGTAGCATGGTTATCCTGTACTTTATGGCTAATATTCACTCACACAGCATACATACACCATGCATGGCTTTTGGAATCTGGGTTATTTCACACAGGGTGATATTTTCTAGTTCCATCAATTTACCTGCAAAATTCATGATATTCTTGTTCTTAAAAGCTGAATAATATTACATTGTATAAATAAACATTTTCTGTGTACATTTTTTGGTTGATGGACTTCAGGGTCTTTTTCAGTTTCTAGCTAATGAGAATAAAGCTGCCATGAAGAGTGTGTGTCTTTGTGGTGTGGTGGAGCATCTTTTGGGCATACATCCAGGAGGAGTATAGCTGGGTCTTCAGATAGAACTACTCCTAATTTTCTGAGCAACCACAAGATTGACTTCCAGAGTATTTGTATAAATTTGTAATCTCAGTAGCAATGGAGGAATGCTTCCCTTCCTCTACATCCTTGACAGCATTTGCTATAGTTTTTGATCTTAGCCTTTCTATAGGTGTAAGATGAAACCTCAAAAATATCTTGATTTGAATTTTATTATCAAGGACATTGAACATTTCTTTAAGTATTTCTCAGACATTGTGATTCTTCTGTTAAGAATTATTTGTTCTGTTGATCCTCTCAGAGAACAGTATGCTCCCATCTGCAAGCATAACAGAGTATAATTAATAGTGTCAAGTATTGGTACTTTCCCAAGGAATGTGTCTCAAGTTGGGGCTGCTGTTGGTTGTTTATTCCCTTGTCTATGCTCTGTACCCCATGTCTGCAGTTCTTGTAGACAGGACACATTTTAGGTTGAAAGTTTGATGTGGTGGTTGGTGTCTCTCTTGTTCCACTGGGGTTCTTGCCTGGCAACAGGAGGTGACCTCTTCAGGTTCTATAATTCCAATATTATGAGTCACTCCTAAGGTTACCATCATTGATTCTGAGAACCTCAGAAATATTTTGATTTGCATTTCTCTGATGACTAAGGATTTTAAACACTCCTATAAGTGCTTCTTAGCCATTCAAGATCCCTTTGTTTAGCTCTGTACCCCATTGTTTCCTTGGGTTATTTGGGTTGTTGGTGTGTAATTTCTTGAGTTCTTTGTAAATTTTGGATATTAGCCCTCTGTGAGAGGTAGGGATGGTGAAGATCCTTTTGCAATCTGTAGGCTTTGTCCTATTGAGAGTGTCCTCTGAGGGGCTCTACCCAGCAGATGACTCAGACAGATTCAGATACCCATAGCCAAACAGTGGATGAAGCTTGGGGACAATTATGGAAGAATAGGAGGAAAAATGGGGTGCCCCAAAGAGGATAGCAACTCCACAGGAAGAACAGAAGAGAACCTGAAACCTTGGGACTCTCAGAGTTTGAAATACAAAGAAAAGGACATGAATGTTTTAGACCTAGGACTCCCCAGACATATGTAGCAGATGTTCAGTTTTGTTCTCATGCAGGTCTTGAACAACTGGAATGGGGGTTATTCCAAAAGCTGTTGACCGTACTTGAGAGATCATCTTCTAGCTGGGCTGTCTGTCTGGCATCAATGGGAGAGAAAGCATCTAGCCTTGCAGAGACTTGAAGTGCCAGGGTTTTGGGATACCCAGCGATCCCCCACCTGCTCAGAGGAGAAAGGAAGGGTGATGGAGGAAAGATTGTGGGAGCAAGTGGCCAAGAAAGGCTACTCAAAAGGATGTAAATTTAATAAATAAACAATAATATAAAATTAAACAAATAATGCTCTGTTGAGCTCTGTACCTCATTTTTAATTGGGTTATTTTTTTATTGGAGCATATCTTCTTGAGTTCATCATATATTTTGCATATTAGATTTTTGTTGAATATGGGGAGAGTGAAGATCTTTTCTCAATCTATAGGCTATCATTTTATATTAGTGACACTTTCCTTTGCCTTAAAGTAGCTCTTTAGTCCCATGAGTTCCCATTTATCAATTGTTGACCGTAGAGACTGAGACATTCGTCTTCTTTTCAGGAAATGTCTCCTGTACCAATGTGTTCAAGGCTATTAGTTTATCACATTTAATGTTGAGTTCTTCGATTTTTTTTTATTTCAGTTTTTGAGCAGGGTGATATATCTGAATCTATTTGCATTCTTCTACTTCAAGAATTCATTTAGACCAGTAACACTGTTGAAGATATTTTTTTCCATTGACTGTTTTTTATGTGTTTTTGAAAAATCAAGTGACTATAGATGTGCCTGTTAGTTTCTGAGTGTTCAATTCAATTCCATTGTTCAATGTGTCAGTTTCTGTACTCATACCATGCAGTTTGTATCACTATTTCCTGTAGTACAGCTTAAGGTCAGGGGTGGTAATTCCTCCAAAAACTTTTATTGTTCATGACTGTTTTGTCTATCCTTGGTTTACTGTTTTTCTATATGAAATTGTAATTAATCTTCCAAGGACTACAAAAATTTGTCTTGGAATTTTGATGGGGATTGCATTGAATCACTAGATTTCTTCTGGTAAGATGGACATTTCCACTACTACATTAATCCTATCTATCCATGAGCATGTGAGATCTTTCCATCTTCTCATATCTTCTTCAATTTCTTTCTTCAAGGACTTGAAGTTTTTGACATATACATCTTTCACCTGTTTAGAGTTATATCTAGATACTTTATATAATTTGTGGCTATTGTAAAGTGAGTTTTTTCACTAATTTCTTTCTAGGCTCAATTATTTCTTGTATAAAGGAAAGCTACTAATGTCTTTGAGTTAATGTTTTTATCCAGCCATATTGCTGATGCTGTTTCCCAGGTGTAGGTATATTCTGGTAGAATTTTTGATTGCTAATGTATATTATCATATCATCTGCAAATAGAAATATGTTGACTTCTTTTCCAATTTGTATCCTCTTGATCTCTTTTAGGTTTTTTTTGTTGTTGTTGTTCTTGCTTAGACTTCAAGTGCTATATTGAATAGCTAGGCATAAAGTGGGCAGCCTTGCCCTGTCCTTGATTTTAGAGAAATCACTTTACATTTCTCTCCATTTAGTTTGATGTTGACTACTTGTTTGCTGTATATTGGTTTGATTATGTTTAGGTATGTGCCTTGTACCCTTGATCTCTCTAATACATTTTAAAACATATTTTTTATTTATTTTTTACTTTTTCACTTAAAATCCAGCTCACTGCTCACCTCCCAGTAACATTCTCCAACAATCCTTTTCCTATCCCCCTTTTCCCTTCTTGTCTGAGAGACTAGGGACACCCCTGAGTACCACCCGCACTTCCTTACTCTGTGAAACTAGGCACATTTCTTCCATGAATTCCAAACAAGGCAGCCCAGCTAGTGGAACATACTGCAAGTGCAGGCTACAGCTTTTGGGATAGTTCTTGTCTAGTTGTTAATGACCCACATGAAGACAAAGCAGCACATCTGTTGAATATGTGCAGGGCTGACTAGGTCTAGCCCATGAATGTTCTTTTTTTGGGAGTTGAGACCCTGAGAACCCCAAGCAACCAGGTTACTTGACTCTGTTGGTCTTCCTGTGGAGTTCCTATTCTTTTCATTGCCTGCAATCCTCCCTCCTATTCATCTGTAATTGTCCCCAAGCTCCATCCATTACTTGGCTATAGGTGTGTATATCCATCTGAGTAAGCTGTTGTGTGGAGCCTCTCAGAGGACAATATTTTCCTGTCTGCAAGCATGACAGAGTATCATTAATAGTGCTAAGGATTGGTGCTATCTCCAAGGTTTATACCTACGTGCTTCTTCATCTCTACTGTTGTCCCTAATTAATATAATCCAAGGTAATTGATTTATTTCTCTAAATAACTGTATTTTCTGAGTTTTCTTCAAAATGATTACTTATTTTTCATAATATGAAGAAGTTTTTGTATATCACCCTGACATGAACCCTATAATCCATAACTGAAAAAGGTGTTTACATGGTACACATTTTTAAATTCCCAATGTAGTTACCTGGAGTTGCTAGTATCATATCATCAGGCAAAGCATATGTCATGTTTGTGCTAGTTAGTATACCTTATCCTATGTAAGGAGCGGTTAGAGTATTCGCCATTACAAGATGGCGCTTACTTCCGCTGTCACTCTGAGGAAACTTGTGGATAGTGCGGGGTGGCTCGCCCGAAGCGCCTGCGCATTATGGGTGTACATGACTAATCACCGCCCACTCCCGGGGCGCGCCAACCAGTGGAAGACACATTGCCTCAGGGCTATATAAGCAGCGCCATTCTAGGGCCCTGGGTTCTTCCTCCATCAATGGCTGAATAAAGCTGAACTGCAGACGGAGCCTATGTGTCGCGTGTCTTCTTGCTGGCGAGAGGCGCGCGGGACAACTGGTGCCGAAAACCCGGGACACCGGGAGCCTTTTCACACCGAGGAGAACCCCCCGCCCACCGGACGGGGAGGCTTCGCAAATCTGCAGTGGTAGGTGAGCTCTCTCAAATATGCTGGACTCTGAATTTCTGATGGGGTCGTTTGCGGGTGATGCACTGCTGGGACTTCTCTTAGCATTTGTGATTGCTGCCCGCTTCCTTCTGGTCTCTGGTAAAAGGGAGACAGCTAACGGCCAGGAGGCATTAGAAGACATTCGGGACAGTTTATCTGAGCCAGAGTGGGACCACAGGTTAGGAGCTCGACCAAAACGGAGAGATGCATCTAAAGAAACAGACCTCCCCAAAAAAAGAAATACAAAGGGGAAGATAAGAAGGGGAAAGGATGCCCCGGGAGAGAGAAAGAGAGGCCAAGAGGGCCTGGGAGAGAGAAAGAGAGGCCAAGAGGGCCTGGGAGAGAAAAGGAGAAAAGAGGAAGAAAGACAAACAAAAGAGAAGGGGAAGGGCCATATGATCTCTGGGCCTGTGGCTCCCAGTGCGCCACCTCCGTACGCGGAGGGGCGTAGCCCGGATTCCTTTCTCACAAAGGAAGAACAGAGAAAGATCTGGCAGGCATTTCCGGTATT
>CM052705.1:12776719-12787312 GCA_028551405.1 Uromys caudimaculatus | reverse complement strand
TTCTCAGAGAGAAAAGGTTATGACTGGAAAGTGCACACTGGGTACTACAGTATCAAGATTCCAATATTTCATATAATGGTGGTTGGTCATTTTATTAAAGATCCTTTTAATTTTTTCATTAAACACTCCTGTAAGATTATTTGTAAGTTGCTCAGTTGGTGTTGTAATCTGAACTATTATTGGTCAATTATTGCCTAAGCTCTCCAAAAATACTCTAAACCATAAGCACAATAGACGGCATTATGAGAAATGGTATCTTTTCCTTATTAAGAAAATCTTTCAACTTTGATTGCTGTCACAACCAAATCGACTGAGAGGGAACAAAATCAGGAGATATATGTGATATTTCTGGCTGGCAGATTACTGAATCAGATTTTCATGGTCAATGTGAAATTAGATCTATTGCAGCTATATAGACAAAGATATGTATGCTGGAGATGTGTTGGTGGGCTTTGGCATGTGTTTAAGAACACTTAAAACATGAAGAAAGAATGCAGAAGCTTTTGCTTAGTCAGAGATGTCTAAAGAGAAGACATTAGAAAAAAGTAGCCTCTGCATGAGAACAAAAAGAGACTGTAGTACAGTGGGCACAAGAAAAAAGGCTCCTCAAATTCCTCAGAGGATACAGATCTGTGAAGATGAAGTTGGGATATGGTTGCCTCCTGTGATTAGATGTCATAACTTTCTTTTGCACCTAACCAGGAAATAGATCTTGTAAACAAAATATAGCCAAAATTGGTGTGCACAATCACAATCTACTTCTGACAAAAATCCTAACACTAGCCATTTATTCTGTCTTTCTCCTTTCTATTGGAAAGGGGACAGGGTCTGGAAACATTGTTGCCATGTAAAGAAGGTGGCCCATGATTTTCTGTGTCTAGTGACTCTGAGGTTACTAGGAAAACAAGATTTCATTTTGTTTTAACTGGTGAATTTATAGGTTTCTTCATTATAGCACCTATAATTATGGGTACTTTTAAAATCAAGCCATTTAATCTGTAAGCTAAAATTATGATAGATTAATTTGGAACATTATTGGTAAGATCTGAAAGAAAGAAAGAGAGAGAAAGAAAGAGGGAGAGAGGGAGGAAGGAAGAGGAATAAAGAGGAAGGAAGGAAGGAAGGAAAGAAGAAAGGAAGGAAGGAAGGAAGGAAGGAAGGAAGGAAGGAAGGAAGGAAGGAAGGAAGGAAGGAAGGAAAGAAGAGAAAAAGAAAAAAAAAACTAAAAAGAAAAAGAAAAAGAAAATGAAAAAAAAAAAAAAAGCCAGTGCTCAATATGGCATCTTTGTTGGTTTGTCTTAAACATTATATACATTTTGAATATTCAAATATTCTTCTGTCTTTACCTGAAAAGATAGTTAGAAAAACCACTCAGATGATTTATAGTGTAAACATATTTTCAGAACTGGAGGGCTGACTTGGCTTGTTCCTTAAGGTTACGAAGAATTTAAGGAGCACAAAAGGGAGGAAAACAAAATTCTCCAGGGAGGATAGCAATCATTAAACTGAAAATTTATGTTTGCAGAACCAAGATGTAGCTACAAGAAAATACCACTGAGGAATATTAAGGAAGCATCAGGCTGACTAATAATCATTTCCAGTCGAGCTGTGGTGGCACACACCTTTAATCCCAGCACTTGGGAGGCAGAGGCAGGTGTTCTTCTGAGTTTGAGGCCAGCCTGATCTACAGAGTGAGTTCCAGGATAGCCAGGGCTACACAGAGAAACCCTATCTCGAAAAAAAAAGAAAAAGAAAAAGCATTTCCACCCAAATTCATTTACCAAATTGAGTGAATCTTCAATAAATACAAACCCACACATAGCAATATCTCTCCTAGGAATGCTAGCATTTTCCCATCAGATTGAATTGTTCTGCATAGCTACCACTTTACCGGGGAAGATGACAGCGTGTCTTTCTTCCTGCTGGGATTAAATCAACATATCTGTATGCTAGGAAGCACGGCTTTTCCTATTCAGGCTAACTGAGCTGACAATTTGCCAAAAGGAAACACTCTTTCACACAATGGAATGGTAGGATTTTATAAAATACAGTATTACATCAGTGAACAAATATTAGAAAAAAAAACTCAGTAATTTTATAAGATACTTTAAATAAAATTGCCCCAAATTGCTAATAAGGACTCAATAGAAGGGTATCCTAGGTAGGATTAAGTGTTGCTTTAGAAACTTTGTTGAAAGTTTTAGAGGTGGTGTCTTAGATAGGGTTACTATGGCTATGATGAAGCACCATGACAAAGAGTGGCTTGAAGAGGAACAGGCGTATTTTACTTATTCTTCCAGTTAAGAGTCTATCATTCAAGGAAGTCAGTGCAGGACTAGATCCTAGAGGATCTAGTGGTGCAGAGGTCAGGGAGGGGTGCTACTTACTGCATTGGCTACTAAGCTTGTTCAGTCTTCTTTCTTAGAGAACCCAGGACAGCCAGTCACAGCATGATTCCACAAGCAATGTGATGGGCTCTTTCTAGCTGATCACTAATTAAGAATATGCCTCAAAATAAAATCTTGCTGAAGAATAATAGTAATAGTTTCAGTGTTTGAAGATTATCTGACATGGAAATGAAGACTGATCCTTCATTTGGTTGAACATGTTATTTATTTGTTCAAATAAACCCCTCCCACACAATTATGTTATATAATTATATATAGAATAACAAACTTGTGCAGCTGTTTTTATTCTAATGCTAATTGTGTCCCCTAAAACTGATTGTCCGAAAAGGTCTGCAGGTATCTTCTAGAAACCTGCCCCTAGTTAATTCTGATTGGTAAATAACAATGCCAGCGCCAATAGTCGGAGAACAGAAACAGAGGTGAGATTTAGGGTTCCTAGGATTATAACCACAAGGAAAAGAATGAGATAAACCATGCCGTAGGTGAATGTAAAGGAGAGGAGAGATGGAGTCTGCCATGGAAGGGTAATAATGTACAGGGGAGAAAAGAAGAGCAGCCATGTAAAGGGGCCAAGAGAACTCAGCCAAGAGGGCTGCTCAATTGGTTCAAGAGCAGCCAAGATGGAACATAGAAATTAGTAAGTAGTAACTTGGAGTTATTGGTGGGAAGTAGATTCTAACAACATGGAAGATAGGTTCCCAAAAATCGTGCTGCATAAGGGGTATTAAAATATAAAGACTGTGTTTCTTTCATTCAGGAATGTAAATGGTCAAGGGCAAGAAGTAACCACACAGTTGGATTTATTATAATATAGTAATACTACATATTTCAGAGAGTTGATCCTGATGAGCATTATAATAAAATGCTGACACTGCAGTACTCTCTGTGTTATTGATGCAAAAATAGTCTGGATTTTGTTCAAATTTACTGAATGAAATAAAAATAAATAAGAAAATAGTTTATTCATGTATTCTTTTATCTAATTTATAATCCCAAGTGCATATTCAATTAGGAATAAACTCAATCACATAGACATATACCCTGTATAAATCCTATGGAAATATTAGGTTGAAATAGTAAACATTTTATTAAGTAATGATATAGAATTATATAATTTAGTGTTACTGTTAACTAACATCATTATTAATTTTGTGATGCTGCCTTGTTTATCAGAAACTTGGATTAAGTATTTATCTTAATGAAGAGCATAGATCACTGACCTTCAAATAATAACAGGTTTTCTATGATGTTTTCTATTATCATTTATTGAGATTACCTATTGTTGGTTCCCTTGCCAGCATGTCCAGGTAAGAGAAGAGAACCCAGTCTAGCTGTGTCTGTCTGGGGCTGAGTGGATGGTGAGTGTCAATGGCCAAAAATAAACAAGCCAGGCTGTGAGTCTTGTAGAAGCAGGAACTCACTTTATTAAACTAGGCATTTGCCTATATAGAGAAGGTAAGGAGGTGGGCACTTGGGTATGAGAAGAGATGACATGCAAGGCAGGGAAGAGTGACTGAGGGTAAGGAATAACGGACAGGGCCAATAAGTTCATTTTACATCAGCAGTAGTTAGACAGGCAAGGACCGGTGCAGGACGTGCTGAGTTATCCCCAGGCGGAAGAAAAAGACAGGTCTTGAAAATTGAGCCAGGTTTAGGCTTTCCCACAAAGTCACAGAAACTTGAGCCAGGCTCAGATTTGTCCTCATGGTCCAAATCAGGGCCAAAATGGGACCCAACATACCCCCTTTTGTTTTTATAATGAACAGGTGACATGGCTCCTGTCTTAGGTTGTCCCCTCAAATGGGGATCTTACCTGTCTCTGGCTAACATGTGTCTTTCTGGCTCAAGGGTGGGTACTCCAGGACCTGTCTTAGGTTGTCTCAGCACATCTGAGATCTTATCCATAGTTGGTCAGCTGAGGAAGGGTTCTCATAGGCAGAGGGATATATGGAACCTGATTCAAAAGAGACAAGTCTTTGGTAATGGACATCAACTTGGTGAAGCCGGACTGACTCTAGCTTCTGATGGATAAATTGAGTGAGCTTATTGAGCACACATGGCCCAACAGTCAAGATAAGGAGAAGGAGAAGAAAGGGGCCAAGGAGGGGTAGGAAATATGATAATAGGTCACAATGGGTTGCCTTGGAACTCTTTTTGCCTCCTTTCTGTCTTTCTAAGGCTTCTTTATCTTGTTTTGGACAATTCCAGATTGATTAGCATAAAAGTAGTATTTTTTTTCCTGTAAGAAAAGACAGATACCTCCCTCCTAAGCTGTTAAAAGGTCTAGTCCTCTTCTATTTTGAAGGACCACCTAAACTAGTGAATCAAGCTGTTTTTGAAAATCAAACATAGTACTAGATACAAGATTAATATCACTGTCCAATTGTTGAGGGAGTTTCTCACCACAGGGGGAATTGGTATTATCTTCAGCCACTGCCTTCTTGAGTTCTTTAATCTCTTGTGGATCCCAAGAATACCAAGCCACTGGCTGATTACTGCTGGGGTTGACACTCACTGGGTAAAGGGTGGTGGCATACGGGTGCCAAGCATCTCCCTATTGTAAGACCTGTGAGCAGAGCAGAGGTACTCTGATAAGGGTGGTTTGAGGGGTCCAAAGAGGGATAAAGAGGTTCAAGGGTGGGATCAGACTTGGAGGAAAACTGCTCCATAATTTATGGAGGTACACTCACCCACAGACCAATTAGCCCATTAGTGTTCTTCCATCAAGAGAAGTTCCTCACATGGGCACCATTCTGTTGGATCCCTTGCTGGCAGGTTCAGGCCAGAGGAGAGAGGAGAAAGCCCCTCCAGGGCTGAGTGAGATGGCGAGTGTTGATAGCCCAAAAGAAACACTCCAGGCCAGGAGTCTTGTCGAAATAAGAACTCACTTTATTAAATTAGGCATTTGCTTATATAAAGAAGGTGAGGAGGTTGGTACTTAGGTATGGCAAGAGATGGCATACGAGGGAGGGAAGGGTGATGGAGGGTAAGGGATAAGTGACAGGGCCAATAAGTTCATTTTACATTAGCAGTAGCTAAGCAGGCAAAGTCTGGTTCAGATCATCCAGTCATCCCTGGGCAGAAGAGAGAGAGAGACAGGTCTTGAAAATTGAACCAGGCTTAGGCTTTCCCACAAGGCCACAGAAACTTGAGCCAGGCTCAGATTTGTCCTCAAGACTGAAACCTGAGCCAAAATGGGGCCCAACAACCTATTGCATGCAAACTATCAATTCACCCAATACAGTGAATTATGAGCTGGGAAGATGGTTCAGTGTATAAGATTGATGTGCAAAAAAGAGCTTAAAACCTAAACATGTATGTAAAAGCCAGATTGTACCACACTTGCCTATAGTCTATCATCCCAACATTAGTAGTATACTACTGAGGGGTAAACTTAAGGGGTTTTTTGAAAGTAAGTTGTGTTGGATTGTGTTTAACTGGGACAAACATATGAAAAATGTTTCTTTGAATTAGACATAGGTGAAAGGATGAGGCAAAGACTTGTGGAGGACACGTGATTGGAAAGAGTTTAAATAGAACTCAATTACACAATGGAAGATAGACCAATACATATGTCATTAACAACAACAACAAGAAAACCTTTTATCACATGTATTTTCATGTACTGTAACAAAACATCCTTTCACCTATGTCTACTTCAACAAAATGTTCCTTCATGAATCTGCCTTAAACATTCACCTGTATCTACTTCAATGAAATATTCCTTCAAATGGTTGCCCTGATAAAACATCATCCAATACAAGTGACTTCCCAAAGATTCCTTAAGTTTCCATTTCACACACACTGCTGAAAATGTAATTTATTGAGATATTTTCTCTGTGGTACATGTCAGTATATTTTCATACAGATGACTTAACTAAGAAGTTACCAGCATTTAGAACATGATTTCTTATTTAGACACTTTAGTTACTTATAAAAAACTTAAATAATTTGCTTACTTAACAAAACAATTAGGCAAAATTATACCCCATATGGGAGGAGGGAGGTGAGGAGCTTATTTGACTAATATTATATTGTATATTCAGTAACACTACCAACAACTGTATGCCTTCCTTATTTTATTTGATAATATGAACTCAGGCAGGGAAAGTAACTTATAAGATGCAAAGCAAAAAACTAATCTGGGCAATAGCATAATAAAATAGGAACTTCAAACAGCCTAAATTTTAATCGTAAACAAAATTTCCACACACATGTACAGCTGAACATTTCTGTGGTTGTTTCATTAGTATATGCTACTGATTTACATATTTGAAAACTATATTTCTGGTACTAGGAATTTTTTTTGTTTGTTTTTTCTGAGACAGGGTTTCTCTGTGTAGCCCTGGTTGTCTTGGAACTCACTCTGTAGACCAGGCTGGCATCAAACTCAGAAATCCGCTTGTCTCTGCCTCCCAAGTGCTGCGATTAAAGGTGTGCGCCACCATTGCCCATCTTGGTTCTAAGAATTTAATCAAGAACTTCAGAGGTGAGAGACAAGTGTTTAACCACTTATTCATATGTCTAGCACAAACTAAATATTTTCAACAATTTTATTTAAAATATATTTTACTTTTTTTTTTTTTTTTTAAGATTAAAAGTAGAAAGTGGCACTGTATAAATTTTAACTGATGTCAAGTCCCACCTCCTGCTTTGGACATTATGACTGATCCTTGAAGTTTTAGTGTAAAGGTCTATAGGACTCTTTATTAAATTATTTTTACTAAAGTAGGTCAGTTAAAAATGGCACAGGGAGTTTAAGAGATTAAATTGCAGATCATACAAGGCTCTGTTTTCTCCAGAAATTTGAAATAACTTGAGTATTTTCGTAAAGCTTTTTACAAACCAAAGATTCAACACTGGAAACAGTTTGTTCGTTTTTTTCTGTGCATGATAAAATCTAGACTTGAAGATAATATGTTTTCTAGGATAGTGCCATTAAATCCAGACCAGGAATTTCCGACTAGTGGATACTCTATCCACAGATTTGTGGGGTAATAATATTGATAAAATGGGTCAGGCTATATTCTGTTTCTTGTCTGGTGTTTTCCCACAATATAGTCCTTCCTCAATTCATGGAAAATATACTTTTAGCACATCATAGTTTGATATGGGTGCAGAAATGTTGCTACAAAATTTCAAAGGAATGCTGCAATGGGCCAATAAATAGACAAAATCACTAATCAAGATTTCTGGGAATAGAAAGAAAGATTGGGCTAAATTCTACTTAAAGTAAAGACAAGAGAATCTAAAGCATGGAATGAGTTAGTGGGAAGAACTAGAGGATGTTAAAGAAAGAGGGACTGAATAGAAGATGCTGGACATAGAGTTGTATGCTAGACGATTACTCCCTACTCTTTAAACAATGTCTATATTTAAAGCCTCTGTTTTTATAAATTGATGCCATCAGGGTTAGATTATGCCCTCCTTTATAAAGTGAAACTTGAAGACAGAAAGTTGTCATATGACTATTCTTCAAAAGAATGCTCTTCCAAGCTCCAGAGAAAGGTATGCCTGCTTTATGAAGTAATTAAGTAGTATACACAATTTGGTGAGGCTTTGAAAGCATTTATAAATTTTAAACATATAGCCTATAAGAAAATTAGAGATACTAGATTAAGAATAGAATAAAGAATGAGCCTCCAGACTAAGATATGATGAGGATATGATGAGGTCCCTGTCTCCAGACCCAATTGCCTATATTTAAAATCCCATAGCATAAAGATGAGTTCGTTAAAATTTTTATTGTATGTTTAACTGCAATTTGTAAAATTTAGTTTGCTACTCATTTCCAAAAATAAAAACAATTAAACATGTGTTTTCTATTTTCTATTTATATTTACATAATCATTCCTTAATTTTTATTTTAAAAAAGTCTGTATTCTCTTTTTGTGTATTTACTGTCAGTCAAAATTTTATAAAACATACTTTGATCATATTCTTTCTCCAATGTCAATTCTTTCACATCTTCCTCAGTTTCTTACCCACCATTTTATGTCTTGATCTGTGGCTGGGGACCCCAGCTTGGGCCACAGGGCTCCACAGCCAATTAACGCTGGGAGAAAGCTACCCTCCCAGGAGCTTGGAAAAGCTGGGAGTGGGGCCAAGACAACCTCCACTTCTCACCAGGAATTGCCCCGAACCTGCAAGACCCAGGAACTGAGGTAAGCGGGCATAGGAACACCCTGGTTCCCAGCTGCAGCAGGAGACCTATGCCCGGGCCACCAGGACTCCACAGCCAATTAGTGCCGGGAGAAAGCTACTCTCCCAGGAGCTTGTGCCTGGGCAACTAGGGTTACATAGACAAGCAGTGCTAGGAGAAAATCACCCTCCCAGGAGGGTGGAAAAGCCGTGAGTGGAGATAAGACAAGCACCACTGCTGACCGGGACCTGGAGATCTCAGCCTGGGTCAAAGGGCTCCAGGATAGAGCTGGTATCCCAGGAGTGCTGAGACACCTTCGAGCATAGGCAAAACCACCACTTCTGTTCAAACTCACTTGATCAAGAGGGACCCTTGCAGAGCCATCAGGACATAGGAACCAAGAGCAAGCAGGGAACAAGATCCTTCTGGTTTCTGTCTGCATCTGAGATCTGACCCGGTGCCACAGCTCTCCAAACACAAACACCTCCCAGAAAGAGCTGGTCTTCAAGGAGTATTGATACAGAGGCCTGCAGGAGGAACAAGCCATAGCCAAACAGAGTAAGATCAGCTAACATCAGAGTTAACAAAATAGCAAAAAGCAAGGGCAAAAAACTAAGGAGCAGAAACCAAAACAACTTGGCATCATCAGAACCCAGCTCTCCCATCACAGCAAGCTCTGGATTCCCCAATATGCCAGAAAAGCAAGACTCAGATTTAAAATCACTTCTCATGATGATGATAGAAGACATTAAGAAAGAAATTAACACCCTTAAAGAAACACAAAAGAACAGAGGTAAAGAACTAGAAGCCCTTAAAGAGGAAACACAGAAATCCATTAAAGAATTACAAGAAAACACAATCAAACAGACAAAGGAAATGATCAAAACTATCCAGGAGCTAAAAATAGAAATAGAAACGATAAAGAAATCACAAAAAGAGACAACCCTGGAGTTAGAAAACCTAGGAAAGAGATCAGGAGTCATAGATGCAAGCATAACCAACAGAATACAAGAGATAGAAGAGAGAATCTCAGGAGCAGAAGATACCATTGACAACATTGACACAACAGTAAAAGAACATACAAAATGCAAAAAGCTCCTAACCAAAAACATCCATGAAATACAGGACACAATGAGAAGACAGAACCTAAGGATAATAGGTATAGAAGAGAGTGAAGATCCCCAACTTAAAGGACCAGTAAATATCTTCAACAAAATCATAGAAGAAAACTTCCCTAACTTAAAGAAAGAGATGAACATAAATATACAATAACCTTACAGAACCCCCAAATAGATTGGGCAAGAAAAGAAATTCGTCCCGTCACATTATAGTGAAAACACCAAATACACAAAACAAGGAAAGAATATTAAAAGCAGTAAGGGAAAAAGGTCAAGTAACATATAAAGGCAGACCTATCAGAATCGCACCTGACTTCTCACCAGAGACTATGAAAGGTAGAAGATCCTGGGCAGAACTCATATAGACCCTAAGAGAACACAACTGCCAGCCCATGCTGCTATACAGAGCAAAACTCTCACTTACCATAGATGGTGAAACCAAAATATTCTATGACAAAACCAAATTTATACAATATGTTTCCACAAACCCTGCCCTACAAAGGATAATAAATGGTAAATGTCAACCCAATGAGGGGAACCACACTCAAGAAAACACAAGAAAGTAATCTTTCAACAAACTGAAAAGAAGATAGCCACACAAACCTAAAAGTTACATTGAAAATAACAGGAACCAACAGGCACTATTCCGTAATATCTCTTAACTTCAGTGGACTCAATTCCACAATAAAAAGACATAGGCTGACAGACTGGATCCATAAAGAGGACCCAGCATTTTGCTGCATTCAGGAAACACACCTCCGGGATAAAGACAAACACTACCTCAGGGTAAAGGGCTGGAAAACAAGTTTCCAGGCAAATGGTCCCAAGAAACAGTCTGGTGTAGCCATTCCAATATCCGATAAAATTGACTTTCACCCAAAAGTCATCAAAAAAGATAAGGAAGGACACTTCATACTCATCAAAG
>CM052705.1:12755110-12776219 GCA_028551405.1 Uromys caudimaculatus | reverse complement strand
AATTGTCACAAACAATATAAAGTATCTTGGTGTGACTCTAACCAAGCAAGTGAAAGATCTGTATGACAAGAACTTCAAGTCTCTGAAGAAAGAAATCGAAGAAGACCTCAGAAGGTGGAAAGATCTGCCATGCTCATGGATTGGCAGGATTAATATAGTAAAAATGCCCATCCTGCCAAAAGCAATCTACAAATTCAACGCAATCCCCATCAAAATTCCAACTCAATTCTTCATAGACTTAGAAAGAGCAATTCTCAAATTCATTTGGAACAACAAAAAACCCAGTATAGCAAAAGCTATCCTTAACAACAAAAAAAATTTCTGGGGGAATCAGCTCCCCTGATCTCAAGCTGTACTACAGAGCAGTAGTGATAAAAAGTGCATGGTATTGATACAGTGACAGGGAGGTAGATCAATGGAATAGAATTGAGGACCCAGAAATGAACCCACACACATATGGTCACTTGATTTTCCACAAAGGAGCTAAAACCACTCAGTGGAAAAAAGACAGCATTTTCAAAAAATGATGCTGGTTCAACTGGTGGTCTACGTGTAGAAGAATGCAAATTGATCCATTCCTATCTCCTTGTACAAAGCTCAAGTCCAAGTGGATCAAGGACCTCCACATAAAACCAGATAAACTGAATCTAATAGAAGAGAAAGTGGGGAAAACTCTCGAACCCCTGGGTACAGGAGAAAAGTTCCTGTACAGAACACCAGTGGCTTATGCTCTAAGATCAAGAATCAACAAATGGGACCTCATGAAATTGCAAAGTTTCTGTAAAGCAAAGGACATTGTCAATAGGACAAAATCGCAACCAACAGATTGGGAAAAGATCTTAACCAATCCTATGACCGATAGAGGGTAATATCCAATATATACTAAGAACTCAAGAAGTTAGACTCCAAAAAAACAAATAACCCCATCAAAAAATGAGGAACAGAGCTAAACAGAGAATTCTCAACTGTGGAAATTCACAGGGCTGAGAAGCACCTAAAGAAATGTTCAGCATCCTTAGTCATCAGGGAAATGCAAATCAAAACAAGTCTGAGATTCCACCTCACACCAGTCAGAATGGCTAAGATCAAAAACTCAGGTGACAGCAGATGCTGGAGAGGATGTGGAGAAAGAGGATACTCCTCCACTGTTGGTGGGATTGCAAGCTGGTACAACCACTCTGTAAATCAGTGTGGCGGACCCTCAGAAATATGGACATAATACTACCAAGAAGATGCTCCAACTTATAATAAAGAGTCATGCTCCACTATGTTCATAGCAGCCATATTTATAATAGCCAGAAGCTGGAAACAACCCAGATGTCCCTCATCAGAGGAATGGATACAGAAAATGAGGTACATCTACACAATGGAGTACTACTCAGCTATTAAAAACAATGACTTAATGAAATTTGCAGGCAAATGGATGCAACTTGAAAGTATCATCCTGGGCAAGGTAACTCAGTCACAAAAGAACAAACATGGTTTGTACTCACTGATAAGCGGATATTAGCCCAAAAGTTCAGAATGCCCTAGTTTCACTTTACAGTAACTGCTGGACTGAGAGTGAAGTCCCAGAAGGAGGAGTTGGAGAAAGGTCTGAAGGAGCTGAGGGAGTTTGCACCCCAATGGAGGGAACAACAGCGTCAATGGGCCTGACCCCCCAACCCTGGTCGTCTTGGAGTTTGGTCCGCCATCCAAAGAATACACATCTATGGACCCATGGTTTGGACCACATATGTGGCAGAGGATGGCCTTGTTGGCCATCAGGGAGAGAGGAGAGGCCACTGGGCCTGAGGGCGTTAGAGGTTCCAGTAAAGGGGAATGTCAAGGTGGGAATATGGGAATGGGTGGGTGGGTGGTTGGGAGGTGGAATTCCCCCAAATATGCGGAGAGGGGGAGGGGATATGGGGTTCCCAAAGAGGAGACCAAGAAACGGGGAAACATTGGAAATGTAAATAAAGGATCAAAAATAATAAAAAATATTTATGTCTTTCTCCTTATTTCATAAAGCATATAAAAACCACGAGTCAACCAAAAATACAAATTTACAAAATCAAAACAGTTGGAGACAGTACAAATACAAACAAACATACAAACAACATTGAATCCATTGTTTTTGACCAACTACTCATGGAAATAGTGGTGATATACTCTATGTGTCCTGCCCCGGAGTTGATACACAGATCTCCTTGGAGAAAACTGATTTTTCCCCCTGCAAGTAGATGTTGCTTACACATAGATTCTTGATTGAAAGTGGGATTTTGTGTGTACTTCCCTTTCTCATGCTGGTATAAAAGTACTTTCAGTGGAATAACTCCAAAAACAAGAAATATTTAGCAGAATATGTAGTCTTAAAACTTGATGATGGAACATGAGTGCTAAGTGAGATAGAATTTCACTCATTTGATTCTGTCCTCTTTCCAGCCTCATGGCCTAGTAAGAAATCTAAGGTAGGATACTTTTTGTAAGATGTCAAATACAGCAGTACAATTACTTTTCTCCATACATTATTATATTATAGTAAGTACACATTTTCTAGTGTTCAGTTGCTTTCTTGGTTGTTTGGTTTCTCCTTTAACTTTTCCTTATTTCTCTCTCTTATTCTCTTTTTCCTTTTTTTTCTTTCTTTTCATTTTTTTATATATACTTCATTAAACCTAGCAAAAGGACCCCATCTGCCCAGAAAAAAAATGTCTACTAGATTCACTTTGATGAGTACAGCTATTCATTTTCTATAGAATTATCCCCAACAGTGTTTTTCCCAGTATGCAATGGGTCTGACTCAGATTATCTTAAGGGCAAAATTAATTCTTCACTCAGCAGTTTCCAACTCACTATATAGATTTGGTTTTGCCTATTGTTATACAATATCTACCTTTCTTATAATTGAAACATTCCATCTCCATTTCACAAAGAGTAAAGAAACTAGTAATCATTGGTTCTTTCTTATACAGAGAATATTCTAAACTTCACCAGTTTTTAAAATATTAGAAATAAATAAATTTAATGTTCACAGAGTAAAATCAGGAGGGCCAATAGTGTTGTTGACTGGTTAATTTTGTTCAAGTTTCTCTGTGTTACTGGAGACATTGAGTCTTTCTTTTAAGAAAAGGATTGTGTAAGAGTATTTCACACTGACTAGATTTAGCATAGTAAATGCTAAATGAGAATGTGTGTTTTGAAAAAAAAATCAGAGTTTATATGGTGATTTTTGTAGGTAAACTAAATATTACACCAACCTCCTGCAAAATATCATTAAATTGACAAAGTTTATGGTGCCATACCATTAATCACTGCAAGTGCTTTCTCTGGAAAGAAAAATCCCACAGTCTCCAACAATTTAAGGTGAACAAATATACTACTCATATTATGGTTTTTGTTTTATTTTGTCTAGGGCATGTCTTGAATAAAGTCTTAAAGAATATATATTTTTCTTCTATCAGAACATATTAAAGGCAAGGTGTGCACTGATCATTATGTAAACCTTTCATTGGAAAAATAACAACTCTTACCAGACATATGTCCCAACTTGAGTCACTTTCAGAATGAGCAACAATTATTATGCTTTACTACCATTTGTTGTTGATGACTAAGGAGAGAGAAAGACAGTAGTATATCTCCTAATTTCTCACATGACTAAAACATCAGGTACAATTAGCTTCTGATTATTTTGATGACTATTTTTGTGGCTAAGTTTTAAATTTTTTTATTAAAATAGAATTTCATCACTCCCTCCTATATTTTCTTCCCTCTAGCTTTTCTCAGTTTCTTTCCTTGAAATTCTCTCTTATCTCCAAAGCTTAAATTTACAGCCTGTTTTAAAATATATATTTTTTACATACATACATACATACATGGGCATGCACAAATGCCTGTATATACACAAATATGCACAAATAGGGCTGAATCTGTTTTATTATTTGTATGTCTATGGTTTCAAGTCTGACAACTCTGCTCAGGATATTACTCAGGGAGAGGCTCTTTCTTCAGGCTATTATAATTCTGTATCTAATGATAGGACAATTCTTCATTAAGATGTCCATTGGTATTGTTATTTTCCTCTCTTGCTTATGTAGCAATTTCTATAAGAAACTTTCATAGCAGATTTTCTGGTGGTCTGGCATCTACATTCTTATTGATTACTCAGCCATAGATACTGAAGGTTTGCTGTGTATGTATATATTGTGGTTGGTTTCCCCAATATCTGATTGAAATTGATTTATACCCTGTTGTAGTTTTCTGTGATGGTATCATTCACTGATGGCTTGTGCACTCTAAGCAGGCTTATATTTTCTTTTCTTTAGTTTTCTTAGAAAATGTGATAGTAAATGAAATAAAAATTCTTGTTTTTAATGAAAATAAATAGTGGTAACCAATGAAATGTTTTGATAGAAAAAATAACTTAGATAAGATGAAAAACTAGTGCTTAGATAAGAATAGAAAAATAATGCAATGCTGTCAATAAAACTTCCCCCCATATCCAAACCTAATCACAAATATGACACATGGTTGTGATACTTTAAAATGCTGATCCAGTGTTACATTGCAGCTAAGATTAAGGGTCACTGTTTTATGACATTTTGTTAATCAACTTTCTTCCAACAATATATATCATGAAACTGGATATGATGATATTATCCAGTTATGTAGAGTGAGATATGAACTCTATTTTTCTTCAACAATGTTTCTTGGAAAGGTGGTTCTACCCCCGACCCCCAAGAATAACGGACAGAAATCACAACATTTCATGTCCCCTTTCCTCTGCCTTATATGTAGATGTTATAGAAGAAGCTCTGTTTTGGGAAAGACAGAATGACAAAAAGGTAACATTATAGGCACAACAAAATAGTAAAAAGTGGAACAAGTCAGTAGTTTCTATTGTATTATCATTAGCTGAGTCAATGACAAAAATAACTGGCAATATTCATATTTTTCTCTTTGCCTTTATCATTTTTTAATTTGAGCCACTGTTGTCTGCCTAATCCTAAAAGTATAGGCAACCAAAGATGTTTGTCATGAAGTTTGAATTTTACTAATTAAAACTGCATGATAAAATAAGAACATGTGTTACACAATTGATACTTATGACATTCTTGCAAGTAGATCCCTATTTCTACTCATCCATCTGTCAGTATATATTCAGCTTTAAAGAGAAAAATCATACTGGTAAAAGACACTGGAAGCCTTATCAAAACAGGCCTTTCTGTCTGTATTTTATATATTTCTTGCATTCCTCTAAATTCTAAAATTATACCACCAATACCTACTGTACCATTCCATGGGTGTGTTTAATTAGGTTAGATAATCATCAGTGAAAACATTGTTTTCAATGTTTCTTTATCAATATTTTGTGAAAACAAATCTGTGTTTAAACATAATGAGTATCTGTGATGATTTTCTCAGATGGACTTTTTAAAACAAATATCATTATTAGAAAAGAGAAAATGCCTAATTATGTGCTTATTGTTGACAACCGTCAAGTTCTATGAAGTGAGGCCTCTTACAGGAGAGTTCCATTATTCCTATATCGATACAGTGATCACATAATTTTGTAATAATTTTGTTATCCTTTGTAGAATACCAACATAACTCACATCCTTACTAGAACTTATAAATTAATTTGGGTATAATATGCACTTTGAAAAATATTAATTTTATTGACATCTGTAGTGTAAATTTCTCAAGTTGTCTTTGGATTTCTGTTTCTATTGCCTGTCTCCTAAACATATTTTCTGTTTTCCCCTTTTCTTTATTTTTCATCAGTATATAAATAAAAAGTGATGAGTGACTTTTATGTAATTTTTGCTAATTATACATCGATAAAATTGACAATTAAATAATAGGGTTTTCATCAGAATTTGGGGTGTCTAATAAGTCCAAATAGCAGACATTCATTATTTTGACAGAATTCATGATGCATTATTTATTCATATACTAATAACTCATCATTTCTGACATAATTTGGGGTGTTTAATATGTTTATATACCAGTAATAACCATTTCTCAATGAACATATCATAGATATTAGTTCTTTGGTTTTATTATATAAAAAATTCACAATAATTATCCCCTTCCTTGCCATAATTTAGTAATTAGTTCCTTAAATATATCTCATCTTTATAACAATGACAGTCACCTCGAGTCCTATCATCTGCAATGTACTAAGCTATATGTTATTGATAGAAGTGCAATGATAGAAAGATGTACAAATTCACAAATGAACTATTTCCTAGTAAGATATTCTGCATATTAATTTAGAAATATGCTGCATAACATATTTCGTTCATGTGCCTTCTCATTGAAACTGAGGAATGAAAAGAGAGGATCTCCATGTGGATTAGAAAATAAGTCATGGAGATTAGTTACTCTTTAAAGAAATACTTCTAGGTGAATAAAACTAAGACCAATAATTAGAGTCCATTATAATTTATACAATAGTAATGAAAAATCCCCTGAACTATAGCATAGAATATTCTTAGTAATTTGACTCTTCTCACAAAATGCTAAGCTATAGATAGTTTAACAGATACTCTTTTCTCATAGATATGAAAATGGGACAAAATTAAGGAACCAAAAGATGCAGTGTCAGTTGAGGACCTTCCACACTGAAGAATTATCTGTCTGACTTCTTATGTCTTTATGTGGTAAAGAACAGAGAGAGAGAAGAAACATGATCTTTCCTGTACCTTTCTATAAGATAACTTATCTCACTATGAAAACATGATCTCACCTCCACCTCTCCCAGTGTACCTTCTCTAAATAAATGTCATCACATGGAAGATTAGAGATTTAATCCGTGTTTTTTGAGGAACAAAATTATGATGTCCAGTACAGGTGTTCACAAAATTGCATAGTGGAAAAGTAGAAAAACAGGTCGATCAAAATCTTAAAGCCCTTTTTGTAAAGCTAAGTGAGTTGTTGTTCAAGTAGCAGAGAGTTATCGAAGTTTTAGCAGTGATGATAAATTAATCAACATCATACATCTAATATTTATCTGTTCTGTACAAGGAAGTTAGATTTTCCAATGTTATAGTGACTTATAACAATCTGGTAGCAAGAAAATTTAAGGGAAGAGTGAATATAAGTTATTCAAAGGCTGGATAATAAAGGAAAGAACATTTTTCATGACAGAAAATGAGTTATACTTTTTCATAATAATATCAAAAGCTTCCATTAAATAAAACTTCCAATAAAAGTGAATGTTACTTGAAATTTACATGGCAATATTTTTGCATTTTTGTACTAAATAATTCTAGCACTGTTTTTTAAGATTGGTGAATTTGTTATTCAGAGTAAAGATTGTTCTATAGTAAATATTTTAGAAACATACAAAAACTGAGTTAATATTTCTAAAAAATATTAGGTTTTCTAATGCAAAAGCAATTCTTCAAATTTGGAACTTCAGTATTTTGAAGCCTTCTACAGTTTGTATGTTGTCCCTAAAGAACTCATTTTAACACTGTCAGTTTTATAGCTTTTGCCATTTAAAATCATTTTATAGCTCGTAGAAAAAAAACTAAGAAAATGTTTAAAATAATAATGTTAAAATAAACATTAAACATAACACAAAATGTTTTTGCTAAGTAAATAAGATGAACAGACTTTGTTCTGTACCTACACTTTTACCCATGTTGATCAGTGTGCCGGCTTCACCACTCCAGAGTCCTGTCTGTATCCCAGGAGTTCTAACCTGCAACATAGGAAACTTGCTCTAACCCAGGGACACAGGCAGCCTGCTCTAACCAGACACACATCACTGCCTGCCTCACAGAAAGTCTGCTCTAACGGTGGACACATATTTCCAGCTGCCTTCAGGAAAGCCTGCTCTAATCTAGGACACGCAGGCCAGTTAACCCCAGAGAAAACCAGATGATAAAAGGCAAGCACAAGAATGTAATCAACAGAAGGTAATGCAATTTGGCATTATCGAAACCTAGCCCTCCTACTATATAGCAAGTCATGGATACCCTAACTTACTTGAAGAGTATGTTTCTACCTCACTGCTGGGGTTTCAGAATTCCACTAGGGAGGTGAAACACACAGGTACTAGGCTATGTTCCTTTCTCCCCATTGGAGAGCCAGGATCCTGGGACTCCAACATGGTGCTTGGTGGAGACTAAACAGAGTCTAAGTTCGAGTCCCCAGCCCATGCTTATCTTACTGTGAAATCGTGCAGGCTGGGATGGAAACTGCGGTTCACAATGTCCTGGGCACCCAGACAGTGCTGGGAACCTAAAAGAGTTAAAAAAAAGGGAAGGGGACATCCTCCTGTTTACTCAGCCATAGCTGAGGACTGAGAGGTGTTGGAAATGGAGCCCCAGGACAGAGATGAGCCAATGAGAGGTGGGGGAGGGGATATCTAGCTTATCTCAGGGTTAGTGCCAGGAATTTGGAGAGGAATTCTGCTGGAAACTTAGGCATGGCAAGGTATGGTAAAGGCTTACCCCTTGGTGGTCTTTGATAATGAAGATAGCTTTTGCTTGTCCAAACTGTTTATTCATGGTGGAAAAGAATACATACAATTTACTCAGGGTGGACTAGAGATTAAATACCTTTTAAAGGAAGGGGTGCCTAAGAAGTTAAGATTATTGGGTAAAACCTCAGGGGCTATCTAGATAACTGATTAGCACGGAGAATTCTAGGACCTATGCTAAGTGATCCATTGTCATGGTCCTCTAAGTGAGGTGTCATGGTCAACTTCCATGATAGGAACCTGACCTATAGTAGATGTAAGCACCTACTCTTCTCATTTATGAGGGTTCCTTAATCGGCTAGACCTTATCAGTTTTTCTGTCTGGTGACATGGTTTCACTTGCCCTACAACTACTCTTTTTTTCTTTTTATAAATGGGAGGTGTTATTGGAGTTACTTTCTAGTTAAAATTTGGGGTAGGGTGGGATGTAAGCATTGAAATAAGACAGAGGTAGAACAAGGGTGGGGGCTGGGAAGGCAAGAGATTATTGAACCAACTTAATTGTTCAGTGGATTGAAATAGGGCACGTTCTACAGAGTTTTTTGAGGGTATTAACATTGGTCTCAAATAACATTGGATTTATCTATATAGACATGGTGTTTTCCTGACTATCATGTAAGTTTCTCAAAATTTAAAAACTTTTTGGTTCTAGCAAGAGAGTTCAACTATTGTTGAAAGAACCCAAAGCCATCATCTATGGATCTCAGTTCAGTTTCTGTTTGTCTCAAATGTCTTTAGTCAGGTGATACATCTAGATAAGGAAGCTTTGTTGCCCCAGGTAGGTCCAAGAAGGTGGCTGGTCAGCCTCCATCTGGCCTGCAGCAGCAGTGCTGCTATTTTCCTTTTTGTAGAGATAAACCTGTAGAATAATTTTAACAGGGGAGCAGAATCCTGGCAGGGGGATGGCTACACAGGGCAGCTGTGGAGGGGTAATGATGTATATGTTAAACATGCCCCAGATTGACTGGGAACAATCACTGCTCTGTTGCTATGGTCCTACAAAAAAGGCAAGAGTGTTTAAAGAATTTTATTCCTGGAATGATAATAAAAGCAGAGTAAAGAACTGGGAATTTACATGGGTTAGGTAGCTGAGGAAAAAAGTACCACATTAATTATGTTTCTGGGATAAACAATAACAGCTTGTGTGTAAGAAGAAACTGGCTTAAGTAGATAGTATTATTTTATTAATTAAGAATGAAATAATGTTTACCAAGATAGTTGGTTAGACCTGTGGGGAGTAACTTCAAAACTTCAACAAAATAATAGAAAACTTCCCTAACCTAAAGAAAGTGATGACCATAAATGTACAAGAAACTTATAGAACATCAATTTGATTAGACAAGAAAAGAAAATCCTCCTGCCACATAATAATCAAAAAATTACAGAACAAAGAAAGAATATTAAAATCTGTAAAGTAAAAAGTTCAAGCAAAATATAAAGGCAAAACTACCACAATTACACCTGACTTCTGGACACTGACTCAAAAATCTAGAATATCAAGATCCTGTACACCATGAAGAGACCACAGATGCTAAGACAGACTATTATATTCAGTAAAACTCTCAATCATCATAGATGGAGAAATTTAGATATTCCATGACAAAACTAAATTTAAAGAATATCTTTCTACTAATCCATCCTTACAGAGAAGGAAAACTCCAACAAAAAGAGGGTGACTATACCCGAGAAAAAAATCAATTTATTCAACTCACAAAAAAACAAACAAAACAAGAACAAAAGAAGGGAAACACAAACACACACAAACACATAGTGCCACCTTATTTTTAATAGATGAATATGATCCCATTGTGAAAATGAGAAACATATACATATAATATATTCTCCAACAACAAAATAACTAGAACTAACAATGATTGGTCTTTAGTATCTCTCAACATTAATGGGCTCAATTCCACAATTAAAAGGACACAGATTAACAGACAGGATAAAGAAATAGGATCCATCATTTTGCTGCATACAAGAAACACACCTCAGAAACAGAGAGACAGATAAAACCTCAGTGTACAGTGCTGGAAAAATGTTTTTCCAAGCAAACACTCCCAAGAGACCAGCTGCTGGATTAGGCATTCGAATATCCAATCAATATAGACTTTCAATCAAAAGTAATCAAAATGAGATGGGGAACAATACTTCATAAACATCAAAATAATCATGGGAGGCACATGGAGGGAGGATGTGGCTGTGAATGGGGAAGGGAAAGGAAAAATGGGGGCAGGATCAGGTATGGGGGAGACAGGAGAGAGACCCAGAAGACCAGGAGAATGAATGGAAATTTACAACTCCTGGGAGAGTGGGTGGGGGTTAACCTCTAGAAAGTTCTAGAGCCGTGGAATGGGTGAAACTTCCAGTACTAGATATGGGTGATTTTAGCCAAAATGTCCAACAGTGAGGGGATGGAACCTGAAGAGATCACCTCCAGTAGTCAAACTGGAATTCTAGTGGAGAATTGGGGAACCTACCTACAAAACTTTTGACCCCAAAATGGTCCTGTCTAAGAAAAAAAATGAAGGGATAAAAATTGAGTGAAGACTGAAGTGAACAGTCCAACTTGGGATCCATTCTATAGTCAGGCACCAACTCCTGATACTACTATTGATGGTATGTTTTGCTTTCATCCAGAAGCTTGGCATGGCTACTCTCTGAGAGGCTCAGAGAGCTGACTGAGACACATGCAGATACTCACATCCAAGCATTGGAAGAAGGTCAGGTACCACTATGGAAGAATTAGGGGAGTGATTGAAGGAAATGAAGGGGATTGACACTCCATAGGAAGAACAATAATGTCACCTAACCTGGATCCCTGCGAGCTCCCATAGAATGAACTACCAACCAGAGCACATATGCAGGCTCTTCCTAGGCCCAGGACACATATGTAGCAGAAGACTGCTTTGTCAGGCATCTGTGGGATGTACCTAATCATGTAGAAACTTGATACTCCAGAGTGAATGAACATGTGGGGGTGGGGTGGGGTGGGGCACTTTCTTAGAGGCCAAGGGGTAGGTATTTGGGAAGGACTATGAAATGGGGGAATTCTGAAAGAGGGGGGCTGAGGGGGCCAATATTTGGGGTATAAATAAATAAAATACTTAATTAATTATAAAAATGATGAACAAACATGTTTTCTTCATTTACAACAACACATCTTAAAATATTTTCAAAATACAACTAAACAAGAATCATGACTAATTATGATAGATGTCTCTAATTAGAAAGAGTCAATGAATGAGCCTTTGTCACAAAGAAGGTGGGATGTGAGCTTAGTTACACAAATGTATTCTCTGACCTCTGTTTGTATATTGTAGCACAAGATTACTAACATTCATAACTAAACATCAAATACATATGTAAGAATATATGATATTATACTATAACCACATTTCTCTTTTTCCTTCACTCTCTGTAAATTCTCAAATACATTGTTCCTCTCTTTTAAATTCATTGCATTTTAAAATTCTTATTGTGTGCATGCATATTTATATAAACATATATCCCTAAATAAATCCTCTTCAGACCATACAATGTTACTTCTATGTAAGTCTTCAGGGCATTGAACAGCTAATTGTCATGTTTTCCCCTACATAAATGGCTTTGTAAATGAAAGGAGATTCAATTTTGTAGCAAGGAAGTAAATACATCTTGCATGCATGAATGTAAACTTTGGAGAAGCAGAAAGCCGTTAGAAAAACACTCAATCTTTTACTTTATAAAATTCAGACAATTATTCTTTTTGTATGTTTGCTTATTAGTTTGCTGGCTTGTTTTTTATTGTTGTTTTATTGTTATTGTTGTTTTGGCATTCCCTGGAGCAGTTCAGAACTGGTGCCTCCAAGTACTTCATAATCCAACTCACATTCCATTCATCCATTATGGACAGTTCAAAGGGCTACGTGTCCTCTTCTGGGCACTGCTTAACTTGGAATATTTTGCCTCCAAGGATTGTTTTCTGATGAATATGATTTCTTTCTGTACAATTTCTCACATTGTCATCTATTTATCACAATTACAGGTATATGAAAAAATGTGATAAAAATATTTTTCTCAGTAAAGACATCAGAGTGAATGCAGAGTAACAAACCAAGGGAAGAGGTGAATGTCAACAGACAGAGAAATGGATGCAAGTCAAGTGTTCTGAACCAGTAATTCTTCCACGTCCACTCTTGCATTATCATAATGAATAGATTATTACAAATTCTTTAGTCAATTTCTTACTGGAAAGTAAGATTCTGCAACTGCATGTACTAGTTTGCTCTATACTGTGGCTGTACACTGAGCCAAACCTCTTATTTAATGAGCAATGAAAACTATATGTCTAGGTATCTTGGATAGACTCTAACATAATAAGAAGGACATGAATAACTAGACACCCATTAAATACAAGGGGCATGGTTTCATATTCCATGCCTCCCCTACTTCTTCCCATACCTTCTTTCTTCTTCTGAACTGACCACCCCCTCTAGTTTTCCATGCTCAACCACTTCCTCTACATCTCTATTTTTAGCTCACTGATACTCCAAATGATCTGATAATTCTTATTGAGAAATATTTAAAGGGACATCACTTCAAATTGAACTACACCCTGGTCATTTCACAAAAACTAATTTCAACAACTGCTTAAATGATTACAGATGCATTCTTTCTGAAATTGATCTAAAGACAACAGAAAATTATACTAGTCAACAGTTATCCTGATAAGGAATTGAGGATATAAATGACGCTAAGATAGTTTCATTGGTTTTAGTAGCCTAGTGATTTACCAGATTGGCCAAGAAATCACCATATCTAGAAAAAAATGTATAAACAAATACAAGAGTATCACGTATGGACTGAAACACATAGGGACTAATGGTGGATCAGGTTGAGAACAGAATATGTGACTTAAAGATCTGCATCCCAGATATGGTACCAGGCCAGCCATGGCGTCGGCCTAGAATTCACCCTTTATTTCCGGTGGATTTAACTTGCTTTCAGTTAAATGAAGGACATTAAGGTTATTTTGTGAATGAATAAGGTTTGTTATTGTTATCTATTAGATGATTGGGGATGAATCCTAAATTGAGGGGAGGTGGAATCAAATGGGAATAGAATGACAAGAAACTATAATTAGAATGTGTTATGTGAGAAAAGTATTGTTTTTTCACAACAAGAATAAAAATACTCAATATATATGAATGAGCTAGGCCAAAGAAAAGCCAAATCAATAATTGGTCTAAAATTAGAATCTTAAAAGCCAGTGGGAGAGCCAATCTGCTCAAGAAGTTTGGTGGCAATTGCCTGGAACATATATCCTCACTTACAATAACCAATTACTGTCAACAATGCACTCTTTTCCAGCAGATAGCATCAGCCACCACGTTTACTTCAGGACTTGGTCCTTATAGGTAACATCAGAGTTTGTTATTTGTGCTGAATATGATTGGGTTATAAATAGAATATTCTTTTCACATAACCTGAATATCTATACCAAAATTCAATCCATGCAGGCTTTCAGAAAAGAAAGATATCCAAACAAAAATGGCATATTTATTAAAACTTTGATAGCTAAAGTATATCTATCCATTGTGTATGTCTTTGACAACTATAATCACAACTAATTAGAAAAAAAAATGTTCAGCTCTTTTATTGTTTCTGATCTATAATCTGCAAAGCAAATTGCATGAGCACCGCAGTAAAAAAGCTAAGAAGCTTTGTGGTGTAAAAACCTTTTTATTTTGTTTTTAGCAGAGTCTCAAGAACAAAATGAAAAATTAATTCTGTCATCTGTGGTCTTCGATTTGGTGGTTTGTATGCTTCTTGATCTTTATAGGCATCTCTTTTAGTTTAGGATTTTTTTCTTCTATGATTTTGTTGAAAATATTTTCTGGCCCTTTGACCTGCATTTCTTCACCTTCCTATCTTCCCATTTTTCTTAGTTCTTTCCATTGTGTAACACATTTCTAGGCTGTTTTTTTGGTTTTTTGTTTGTTTTGTTGGTTGGTTATTTTGCTTGTTTGTTTGTTTTTTAAAGTTAATATTTCCTTTGGCCAGTGGTTGTATCTTCAGTTTCTCAGATTCTTCCTCCAATTTACTTTACTCTGTTGGTGAAGCTTGCCTCTGTATTTCCTTTTCAACTTATTAAAGGTTTATTTCAATTTTCCCTCAGATTTTTGTTTTCTTTTTAGATTCTATTTCTATTTTTAAATTTTTTCAGGTTTATTCCTTTATTTCTAGTCATGCCTTGTCTTTTCCTGGGTATCTTTAAGAGATTTCAAAATTTTTTGCCTCTAGAAACCTCAACAGTATTTATACAGGCTGTTTTAAGGTGTTTTCCTTGTGTGTCAGTCATGTTGGGATACTCAGGAACTGCTGGCTGGGTTGCTAGGCTCTATTGGCGAAATACTTATTGCCTTGGATGTTATTGATTGTGCTTTTATGCTTGACTTTAGGAATCTGAAATCAGGATGATTGTAGGCCTAGGTATGGATTTCTGTTTGGTATTGTTCCACTCCCCCTGGGGGTTGGTTCTTGATTTCTGTTTCCTTTCTGGATTTTATGAGAGTGTGATGGTTGTGTGTTGACTTCTAGGAAATTATCTACGGACCTGAAAGTTTAGAGACAGGGGTTGTAGTTAAAATGAAATTCTGGGTATTGTTAGCAGACACTTAGGAATGGGGTTAGGCTAGGATTATGAATAATCTCATAGAAGGGTGAATGTGGATCTATTTTACAATAACCCAAACCCGAATCCTAACTTCAGACTGTCTTTAATAGAAGCAATCACCTGTTCAAGAATGTCCTGGAAGTTGCTGGTCAGGTGGTAAGTTAAGACAAGGGCTGCTCCAGTGGATGCTATAGTACTCACTAAGACTTCAAGAGTCCATGTCCAAGACCAGGGGGATGACGATACCTCTATTCATTTCTGTCTCCTCAGAGCTACATCAGGAGTTCTTCAGGTTCATGGAGATAAACCTGGAAAATGATCATTACAGGAGTGTATAAGCCATGGAAAGGGAGTTTGATGCAGTATTCAGTAGAGTTACTGAACCACAGAAGAGCAGGGTGGCATAGAGCTAGCACATACTGGCTTGGTAGCAGTGATGTTATGAGAACATATAGGATGGGATCTTGACAAGTGCCCTGTAAGTCAGAAGAGGAGGGGTAGATTGAAGAGAGGAATGTTTTGCAACTTCAATATGAGTATGGATCCATTGAGTTCTTAAAGTGAGGTGTTAAGGGATCCAGCAGCCAATAACAGCCTGTAGAGGTGAACAATGAGATCGGTAGGGGTGGATGGTTAGGGGCAGGAAATCAATTGCATATTGGATGTACTGTAGCCAGAAGATAGTGATTTGGACTTCCTTCCAAGTTTACTTTTCCTGTTTAAGTACGTTAAAGTAGATAAAGTTTGATTGCAGGCAAGAAAAGGCTGGCAGGAGACATGTAGGTTAGCTACAGGGTATTTGGCAAATCCATTAGGATAGAGTTTACCGATGAAACTAATTTTCCATTGTATATCCTAGGTATCACAGATGGAAAGCTGCATATTAGTTTAATATTAAAACTATTTGTGAAGATGGTGCCATCATGAATGGAAGGTTTATTTCAACATTTACAGTGTTTGCAACCTCTGTATATGGAGGCCTCCTGAAGACAGTCACCTGTGCTCCAATAAGAAAAGAAGAGGAAGGCATTGGTGGTAACAAGGATGGAATTGGGATGTAGAGGAATCTCAGTCCTTGTCCAGAACTCTTCAAATGGGCACTCATAGATGTCTATGATTTTATTGTTTTCTTGTATGTCTCCTTAGCATAGAATCCCCAGGGGTGAGTACTGGAAAGGATAGGAAAAGAATAAACAGTAGCAGAGTTAGAAGAGAGAAAAAAAGAAAAAGAAAAGAAAAAAAGAAAACCTGTGGATGGCACATGGCTTGGACAACAACTTCTATGCCATGCATGTCATTCCAGGAGATCTTATTGTTGCGGATCTGTCAGTGAGAGGCAGGATATTTATTCTTGGTTAGTGGGGTGGTTTTGGACATTTCTAGAAGGCACCAAAATAAGCCGAAGCTATTTATAAAAGACATGTAAAGTGTCCTCATGTAGTTAACTCCATATTTGAAATTTGTTTATATTAGATACAACAGATTCATCAAAGGAAATACATATTTGGATATTGAGCCTTAAGTTTTAATGGTTGAACCATATCTATAGCCCTCATGAGAACAGAAAGTATGAGATACCTTAGAACTTTACTTACAGAGAATTGTGTGTCACAAGGCATGTCTTGGGAATCAAATCCAGATTCTCTTCAAGAGCAACAATTGATTTAAGAACGCACTGAGCATTCTTTCCAGTCCATAGAATTTATTAGGTATTTTGAGGTTACAGATTATTAGAACCGTTGTTCTGATGTTGCAAGTATTATTGAATATAACTGAAAAGAAAATAAATAAGAGTCTCAGGACTTACAAACATTTTGTTTGATCATAAAAATGGTGGAACAAAAATATTCTACCACATGTGACCTAGTCATCTTTACATTTCAGAAGCACCTCAAAAACCCACAGGAAATACCTTCTTTCTTTTTTTTTTACAGAAACAATTGTTATCTTTATTCATAAGACCAAGCTAGAACCAATCCACATACCTGTCACAAAAGCTAGAAGTTTCTGATATGCACATAATATAAAGCAATGATCATGAAAGCTACAGAGCATACAACAATAAATTATGCATTATAAAAAGCTGAATCTCAAAGATATTACATTAGAGAGGAAGGGTGGCCAACATACTGGACTACATACATTCAAGGGTGGCTCAAAATAAGCTCAGTGATTTAAGTGAGAATGATGGGGTTGGGAAACCATTGCATGCATATGCTGTCACTCATTAGGTCATGCATTTTACATACCAAATGCTAATTATGTCTATGCCTAGAAATCCATAAAAAAACAAACAAACCAATTGAATTGACAAAACTGTACCAATCAACAGAAAGATGAACACAAAAATCATGCCTCTTAGATGACACTTCCATTGGATAGTTTAGACAGGTTCATGTATGAGGAGAGAATGGGAGAGAAAGGGAGAGAGACTCTTTTTATTTATTTATTTATTTATTTATTTATTTATTTATTTATTTATTTATTTTTCATTGTAAAAAGCACTTTTTTTATTTTTTGATACTTTATTTACATTTCCAATGTTTCCCCTTTACTGGGTCTCCTCTTTGGAAGCCCCCTATCCCCTCCCCATTCCCGCCTCTATGAGGGATTCTACCTCCTCCCACCCACCTGCGCACCCATCCCCATATTCCAACCTTGACATTCCCCTTTACTGGGGCCTCTAATACCCTCAGGACCAAGGGCCTCTCCTCTCTCCCTGATGGCCATTGAGGTCGTCCTCTGCCACATATGTGATCCGAACCATGGGTACATAGATGTGTATTCGTTGGTTGGTGGTCCAAACTTCAGGACGATGGGGGTGGGGGGTCAGGTCACTGATGCTCTTGCTCCCTCCATGGGGCTGCAAACATCTTCAGCTCCTTGAGACCTTTCTCCAATTCCTCCAACTGGGACCTCACTCTCAGTCCAGCAGTTACTGTTAAGTGAAACTTGGGCATTCTGAAATTTTGGGCTAATTTCCGCTTCTCAGTGAGTACATATCATGTTCGTTCTTTTGTGACTGAGTTACCTAGCTCAAGATGATATTTTCAAGTTCCATCCATTTGCCTGCAAATTTCATTAAGTCATTGTTTTTAATAGCTGAGTAGTACTCCATTGTGTAGATGTACCACATTTTCTGTATCCATTCCTCTGATGAGGGACATCTGGGTTGTTTCCACCTTCTGGCTATTATAAATATGGCTGCTATGAACATAGTGGAGCATGTATCTTTATTACATGTTGGAGCATCTTCTGGGTATATGCCCAGGAGAGGTATAGGTGGGTCCTCATGTAGTATTATGTCCAATTTTCTGAGGGTCTGCCACACTGATTTCCAGAGTGGTTGTACCAGCTTGCAGTCCCACCAACAGTGGAGGAGTGTTCCTCTTTCTCCACATCCTCACCAGCATGTGCTGTCACCTGAGTTTTTGATCTTAGCCATTCTGACTGGTGTGAGGTAGAATCTCAGACTTGTTTTGATTTGCATTTACCTGATGACTAGGGATGTTGAGCATTTCTTTATGTGCTTCTTAGCCCTGCAGATTTCCTCAGATGACAATTCTCAGTTTAGTTCTGTTCCCCATTTTTTGATGGGATTATTTGGTTTTTTAGAGTCTAACTTCTTCAGTTCTTTGTATATATTGGATATTAGCCCTCTATCAGACTTAGGGTTGATTAAGATCTTTTCCAAATCTGTTGGTTGCCATTTTGTCCTATTGACAGTGTCCTTTGTCTTACAGAAGCTTTCCAATTTCATGAGGTCCCATTTGTCTATTCTTGATCTTAGAGCATAAGCCACTGGTGTTCTGTTCATGAACTTTTCCCCTGTACCCAGGTGTTCCAGAGTTTTCCCCACTTTCTCTTCTCCTAGATTGAGTGTAACTGGTTTTAGGTGGAGGTCCTTGATCCACTTGGACTTGAGCTTTGTACAAGGAGATAAGAAAGGATCAATTTGCATTCTTCTACATGTAGACTGCCAGTTGAATTAGCACCATTTGTTGAAAATTCTGTATTTTTCCACTGAGTGGTTTTAGCTCCTTTGACGAAAATCAAGTGACCATATGTGTGTGGGTTCATTTCTGGGTCCTCAATTCTATTCCATTGATCTACCTGCCTGTCACTGTACCAATACCATGCAGTTTTTATCACTACTGCTCTGTAGTACAGCTTGAGATCAGGGATGCTGATTCCCCCAGAAGTTCTTTTGTTGTTAAGGATAGCTTTTGCTCTCCTGAATTTTTTGTTGTTCCAAATAAATTTGAGAATTGCTCTTTCTAAGTCTATGAAGAACTGAGTTGGAATTTTGATGGGGATTGCGTTGAATTTCTAGATTGCATTTGGCAGGATAGTCATTTTTACTATATTAATCCTGCCAATCCATGAGCATGGCAGATCTTTCCACCTTCTGAGGTCTTCTTCGATTTCTTTCTTCAGAGACTTGAAGTTCTTGTCATACAGATCTTTCACTTGCTTGGTTAGAGTCACACCAAGATACTTTATATTGTTTGTGACAATTGTGAAGGGTGTCATTGCCCTAATTTCTTTATCAGCCTGTTTATCCTTTGAGTATAGGAAGGCTACTGATTTGTTTTAGTTAATTTTCTATCTGGCCACTTTGCTGAAGTTGTTTATCAGCTGCAGGAGTTCTCTGGTGGAGTTTTTCACGTCACTTAAGTATACGACCATATCATCTGAAAATAGTGATAATTTGATTTCTTCTTTACCAATTTGTATCCCTTTGACCTCCTTTTGTTGTCTAATTGCTCTAGCTAGAACTTCAATTACTATATTGAATAAGTAGTGGGAGAGAGGGCAGCCTTGTTTAGTCCCTGATTTTAGTGGAATTGCTTTGAGTCTCTCTCCATTTAGTTTCATGTTGGCTACTGATTTGCTGTATATTGCTTTTACTATGTTTAGGTATGGGACTTGAATTCCTGATCTTTCCAAAATTTTTATCATGAAGGGATGTTGAATTTTGTCAAGTGCTTTTACAGCATCTAAGGAAATGATCATGTGTTTTTTTTCTTTGAGTTTGTTTATATAGTGGATTATATTGATGATTTCCAGGTATTGAACCATCCCTACATCTTTGGGACAAAGCCTACTTGATCATCATGAATGATCGTTTTGATGTGTTCTTGGATTCGGTTTGTGAGAATTTTATTGAGTATTTTTGCATCAATATTCATAAGGGAAATTGGTCTGAAGTTTTCTTTCTTTGTTGGGTCTTTGTGAGGTTTTGGTATCAGTGTGATTGTGGCCTCATAGAAGGAATTGGGTAGTGTTCCTTCTGTTTCTATTTTGTAAAATAGATTGAACAGTATTGGAATTAGGTCTTCTTTGAAAGTTGATAGAATTCTGCAGTGAACCCTTCTGGACCCGGGCTTTTTTTGGTTGGGAGACATTTAATGACTGCCTCTATTTCTTTAGGCATTATCAGACTGTTTAGATGGTTTAGCTGATCCTGACTTAACTTTGGTATTTGATATCTGTCTAGAAAATTGTCTATTTCTTCCAAATTTTGCAGTTTTTTTGAGTATAGGCCTTTGTAGTAGGATCTGATGATTTTTTGAATTTTCTCAGAATCTGTTGTTATGTCTCCCTTTTCATTTCTAATTTTGTTAATTTGGATTCTGTCAATGTGCCCTCTGCTTAGTCTGGCTAAGGGTTTATCTATCTTGTTGATTTTCTCAAAGAACCATCTCCTGGTTTTGTTGATTCTTTGTATAGTTCTTTTTGTTTCTACTTGGTTGATTTCAGCCCTCAGTTTGATTATTTCCTGCCTTCTATTCCTTTTGGGTGTATTAGCTTCTTTTTGTTCTAGGGCTTTCAGGTGTGTTGTTAAGCTGCTACAGTATGCTCTCTCCAGTTTCTTTTTGGAGGCACTCAAAGCTATGAGTTTTCCTCTTAACACTGCTTTCAATGTGTCTCATAAGTTTGGGTATGTTGTACTTTCATTTTCATTAAATTCAAGG
>CM052705.1:12730722-12754610 GCA_028551405.1 Uromys caudimaculatus | reverse complement strand
CCTATTATCCTTAGGTTCTGTCTTCTCATTGTGTCCTGTATTTCATGGATGTTTTTGGTTAGGAGCTTTTTGCATTTTGTATGTTCTTTTACTGTTGTGTCAATGTTGTCAATGGTATCTTCTGCTCCTGAGATTCTCTCTTCTATCTCTTGTATTCTGTTGGTTATGCTTGCATCTATGACTCCTGATCTCTTTCCTAGGTTTTCTAACTCCAGGGTTGTCTCTTTTTGTGATTTCTTTATCGTTTCTATTTCTATTTTTAGCTCCTGGATGGTTTTGTTCATTTCCTTTGTCTGTTTGATTGTGTTTTCCTGTAATTCTTTAATGGATTTCTGTGTTTCCTCTTTAAAGGCTTCTAGTTCTTTACCTCTGCTCTTTTGTGTTTCTTTAAGGGTGTTAATTTCTTAATGTCTTCTATCATCATCATGAGAAATGATTTTAAATCTGAGTCTTGCTTTTCTGGCGTATTGGGGAATCCAGGGCTTGCTGTGGTGGGAGAGCTGGTTTCTGATGATGCCAAGTGGCCTTGGTTTCTGTTCCTTAGGTTCTTGCCCTTGCCTTTTGCCATCTTGTTAACTCTGATGTTAGTTGATCTTACTGTCTGACTATGGCTTTTCTCACCTTCGGGCCTCTGTATCAATACTCCTTGAAGATCAGCTCTCTCTGAGAGGTGTTTTTTCCACGCTCCTGGGTGAGTAACTTTCTCCTGGCACTGCTTGGCTATGGAACTCTGGTTGCCCAGGTGGAGGTCTCCTGCCATAGCCACTAATGGGATCTAGGAGGTTTCTATGCCCTCCTACCTTAGTCCCTGTGTCTCGCAGGTTCGGGACAGTTCCTGTTGAGCTGTGGAGCTTGTCTTGGGCCACGCCCGGCTTTTCCAAGCTCCTGGGAGAGTATCTTTCTCCCGTCGCTAATTGGCTATGGAGCCCTGTGGCCTAAGCTGAGGTCCCCAGCCGTCAATGGAGGCCGGAAGTTCCTGTCTCTCAGTCTTTGTGGCCCGCGGAAACCGGGCGGAATCGGTGAGCACTGGGGCTCGTTTTGCCCCCACTCGGGCCTTTTCCACACTCCTGGGAGGGTAACTTTCTCCCAGCGCTGCTTGACTATGGAACCCTGGTGGCCCCGGCAGAAGTCTCCTGCCACCGCTGCCGCTGTTGGGATCCAGGAGGTTTCTATGCCCGCCTACCTCAGTCCCTGTGTCTCGCACATTCGGGGCAGTTCCTGGTGAGCTGTGGAGCTTGTCTTGGCCCCACTCCCAGCTTTTCCAAGCTCCTGGGAGGGTATCTTTCTCCCGGTGCTAATTGACTATGGAGCCCTGTGGCCCAAGATGAGGTCCACAGCTGCCCAATACCTTCTTTATAATCCTATTTATCTGAGCCTATATTTTGTGGCTAATATCTTCAAACAACTAGAGAAAGAGTTTGGAACTTCTTCTTAACTTTTTCCTAGTGTTTGCTTCAACAGGGGCTTAAGGCAAAATGAGTTAATAATGTAAAGAAAACAGAGTGCTATTTTCAAACTTATGTGACTTCATAGATCCGTAACACTGCTCAGGAATCATAAATAATTTCTGAGAGCTGATGAGGATAATATTTGGGGATCGAAATGAAACATGAAACTACCATGCATGGGAAAACAAACAAACAAACAAACAAAAAACCTCACAGTTCAGTTTTTAAAAAATAGACACTAAGCATGAATTTTTCATTCTTTTGGAAGGAGTAGTAAAGATTTGTAGTAAATAAAGTCTTTTGTGGAAATTTTAGTATCTTTCATATACATGAGTACAGAAGACTTCATTTGTTTTGTGGGAAAATGATGAACTTATATAAAATTGCTTTGTGAACAATTAAATTCTAGACATGTCTGAAAACTCCCACCTGTATAACCAGTGGCATTAGGAGCTATCAATAGACCACTGCAGAAATTTTGTCCACTGAAGATTGTTTGTTCTCCAGTGGAATATCACTAGGAAGTTGCCTTCCTGTGTATCACAAAGGATTTTCAAACTTTTCTTTATTGAGTATTCAATTACAGTTCAGCACAGAAGGGGTATGGGAAAATACTTAATCAAAGGTAAATGTATGTGACCAGCATGTCTGAAACTTTTTTCATTCTACTTTGTTCTATTGGTATTAGCTAACAAAGGATAGGTATGCTACAGTGCTGCATTCTCACTCTATTAAGATGTGATTTCATTTGACCCAATTCTTGCATCCTTTTTCTGCCTTTTTGCTTTTGGCTAATACTTTTTGGAAGACTCAATACTTATATTTGTATTTTCTGTTGAATTTATGATATCTTCTATATGCATTTTTCAGAACCTTTCCTTTTTTTCCTTTAATTCTATTTTAATGCCAATATCACAATACAGTTTTGTCTAATCGCCGCATCTTCTCCACTCAGAGAGTACTGATTTTCTACCAATTTATCTATCTGTCTTTAAAATACTATATTGATATTCTTGGGGACTTTGATATCTACCTGCAATCTAGAAATGCTTCTCAGTGGTTTATATTTCTTCACTGACTGCTGACACCTAAGATTTGGGATTGAAAGGTTACCTAGAAGGTTAGGCTCAGTAGTATGATGAGGGATAATATAACACATATGTGGGGTAAATATCACTGTACATACCTTCAGATCCTCTCATTTGAACATATTTTTTCTATGTCATAGAAATACAAAGAAAATTTACCAGTTTAGATTGTACAACAGTCTGAATTTTAAATATTACTGAGGCAATTTTTCTGCAACTACATTTTTCGTGACAAAAATGTTTTCCATAGTATCAGTTTTTCCTGTAGCCATGTTTTTAAAAAGACATGACTCACCTGTACTTGGTGGCTGATAAGAAGGCTTCCTTTTCTCTTCTTGTCATATTTATCTTAATTGAATTTCAGATTTTTCAAAGGTTCAAAAAAGTTCTTTGGAAGATTAACATAGGAAGAAAAAAATAGATAACTAAATAAATGGAAGCCTAGATTGACCTTAGAGTAAAATGTAAATCTATGTTATGTGAGCTTGGGCTTCTAAACACAAGTTTTCTCTAGTGTGAATTAAGTGTTCTCTGAATTATGATGGGATGTTCAGGTATTGTAGTTTAGGACAACCAAGAACATGGCAAATATCAAGGAAACCTGAATGTAATTCAAAAATAATGTACTATTTTACTTAATGTTGCAGGAAATACTAAAAAGAAACTGTCAGTCCTCTTTGCTTCTGCTTCTCTCAGCCTGCCAACTACCCAGTGGGGACAGACCAGCAGACTTCCTGAGCTCCTGCTGCCAGCAATTCTCTCCACCTAGTCTCTGCAGTGCCTGATCATTACTGTGTTCTTAGCTCTAATTCACTTTTCCCTGGAGCTGCCAGTTCTTCCTCAGCCATAAAGCCATGTAGTTGGCATTTCCACATTCCAGTAACCACATAGAACCACCAACCTCGCACTTAGATATCATAATACCCAGTAACCTGGTAAAATCAAAACACTTAAAGCTTATAGTTAATTAGTCAAATTTATATTTCAGTACATTTTTGATACACAAGATACCAATACAGTAATTTCAGAACAAATTGATAATGATAAAAGATGCCCACATAGATTAGACAAACTATCTCAATATTCTAACACTTATGATATTATAACTACCTGTGGCTGGTTAAAGCCACACTGGTTCATATCTGCCTGCATCTAGGCCTTTTTTCTTCTCCTCTTGAGACTCTCTCTGTACTCTTAATGCTGCCTTTCTTTTCCCTGTCCAATCATAGGCCTCCTGTTGCCCTAATATTTAAATGTGATTGCGCAGGGAGAATCCTGTCACATATCACTCTTTCTGTTTAAATAATAATAAAAAAAAAGACTTTCTCTCAAAATATAAATTGAGCATAGCTAATACCATTTGGTAATCTATAAGGTATAAGATAGACCAAACACCCAGTCCAACATTTTTGTCAGTAAAACAAAACATTGTCCTCTATCTTAACTTAAAAGACTATAATTCAGCACCTGACTTATGTGCTGGCTTTAGATTGAATATCATCTGAAAATCAACCTCTCAAATCTGTTCTCTCAAAGTAAATAGCCTGGGTTGGCCAAGAGACTATAAGTAGTTTTTCAACCCCATCAGAAATCTGAGAATGATCAATGAATCTAAAGATATCGGAAGGCTAACACAATTTCACAACTGAGAATAATTGTAGAGACAGCTGCCTATCTATTCAGCCCCAGTAAGTCAGAAAGTTGTATCATCAGGTTTTAGTCTTCTGGCCCAGGATCATCTAACAGCCCATTGAGAAACAGGATAGTAAGGACAAGCCTATTCTGTCACAGAAGAGCCAAGCTGTCCTAACTTGTAATTGTGTCCTTTCAAGAACAGTACAGGTCTGCAAGAAATATTGGCAATTTTATGTCCATTGGCCACTTTGCCACAAATGGACAGCCTCACCTGGAGGTAAGATGCTCTTTGAATCCATGAATGGGAAGCTGTTAGGAGCATATTTGTCTCAACAAGTGAATAAATAACATTAAATGTCACATTCTGTGGATTTCTGATATTTTGGAAAAGCAACTATCTATGAAAAGTAATCTGGACTGTTCTCAATTAAACTACTCTCAGCTATTTTTAATTAATATCTGGAAAACACCCTAACAATAAACTCAGAGCCATGTGTTTGCTATTTGGCCCTTAACTCACTGGCTTAATCATCTCAGATCAGTTTATAATAACAGTTATAGAAAGAATGGGTCTAAGCCCTGTAGTTTTAAAATTTTAGTATCAATAGAAGAAGTTTATGCAACGAAACCCTTGATTTTGCATCAAAATAAATTCTGTACCATTTAAGAAATTATGAATTCAACTTAGTAAGAATTATAAAGATTTCTACCAATAGAGAATATGGCTGTACAATCAATTCTAGCTATTTTCTCGCTGTTCCAGTTATGACCATTTCTAAATTCCCTAGAAAGACAACCTATGATAACCCCCTCCAGCCCCAAACCCAGGGAACTTGGTCGATGACCTCGTAACTTCTTCAAGCTGAATATGAGCATTGAGATAATTTTGAAGGGGGAGTATAGGTAAAATAGGGGAGTTGGTTTGCCTTATGAAGGCCATACCAATGATTGATTTAGTCTCTGATATCTGTGTTCTGACTGTGTCTGGTTGAAAGTACAGGACATCAGAAGTCCAAGCAGGTCAGTTCAGCATGTCTGATGAGGAGATTCACCAAGACTGTATGTTCTGTAATATACAAGTCTCAAAACAAAATTTTAGTATCATCAATAAACACACACACACACACACACACACACACACACACACACACACACACACACGTCTTTGTTTGGTTCTCTGAAATCTAGTTCTCTGGGGGTCTACCTCTTTCTCCTGAAATAGCATATCCTTGAGCCAGTAACCAGAAAAAACTTTTTGACCTCTCTTCCAGAGGAATAATATAACCACAAAACTCAAAATCACACCCATTTGAGAATTAAAACAATCAAAACAAGTGAAGTAAACTAAAATACTGTATATGCGTGGACTTTTCTGTTTTGCCAAGCAGGAATATAACCTAAGATTCCCATGGAGCCCACATTAGACAGAATACAAGTATCCTGTATGTCATAATATAGCAATCTTCATTCCATCTTAATGTTTGGCTCTCTGCCCAGAGCAGCCACCTTCTTATACCATCTTGTTGTTGATCTCTCTACCTGGAGTCACAGATATAAATAATTAATACCTGAACAAGGCAGGCACTGATTAACACTGCACTCTCTAATCTGGAGTCAGTGACTAATTTTCTCTATCTTAGTTCCAAACCGTGGGTGAAATTCCCATGTGTTTCGGACAAAATTTGTATGTAAATCTATCCTAAAAGCAAATAATTTCAATTTTAAATTCACAGTTCAATCCCTCTGCCCTAAGATGTAGGCATCTTCGTTCTTTTTCTCTCTCAGAGAAGCCTGTAATTTCCCACAGCAGGGAACCTCAGGGCTGCTAGCAGTTTCTTTATTTCAAAGTTCCAGCACTTAAGTCTACATGGCTCATCAGTGCTACCCAGCTATTTTCTAAAACACTAAAATAAAATACAACTCTAACTCTCAGGCTAATAAACTTAAATTTCTAGTGGATCCCTGTTGGATTGCCATCTAATATGGGAAATAGTAAAAAAGAAACTGCCCAACTCTCTGTGCTCCAGCTGCTCTCTGCCTGCCAACTCTCAGGCAGGGCTGGACTGGCAGGATTCCCATGCTCTTGACACTGGCAACTCTCTTGCTAGCCCCAAACAATGACCATCTACCCTGTGGCTGTAAATGAGGATGTAAATTAAAATGAGCATATTACCTAAAGTTATATGACTTAATGACTAAGGGGAGCCTGGATCTTCCAAGATTTGTTTTTACCATACTTCCTCTTAAAATGCTATACATTCAAGCTACGTTGGGAGAAGAAGGATTGCAATTTCCACCTTCATTTCTTTCATTTATTTTTAACTTCATCTCTGTTCTTCATGGACTTCCCTGCCTTTTCAGTGTTTGGTGTGTCTTTTTATTTTTAATTGCTTCTTTGTGAGTCTCACACCATGTACCCTAGTCCTGGTCATCTCCCTGTGATGTGTTTTATAAAACGGAAATGATGGTACATCATAAGGAAGCACCTGGTGTGCCCATGCCAAAGCATTCCCTCTGAAAAAATCAAGCCACGAGACAGACTTACTATAATGGATATTTCTTGGCTTTAAGGCAAAGGGGGAAGAGAAAGAGAGGGAGTGAGGGAGAGAAAGAAAGAGAGAGAGAGAGAGAGAGAGAGAGAGAGAGAGAGAGAGAATGAGATAAAGAAAGAAAGAGGCCTGGTTGGGGACATGTGGGGAAGAGTGAGATAGAGAATAGGTAAAGAGAGAAAGGAACAGTAGAGAGGCCTTTTATACATAAACCTGGCTTGTACCTGGCTGTTGCTAGGTAACTGTTGGGCAGAGCCGAGAAGAAATGCTAACATTCAGCCATTTTGTTTAACTAAATAATCAGGAACTAGAAAGTGGTGATGGTTAGTCAAGAGTGGGATATTGCTTTCTTTAACTATTTCCTGCTGACTTTGAGGCAACAGTTTTGTCTTTGGGGAAGCTAAGAAAATTGGAAGGGAATGCTGCTCAAGTCCTGGGAGACCTGGCTGTCATTGTTGTCAAAGATCTGTGGGATCATCTGAAGTTAGGGAAGTGCAGACTCAGTTGTCTGTGAATGTAGACCAGAGCATGTGTGGGTTGCTTCTCTAGAGCTGCCCTAGATGCAGAAAAACTTTTTCTTAGGTGTAAATTTTAAATTCTTAGACCCGTGGTATTAGTGGTTGGTGGTGGGGATGGCATCCCATAATCATGGAACAGGTAAAAATATCCTACCCTCTGGAATAAACAGCAGGTAGAAGCATAGGCTATTGATTATTTATCCAGATGGAGTCCATTTCGTCCATGAGAGTTGGATTTCATTGGTTTCCTGTTTGATTTTCTGATAAGAAGAGATCTGGTTATCTTAACAAGCTAATAAATTGAATATTGAACTAACACAGTGATATAATACCTTGAGGTAAGGAGCTAGTTTCAGTTGGGCTTAAAGTTATATTATGAAAGTAGATCATATGGTAGAATGTTTTACTAGAGTTAGGCTAACTTATCAGAAATCTACTCATTAATGTTAGAAATCTGAGCTTTTGAAGTCTTAATACACCAGTGGCATTGTGAGGGGAAGAAATTTGAAGCAATTTTTGAACCACAAATCATTTTCCAGCCACCATCCAAGATTTTTATATTCTCCAACCTTTATATTTTAGGATTATGAACCTCAAAACATCTTTCTAGGAACTCAAATATTTTCTTGATCCTTATAACTTAAGCTGATATCCTCCAACTTTGCATAAAGTTTACATTTTTTATCAAATTATTTACAAGAAAACATAGATAGCTGGTCATTGTGAAGCAGTCACTGAAAACTGAGAAGTGTTTTTGTTTGTTTGCTTGTTTGTTTGGTTTTGTTTTGTTTTTTTGTTTTGTTTGGATAAGGAATTGCAAAAGGTTGTATTTACAATAGGTTACATCTGAAACCCTGCTATCTTTTATCATGAAGCCTGAGAGCAAGGAAAACCTGTTTGCCTTTTTGATAAGAGATCTGTTTGTCTTAACAAGCACATTAATTGACTATTGAGCTAACACTATGATGTATTACCTTGGGGTAAGGAGCTAGTTGCCTGTTCTTTAGCTGTGAAGCTGCAGTTAGCTTAGCTGTCAATTTAATAGAGACTTGAGAAGAATTAATTGTAATCTGAATGTCATATATTAATTTAAATGACAGAGGTTGGTTTATAGTCTACTACCTAAAGAGTTCTCTGAAGTCTCTGTGGCCTTCATCACAACTCCAGCACAGTGAGTCTAGCCTTCAGACCCAGAAGGTGAAAGGGTTTCTTTTTTCCCCTTTCTTTCTTTCTTTCTTTCTTTCTTTCTTTCTTTCTTTCTTTCTTTCTTTCTTTCTCTCTGCCTCTCTCTCTCTCTCTCTCTCTCTCTCTCTCTCTCTTTCTTTCTTTCCTTTTCTTTTTTCTTTCTTTTTTTTTTTTTTTTTTTGAACAAGAATATGCTAGAAATGGCTTCAATTTGTCTGAGGTGAGGCAATATGAGACATTCAATTCTCTGGGTATCCTCTGTTGGTCTAAAGTTCTGGCTGAGCCCAGAAGTGGGCAAAGCACCACAATTTGTAGAGTACTTTGTTACTGTGCCAATATCTTTTTGGAGACTTTGGAGGGCTGACTGTTAGTCTTTGGGAGTCTCTATCTGTAATAGTAAGCTTAAATATTTGTGCCATATTCACCATATTTCTGAGAGGATTTTTCAATCTAGTGTCTATTAAACATATCTAAGTTAGACAATCCGTCTGTTTATAGTCATCTGCACTATCTGTAACTAGCAAACACAAAACCAGGAGACTAAAGTGTAATATTGTAATTAGCTAAATTGTTTTTAACCATGTCTTTTAATATATTTCTGAACACATTAGAGGATATGATCATTTGTAAAGATACTGATTACTAGCTTGCATTTAATCATAGTAACTGTTATGAGAGTAGAACTCTTATAGTGACTCTTCAGACTAAAGCATGTTAAGTCTGGGCCTTAAAAATCATGATTAAGAGTTGAAGGTTTTTCAGTATTAAAACAAAACGTTTAAGTCTATGAACATAGTCTATAAAAAGATTGGGAACCTTTAATTTTTTATATCGTGAACCATTATAAAATCTATAGCTCATAAAAATGCAATGTTAGATTGAAATCTAATAATTATTAGCAAAAACAAGACCAAATCTATTTTTAAGGCAGTGATTTTTAACTTTTTAATGTTGGGAACCTCAAATGCGATATGAAAATAACAATTTTTAAGAGTGAAAAAAAAGCCCAACATTGTAATAATTTACTGAGATAGAGACCATATAAGAAGCTTTTCTCAATTTAAAAGTGTCTTTGGAAACCTGCCTTTTTTTTTTTTTTTTTTTTTTGGTTTTTCGAGACAGGGTTTTCTCTGTGTAGCCCTGGCTGTCCTGGAACTCACTCTGTAGACCAGGCTGACCTCGAACTCAGAAATCCACCTACCTCTGCCTCCCAAGTACTGGGATTAAAGCCATGTGCCACCACTACCTGGCAAAAGCTGCTTTTTTTGATCTGCTCAGGTCAGGTTGCTGCTCTCAAGCAAGATGATGGTGAATCTGGGACTTCCCACAAAGAGATGGCTAGCACTTATGTGATGGCCCTTAAGCAAGATGGCAACTAGCCACTTGCTGTTTACATGCCAGGATAGAATGTCATGTGAGTTAAGATTACCTGAGCATAGAATTTTAATTACTATTTTGACTCTGAACTTTAAAAACATGTCTGAGTTTGAAAAAGGTAAAAAATAATATATTTTTAAAACATCATAAAATAGCAATACAACAGTATGATATAATTTAAAGCTTATATACTTTTAAATAACATCTGATAGGAATAGCATTCATTTATAGAAGTATGCATTGGCTATGGGTTTATAAAGAAACACACAGGCACATATTTTAAGTTAGTTTTTGTTAATGTGGATGGACATCTATAATCTTGAAATTTTATTATCATATAAGAAACATTTTAAACCACAGTTGAATTATATTTATAACATGTTTCAGAATTTAATTTTTTTACCATCACATAAAAATCCATATTAATTTAAAATATGAATGCTTTCTACATCTAAAAAGATATTTTAATAATAAACACAGTTACCTAAAATCAAGAAGTTTTATAATTGTTGATTTATGATTAAAAATCTTTTTATAGGTGTAGAATGGAAAGAAATCAAAGACAAAGGATATCTAGAAAATAGAAGTTTAAAAATAGGCAGAGTGAGTTAAGCATAAAAGGTGGTTGCATCACCTGTCTATGGCGGTGAGAATTTTGAAATCAAAAATAAATAGAGAGCACAACTAGTGGAAAGCAGCAGAGTGTGCAACATGCCAATGAGAGGGCAGGAGAGATGGAAGGGCTGAGCTGCAGCAAGGCAAATGTGCTGGGGACAAGGAAACCTGAAGAAACCAGGCTTAGAGAACAGAGATATAGACAATTGCTTTGTATATCCCCAGAAAATATTATCTGCTGACATGTGATTTGGAAAGATGAGTACAATTAAGACTGAGGTTTTTTGAGAGGCATGAATAAGAGGGTTGTTACTGAGGATGGAAATGGAGAAGGGTGCCATACTCTCTCTTGTTTGGGGGAAGCACAGGGGCAGGCAGGTCCCCAGGCTCTGGTATTGGGTCCATGAGCCCTAGGCTTCAAGGCTCACTGCAGCAGCTCTCCTTGTCGGCGTAGCAGCCCCGGGCTGGAGCATGCCCAAGCCGCCTAAAAGCCACTTGGCCATGGTGTGGGGAGGGAGCGCTGATAGAGATAAGCCGCGGGCACTCGCTGGCTCTGTTGTGCTCAGAGCATTCGCTGCCCTGCGACCCCACTGTTAAGAGCACTCCACTTGCCGTACAGCCCATCTCCTCAAGAACCCAAGAGTCACAGCTCCCTTAGACAAAAGTTCTCTGATGCCAAAATAGTTTTTATCTTTATTCATTCTGGTTGGCAGGCAGTGCTCCCAGGGCAGGCGGGTGGAGAAGGAGGGGAGAGAGAGGGCTACTGGGGTCAATGGGTTCTATTTATTGTTCTGAGAGGAGGAAGAGGGCTTGGTAGTTGATACTTTTCATTGGCCAGCTTGGGGGCCCTATTTGGTGCCTCATTTGCCTTGCCCGTGACACAAGTTTCACATGCAAGGCCTCTATATACAGGGGTCATGATAGTTATGGAGAATCTCCTGGGAGCGTTGGCCAGAAGAATGAATTCTGGCCCCTGGTGTCCACTGTTCATGGAAATTTTCACCGAGTCTCCCAGGGCTTCTAGCCTATGCTCAACCGGGCTTTAGACTGCCTGACATAGATCACTGCCCCACAGAAGGGGTGAGTGGCTGCAGCTGAGGTCTCCAGTGAGGACAAAAACAAGGACACAGCCCATTCAGTTGGTCATCAGGCACTCAGTATGTGTCAGAAATTAGCCTGGCTAAGGCCTGGAAGACTTGTTGCCTGGGGCCAGAACTTTTGGAACAACAGAAGGCACAGACCCAAGCTCTGGAGAGAAGTTCCAGCCATAGGAAAGATTTGGAGAAGAGAGCACAATGGGCCATGAGGCCTGAGGAATACTAAGATTACAACTCCATGACTGGTGGGATAAAGTCAGATGAAGAGGACAGGAAGGGTCGAAAAGACCAAGACGGCCTATGTGGACAGGCGAAGCGTGCAAGATTTTCTTCAGCCTTAAGGGCTGTAGCTAAAAGTGCCTCTGTGTGTGAGAGCACAAAAGGAGCGCTGGACACTGAAAAGTTACTTCCTCAGACTCAAGGAGATGTTAAAAAGGTAAAAGGGGATAAGGAGCTTAGCTAAACATGGGATTATGAGCAATTGATGAGCTAGAAACATCGAGTCAGGGAACCATTGATGATTTTTATATAATGACATCAATGATGCAGCAGAAGTAGCACCTGTGTGGCCCTATGCCAAAATATTCTCTCTGAGAAATCAAGCCATGAGACACAGCTAATGAAAAGAAAGTTTACTGGTGGAAGTGGAAGTGGGGAAGATAAAAGTAGAGGGATAGAGGAAGAGAGAAATAGAGACAAGACACAGAGTGAAACAGAGAGAGGGAAGAGGAAGAAGGAAAGAAGGCAGATGAAGACACATGTGGAAGAGACCAAGAGAGAAGAGAGACAGAGACAGAGACAGAGAGAGAAGATGGAGAGTCCTTTTTATATGTGAGCCAACTCATACCTGGCTGTTGGTAGGTAACTGTTGCGCAGAGCCTAGAGAAAACAGTAAAATCATGTCCACCTTATTTTGGCCCTTTGTTCTTGTAACCTTCCCATGCTAAATAAAACCACCAAAACAAACAAACAGCAAAAACAGTGGGAAGGAAAAAAAAAACAAAAAAACAGAAAACATCTCATAATGGAAAAATGTATTATGTCAGTGTGTTCCACAGTCTATAACTAACTGAACACATCTTCACTTTCAAATATTTATTATAATGAGTCTTTGTTCTAGTTCCAGACCTCTGACTTTTATGACACCATCAATAGTGGATTTTCAACAGGACTCCTCCCAGCTATCTTGTTTGTTGCCCTGTGTCACAGAGATTTCAAAGATCAGGACAGGCCCTTTCACACATCCCAAATATTCACAGATAATGTATATCATCTCAGAGCCCTGGATCTGGCCCTAAGTGGTAGCAGATTTAGTCAACCCACTGGCTTTCACTTATTTGCATCACCACAGTGAGCTCTCTAGCACTATCTTGGATAAGTCACCTAGGGGGACCAACAGCAGGAGACAGGTTCAGCTCTCCTGTATTCATAACCTCAAGTGCAGCTCACCCATACCTATACCTCCAGATCAAGTTACACTGTGCTGCCCAGTGAAAGCATGGGCCCATTCTACCAAATGTTGTACCATTTGAGGGACTAGGCCTCATACTGTCAAGGAGAGCTGACCTATGCTTTTGCCATCAGGGCCAGCTCCACTATGTCGGTGGTGCAGGACTAGCTCTGATCTCCTGAGCACTACAACTAGTGAGGGGGCAATAGTATCTCTCCCTTGTTTATGTCCTTGGGATTCCAGCTCTTCTGATTTTATCAGAAATCAAGGGGCAAAGGTATCATTCCTACAATCATGCCACCATGCAGCAGTTGAGTAGAAGGCCAGTTCTCACTCATTATCCTCTACACTGGGCCAGCAATATTGTGCTTCCCTGAAGAGGTGCAAGGTCAGCTCTCCTGAATGCTGTAGCTCACACAGGGACAGCTCACACCCTGGCAATGGGCACTGACAGACTGTTTGGAAAGGAGGGAGACTTGAATTGAAAACTTCCATAAGCACCCTTCCCCCATTGTCCTCTAGGGAGCCTATGTCTAGTGCTCATATGTGTGCACAACATACGCATACTATCCATTATTGCCTATTTAACATATAAAGTTTTGTAGAATATGTGTTTGTAGAATTCGTCTGATATGTGTTCATTTTCTATGAAAAGGTGATCTTAGGCTGCATTGATATTAGTCTGCTACTGTTTCTATAGGATTCTTTGGAATAAGAAAGGAAAATTTCAGTTTTTTAATCACTTATGGTTCATTTCTAACTAGTTGTTCATTAACTGTGGGTCTAACAACCATTTCATTCCATTTTATTTGAGGTCACAAATAAATTTTAAGGTAAATGAAGAAAATAAAGATGCTCCTTTGATTTATATCTTCCCAGTTTTTTCTTGCCATCTCATTTCCATTCATGGGAATTTAGTGTATTGTTTTATTCATTTCATTTGTTTGTTTGTTGTTGTTTGTTTTATTTGTCCTCTATCATTGTAAAGGATATTAGGAGAAAGCAGAGGAAAGTTTTAAACTTAATAACATATGTCAAATTAGAGTGTCTTAATGTTTTCTTTAAAACCCACATACTTTATTTAGAAGTCGAGAGTTTTAACTAATCTTATGTAGTCCATACTATCATTCTTAGAATTTTGGAAGAAAGAGTTATTTGTTCTATGGTCACCTGTATAACACACAATTTGATTCCCTTTTCTTGTTATTAATTTGCCCATACAAGAAATACTTATATACCAGCTTTATAAATAAGTTAAAATAAAAAGGGTTGTTTTGTAGACCCTGTGGCAATGCCTAAAGGCCAGTTGGTTATAAGAGGAAGTGGGATACATTCCTGACATCTAGTGGATGTGGATTTGATATGCTGCTAAACAGTCCATACTGCAGAGTAGATTTTTGGTTAAAATATCAATAGCTTCAAGGTTAATATGCTCTACAACAACTTCTTGTGAAAATGGCAACTTGCATAAATGATAGAGTTGATTTTTTCATTGACATTGCTTCAACTCGTCTGATATGTGTTCATTTTCTATGAAAAGGTGATCTTAGGCTGCATTGATATTAGTCTGCTACTGTTTCTATAGGATTCTTCGGAATAAGAAAGGAAAATTTCAGTTTTTTAATCACTTATGGTTCATTTCTAACTAGTTGTTCATTAACTGTGGGTCTAACAACCATTTCATTCCATTTTATTTGAGGTCACAAAGGCTTCTAGAAACTCCTGGTTCTTTCCTATTATGACATTGAGATTCTGAGGCATCTTCAGAATATCTCTCTCACTATCCCTACCTTTCTCTTCCCTCTCTATCTGTCTCTGATTGTGTGTGTGTGTGTGTGTGTGTGTGTGTGTGTGTGTGTGTGTGTGTGTGTGTGTGTGTGTGAGTGTGTGTGTGTGTGTGTGTGTGTGTGTGTTGGGGACTAAATGCCTATGTATGTCTATACTGGGAAAAGTAAATGCAGTACAATCAGTTTCTGGTTTCAAAGGAAGTAACAGTGGCCCATTCTTAAAAGCCAGTGCTTAAAAATTTGAAGCAATGGTACTGGTACAAATTTGAGGATATTTGTGGCTATATAGTAATGTCCAGGACGTTACAGAATGAAATATTTCTCAAAGCTGAAAAGAATAATTTTACAGTATAAATAAATAAACAAGAAAATAGTGCAGGCAATAATGTGCTTAACCTGTGAGCATGAGGTCCTGGGTTCAACTCCCAGAACTCAATTTTAAAAGTTAAGAATAGAGGTGAATGTTTGCAACTATATCCCTGATCATAGGGACAGGAAGAATCCTCTAATGTTCTGGTAGTATATCTAGCTAACTCAATGATCTCAATGCCAATGAGTGATCCAAAATGTTTAAATGAGACAGATGTCTTCAGCAGAATGATACTGGTGGTTGTTTTCTGGCCTTAACATCCATAAGCACACATGCATACGTATCTAAACACAGTTCACCTACACAAACTCACATCCATATAGGATCACATAAAATAATAAAATGGCAAATGAAGAAACAACAATTAATTCATGGGAATCTACAAATTTATCTGGGTTTCTCTATTTCTCCTGGGTTTTGAAATGGACACTGAAAAAATTGGCCAATTACTGTAGAACTTCAGCCATTTTGAAAATATTTTTTCCTTTTTTAAAACAATTTATTCTTTAATTGATTTTACAATCTGGACTTTATCCCTCTCCCAGTCTACGCTCTGACTGTTCCACATCCCATACCTCTTCCTCCTTTCTCGAAGAGGATATCCTCACCCCCTACCTCAATCACACTAGACTTTCTAACTCCCTGGGGTCTCAAGCCTCTTGATGGTTAGGTGTATCTTCTCTGAGTCCAGACCTGGCAGTCCTCTGCTGTATATGTGCTGGGGACCTCATATCAACTGGTATATGCTGCCTGGTTGGTGGCTCAATGTCTGAGAGAGCTGGATGGTATGACTCAGCAGTAAACAGTGCTGACTGCTCTTCCAGAATTCCTGAATTCAACTCCCATTAACCAGATGATAGCTAACAACCATCTGTAATGTGATCTAATGCCCTTTTCTTGTGTGTCTTAAGACAGTTATGGTGTACTCACATATATAAAATAAATTAATCTTTAAAAAAATAAAATAATACTTTTTAAAGGAAACATCAATTAAAATAAATAGTCCTATAATTATCTCATTCCCAAGGTTTTTTTTTTTTTTCTAACATAACTGTATAAATGAACATGGAATTACCTTTTTCCATCTTGTCAAAATCTTTATTTTTTCTCTTGAATGTATTACTAATATTATGAATCTATTACCTATTGAAATGTACTAAAAGCTATCAATTTTCTTTCAACAACACAATAGACAGTGAGGCAATGCCTTTTATTTTCTCCAAGCTAAACTAGGTAGTTACCAGAACAAGTAGAAAACCCATTCCAAACTTTGTACTTCAGTTCGAAAATACTTAAATACTCAATCACTAAAATTTTAACCACTTCTATGGAAAGAAAATATATTTCTTGTTACCTTATCTTTTATAACTCAAGTAATCTCCCTTTTGTAAAGTCAACATTTTAATGAGTGTTAGCAATTTTCTGATACACATTGTACATTCCAACAAGCGTTATTAAAAGTTTAGATAAAGATGTAATTTCAGGATTCCTTTTCATTTAACTATTATGTTCTGCCTCATCATTGCCTGGTACAATGTCTTATATTAACTTAACATTCCAGATTTTCATGTCCTGTCTGTGGTGGCAGCAAAACCAATTAGTTTAAAATTCATGGTTGACAACTAAACCAATGTTGCATTAGTCTAATAGAACTCATGTCTAGTCCTTCTCCAAGTTTTTCTTAGCATTTTCTTTTATGAATACTTCATTTAAAAGGGGTTGTGGGATAACAGCTTTTTAAATTCTGAAACAAGCCACATAAAAGCTAAGCAACATTTTCAAAGAGAAATCTTAGATCCTAGATGTAATTTAATCTTTTCTGAAAGAAGTGATTGATTAATTGTAAAAAGAGAGAGAAGTTTCCAGAATTGGTGAACTGAGCTTGTAGCAAAATATTTCCTGCCTTGTCAGGAAGAAATGGAGGAAAGACTGAATGTACCTCTAGAAAGCAAAAAAAAAATCAACGCTGTGGAAAAATGGAAGTTCCGTGTAGCATAATTTGATTCAGACTCACATGGTGTTTTACTAAGGCAGACTTATGTGGTGTTTTGCTAAAGCAAGATCCATGGGAGAACAAGTGATGTGTGGAGAGTGTATAAATAGGACTCAAATGACAATGATGGCACACTTGCATAGCTAGCCTTGCATTACTTAGTTGGTATTGAGTCCTAACTGATCTTCACTATGCTGAGAGGAACAGCAGAGAACTTTTCTTTGTGCTTCAGCTGGCCCTGGTTAGACTCTTGCCAATTAGGTTGAAGCTGTTTCTGTTGAACCATGCCACAGCTGCAGATTTGTGTTTGCTACTCTGACACTACTGAACTGGACTGCCAGTATCCTGACAGAGATTGGAATCATCCCCAAAAACTACTTCTGAACAGGTCCACATCCCATTGTCCTATTTACCATCTTTTCTCTCCTACCTTTTAACAGTGTATTAGAAGTGTGTTCTAAGCATTTTAGAGCTCTTACTAAAAGGAGGTTTTAAAAAATCTTAGCATACACAGTGGTGTACAAATGCTGAAGACACACTTCCAGGTTCAGTTCCTGTACCTCCCATATAATGAAATTTTAAACTCAACATGTTTGCCCACTCATTATTCAGTCTCTGAACTGAAATAGAAGGTAGTAATGGTATCAAGAACTGTGGAAGTTCTTTTGAGGAATAAATGCGATTAATCCATATGAACACTAAAAGAATAATGATTCATAACAGGATTCCTAAGTTTGCCCCTATTATTAAGTCATTTTGAAGGACCTAATGTATGCTGAAAGCAGCAATAGTCAGTGTTATAGTTGATAAAATCTTTGTTGAATAGGCCTTCGAGTGGTAACTATATAGGTGAATCACAATGCCAATACTGCTTCTATCAAGAACTTCAGCATCTTCAAAAGGCTAACATTCCATCTCCATCCACTGCAAAAATTATAAATGCCTTAGCAACTTCCCTTAAACAAATATGGCTGCAGCACCTCGAATTATTTTTATTCAAATAATGTTTATTATTAACTTCTTTTCCTAGAAAAAAAATTTGTCTAAAAGAATACAAAGTTTAAAAAGATCAGACTAAATTAATTGTAACTCAATACCTGTCATCCATCTACAGGACTTGGGAAAGTTACTTAACCTTTCTGAATAATTCTAGTATTTATACTTTATTTTTATTGGGTTTTAAAAGATTTCGCTATATAAAATGCCTTTCACATAAGAACTCAATAGATTACAATTGCTTTTGTTTTGTTTTGGTGTTGCTGTGTAATATATTTAATGCTAATCAGTGGCTTCCAACCCATATTTAATTATTCAATTCTCAGATAAAAGACACATGTGATATTTAATGTATAATGAGCTTCTATCAGCACTAAACCTAGGCAGATATCTACCCTCTATGCTATTATAATCTACTTGCCTAATGATAACCTTAAGTTATTACTAAATATTTCACATTTGGCTACACTTAAGTCCAATTGACTATTCCTCATGAACATGATTTTAAGATTCTTTCCCAATGACATCTTCTCCCTTCTCAACATTTGTTTCTCACCTTTGTTGTTATCCTCAGACACCAAGCTCAAGAACTCCTAAGTCCTGCCCATCTCAGTTCTGCCCACCTATTGGCTAGAAGCACCTTTATTCACTAATCAATGGTAACTTGGGGGGGGGGGCAAGGTCACATAGTGTCACTTGTGCTACATGAAGGCTTTTGAGTTCCTAGTTGGAACCAGGCTCTGGTGGCCAGTATTTAGCATTACAAGCAAAAGAGCAAGCCTCAACATGTTGTGATTTGTTTTGTCCTTGTTATTGTTCTTTCTTGCAACTATACTTTGCAGAATAATAAAAGAATTGATAAAATTAAGACACATCTATCTAAACACTCCTGAGATATGGGTGCATGCATTTAATACCCTAACTTGAGAGGATGTGGCAATAGTTCTTTGTCAGTGCAACATCAGCTTAGTCTATGGAGAGACTTCCAGGACAGCAAGGCTTAAATATAGAAACCTTGTTTCAAAAAACAAAACAAACACAGAGAGAGAGAAAGAGAGAGAGAGAGAGAGAGACAGAGAGAGAGAGAGAGAGAGAAAGAGAGAGGGGGAGAGACAGAGACAGAGACAGAGAGAGACAGAGAATACTCTTACTTCAAGTCTTTTATTTGCTTTCATGTCCTGGTTTTCTTCACTAATGAGATGGATGTTTCAAAATGTTTTTTCTTATTCTAGTATAAATTGAATGTGCCTATAAATCAACATATGCTTCCCAAACTAAATAGCATACATATACTGCCCCACCAATATAACATGATTATTTGAAGGAAGTACTATTCTTCTTTGCATATGAGTAGATGAAATATGTTCTAAACTAATCACAGAGATAGTCAAGAGATGAAGAACTTCTGGTCCTAAAACTTTTAATCTTTTTCAAGATAAAAAAATTGAGGAACTGAAAATATATATATTCCTCAAATTTCAGAATTAATATTTGTTCAAACTTATGTGTCAGTTTTACATCACACAGAAACACTTAACTTCACATCATACTTCCCTCAGTGTTGTTTCTTATGATCACATTTGTGAAGTAAGAATGCCATTTTCCCACCTATTCCAAATAGACCTGTTTTGAAAAACTTCCTGAATTTATCAAGAAAAATGGTATTATACCATGTTCCTCTTCTGTGTAAACATGAAGGTGGAAAGAAGAAGAAAAAACAAACAAAAGGATTACTTGAGAGAGAATCAGGAGAGATAATTGTTCTTATTTTTGTTTTTGTCTTTGTTTTTGTTTTTTAATTACTTCAGATGAAATAACATGTGTTAACTTCCACAATCTCAAATTAAGCCAAATGAAAGAGGCTTTAAAGTTAGACTCCCATAAAATTTGAAGTATATTCTTATAAGTTTGTGCATTTCAGTAGCAACTAGTGTTTTGTGTTTAAACTTTAAGTGTTTAAAGTCTTGGCATTGCCTTTGAGAACAAAGTAGGTGTAGTTGGGTGATCAGAATTAATCCACATCTGTCATTTAGTGTATTTTCTCCTGGCCAGTATAAACAACATGGAAGTATGTAGAGTTAGAGTCATCTAGAAAAAGGAGAAACAGCTAAGTCTGTTGATAGTGAAAAGGGAATGCTAAGATGGCCTTTTGAGATGAATATTTAAGATGAGAAGCTGGAGGACTTGCATAATGAAACTGTACGATATATGGTCTATATCAAGATCACTGCAGTAGAATGTTGCCAGTGTGACAATACAACACACAAAATTACTATTAAGACATCCAGAATTTGTGCTTTTATAAACAGCTCCCAAAAGTGAATAGAATGATATCAGTAACTAAATTATTATTAGAAAACAAATTTCTATGACACTCTTGTATTCTCGTATACATTCTGAGAAGACATTTTCAATAATTCGCTAATGACTCAAGGATAACTGTAAAGTGATAAAGAAGATAATGTATTTCCTGGCTAACTAGTAAGAAGAGAGAGCCCATTTTAAAATGGCATTCCCTTGGTCTGGACAAATGTCTTAGTCACTAAAGGCAAGGGTCACAATCAAAAAAATGACATATTCTAAACTCAAAATTCCTTTGCTGTGTAATAAACTGTCTCAGAGAGCACTATCCACCTAGATGACTTCCCATGTAACTGTGGGTCAAAATTTTACGACAAATAATGAAGACTTTGAGCTAAGATAGGAGTCTCATACATTCTTGGAGTGTCCATAAAACTGTAACAACCCGACTTACTAGACCTCAAAGTCAAATTTCTGGCCATTTAGTTCTTGGATATAGCACAACTTGCTCTTCATTCAAAATTGAGATGAGAATAACTACAGTAACCAGTAAGAAGAGGCCTGAATCCAAGAAGTACAAGAAATCTACTCTGTCAATTGTCAGTTTTAAAGCCTCAGTGAAGCATGCTAATACCTCAAATTGGATAATGGAAGAAATTTAGACATGAAGCAGAATTGTCACTTAATAAATGTAAATTAACAGATTTTTATACATGAAGTTGTCTAAGGCAACTATGGGATCTGTCTAAGATATTCAAATTTGAAAAAAAAATTGACATAATGGTAGAAATCAATGGAGAGAATATAAAAATGTTATTATTATGTCTGTTAGATACCTTGTTAAAGTTACTCTAGGCTTTAACCACATAGTTGTAAATATAAATACATGCAAAAATTTGTAAAATTATTAAATGGTTAGTGTATGTCTCAGATTCTGAGACCTTTTCATTTATTATAACGAAATAACTGAGTATAAATTAGAGAGTAGCTAAAACACATGGCAATGATACTACAACAATGATAATAGAGCCAGAGATTGAAGAAATGTTACAGAAAGAAAGGAATATATAGCCAGATGTAGTAGTGCAAGCCTATGCTCTCAGTACTTGGAAAGTTGAAACAAGAGGATCAGGAGTTTAAGAGCAGCCTTGATTAGTGAGTTGAACCCATCCTTGAGCAGCAACAAATAAAACAAATAAAATAAAACCAAGTTAAAATCAAACAAAATACATAGAAACATTTGATCCTGTTAATGTTGGTGTATAATAAAACAATATTGCTTTATGGAATTTCAACACTTGTGACCAGTAACATTTTTTATTTAAAAGTAATTCTGTGACGTCTTTCCCAGTTTAATTAATTTTTACTTCTACTTTTGTTTACTATATTCCATAAAGTTTTTTTTAAAAATCAGTTGGTCCAAATATGATCCTCAAGAAAGTTAAATATATAATCATTATCAGATTACTAAATACTCAATAATTTGTTGATGAATAAATATCAATATACTCTTTTTCTACATTGCGGCCTAAGCAACTATTCAAGATCGTACTTGCTGAAAACAATATTTTAATAGTTTCTATTTCACATTTTCACTGTAATGGCTATGCTTACTAGTTTTATGTCAACTTGACACAAGTTAGAATCATTTGGCAAGAATTAAACTCAACTGATAAAATATTTCCACTGTACTGGCCAATAAAAGTTCTGTGGTGCCTTATCTAAATTAATTGATGTGGGATGGCTTAGCTTATTGGCTAGTTTTCATAGATACTGTGTGAAAGTCAGATGAGCAAGCAATATGACCCAAGACAATAAACAATGATGTTCCATGGTTTTTATTTCAGTTACTTCAGATCGTGTTCCAACATTTCTTTATGATGGACTGCTACCTGGAAGTATGAGGTTAAATAATCCCTTTCCTCCATAAGTTCCATGTGGCTGTAGTAGTATTTTATCACACCAATAAAAACCCTACTAGGACACTGAATAAACTAACCAGACTGTTATTTATATTTATCAAGTAACTGAAATCAGACACTGGTCTACTACTCATCCAAGCCAAGCAAGTAGAACACACTCAGTTGCTGACAGTTATGTTCATTGTGATCTAGAAGCTCAGCTGGCAATGTTTATCAACTTGAACTTTTAATGAGCTTGGTTTCTCTTAATCTTATGCTCATAATTTGAAAATGAATACTTCAGGAACAATTAACCAAAGGTCAGAAAGCCAGGGCTGTCTGAATATTTAAGAAACATTTTATCAATTTCTCAAAGGCTGGATATATGTTAGGGAAATCTATGACAAATCATTCTCAATGCAGTGAATATAGAAATAAACTCTTCTTTTAGTGAGAGAAGTTCAATGAAGTATTTACAAGAAATATTTTTGATGAAATGTATTGTTACATTCAACTTTGCTAAATAAAACTAATCAAATATGAACATGCTTTTAGTAAATATGACTTTTGATCTTTTCTTAGTAACTGTGTGTATACAAACTTAACACCTGCTATTCTAAAAGCTCTTAGGCTTTCATAAAATTGTCATTCAGCCAGACTGCCACAAAATTCTGATTAACATATAACATATAATGTATAACACATAACACAAACCATATAATGTATAACACCATATACCATATGTAATATATAGTATATAATATAAAATATTCAATATACAATATGTGATATATAATATATGATTAATGATGTATGATATATAGTATATAGCATGTTATCTGTGTTATGTGATATGTGATATATGTATTACATAATACGGAATATAGAATATGGAATAGGGAATATGGAATACAGAATGTGGAGTATGTATATAGTGTGTATGTGTAATGTGTAATATGGATTATGGATATGGAATATGTAACATGCAATATGTTATATGGACTATGGAGTATACATATATATACTATAATATGTGCATATATATGTTAATATATATGTGCATCTATAAATGCACGTATGACTAGTACAGATACAAAACTTACAATTGTAATAATATTCTCTTTCATGGGCAATATCAAAAATACAATACTAAAGAAATTGTTGGATTGGTAGGTAATTTTGATTTAAATGGGATGTAGAAACCTAATCATGTAAACATATATCCTCACAATATTTTCAAATAAGTAATAGAGACAAAAATGAGAATTGAAAATGGTTCAATGGACCTAGTTGTTTTCTAACTCAAAACACTGCTATATCTTGGTGCAAAAGACAATACCTTTAGAATCTCTATAATTTTCAGAGTGCAAAATAGTCAAACACACATGCCAATTGGTGAAGAAGAAGAAGAAGAAGAAGAAGAAGAAGAAGAAGAAGAAGAAGAAGAAGAAGGAGAAGGAGAAGGAGAAGGAGAAGGAGAAGGAGAAGGAGAAGGAGAAGGAGAAGGAGAAGGAGAAGGAGAAGGAGAAGGAGAAGGAGAAGGAGAAGGAGAAGGAGAAGGAGAAGGAGAAGGAGAAG
>CM052705.1:12709402-12730222 GCA_028551405.1 Uromys caudimaculatus | reverse complement strand
AGAAGGAGAAGGAGAAGGAGAAGGAGAAGGAGAAGGAGAAGGAGAAGGAGAAGGAGAAGGAGAAGGAGAAGGAGAAGGAGAAGGAGAAGGAGAAGGAGAAGGAGAAGGAGAAGGAGAAGGAGAAGGAGAAGAGAAAGAGAGAGACATTAACTCCCAGAGCCACCTTTTAAGTATTATTCTTAAGAGATATCAGTATAAATTCAATACAATAAAGTTTCACTGTGATATTTGTCTGTCTCTATCATAGAAACCTATAGCTAGGTTTTTATTCTTGATAATATGCTAGACTATCCTTTCATAAGCCCATATACTATTTCAAATACTAGAGTAGTATAGGGTGATCTTAGAAGGCTAGAATGAGCAGATTTTCTAGTTCTTGAAAGAGTGACTTTATGTATATTAATATATATACTGCTATGTTACTCAAAAGGGAAGTCAAGAAAATATCTTAGAAAAGTGTTCTTTCAAAAAGAAGTGGAACATAATAAGAATAAAACATATCCTATGGAATTTTTTAAAGTGGTGGAAAATACAGATTAATTGTTAAATGTTAATATTAAATAAACTTTGAACTTTACCTCATATGTATAAGAAATTAGTAATTTTCTTTATTCAGCATTTATTATTTTGGGGATTTTGTTATTGTTTGGGGAAATGATTTTTCCTCTGACACCCTTCAATCATAGCATATAGATTAAATTTAAATACCTATCTTATCATTTTATTGTTTTGTCAAATCAGTCTTTTGTGAAATGAGAGTTGAATATACTTACGGTTTTTCTATTTCAGTTAAGAAATTGAGAATGACAGGAATATTCATAATTCACTTTATTATTTATTGAATAATAATAAAGAAATTTGCATATATGAATTCACATACACATGTTGAGTTTTCAAAAGCATTTAAAAAATTGTGTCACTCTTAGCCACAGTTTAGAGGAAGGGATAATAAGGTGCTAGGATGTAAATAATTTTTCTAATGTTATACAGTTAATAAATATATACTTGCATTTACTTTTTGATGCTGTAATTAACAAAACAAAACAACAACAAAAAAAAGAATAGCTTTTGTAGAAATTTTTAATCCCAATCCAGAGTTTCTACTCTGCCTTTGACCATTTATTTTCTGGATAGAAGACATGAACAACCTTTATATTTATAATAAGCCTTAAACATCACTAGAGCTGAGTAGGTATCAACTCTCTAAGCTATTAGAATGTACTTTCCTATCAATAACTCTGAGTTATTACTTACTATGTTTTATCTGGGCTGCTCTTACCTCTAATTGGCCAGCCCTCAGGGCCACATTTTCTTGACTTTTAACACAACACATCTTTTTCTTTTCACCCCATTCACCTTATTCTTCCAGCTCCTAGCTCTCCTCAGCTCCTAATCCCAGGAATGCTAAACCCCACCTATGTCTCTTTTGCTCATTATTGGCTGCTGGCAACTTAACTCACCATTCAGAAATAAGTCCAGGGCAAGGTTACCTAGTGTCACTTGGGACACCCAGTGGGTACTCTCCTCTTTGGGACAACCAGGTCTTAGCATTAAAATACATAACAACAACAACAACAAACCACAACAAATGCTATACAAACACACATTCAAAACAAACATACAACACTCAAACTGAATGAAATGTGAGGCAGAAAAGCTATAGTTTGATCTATTGTTCCAATGGGTTAATAATCCAAAATAAAATAGAAGACATGGAAGTAGGTATCCATATAAAAATGCTTTCTAATGGCATACAAACTACACTGAAAACAAGAGAGTGAGCAAGAATTGGGGTGAGGCTGTTAAACTTCAAACTCTGTATCCAATGATGAACTTCCTCCAACACTGTATTTCTTGGAGTTCAAGGGGAGATGTGTAGATCTTTCTGGGAAGGGGAAATAGAATTGATATTCCAGTTCAACTGGGAGCAGCTATGAATAGAAACAGGAGAGATCAGGTGGTGAAAGGATGGAGAAAAAGAGTACTGGGAGAGACAACTGGAATTTGGAACAATTGGGAGTAAAGCAAAAAAAAAAAAAAAAAAAAAAACCTGTAATAGAAACTCCCAGGAATCTATTACTGTTAAGACTTCTACGTAGTAATGGGGTATATAAAGACTGAAGAACGCATTTCCTGTAACCAGGCAAGGTTTCCAGTCGACAGCTTGGGGCATCAACCTAGCCACAAAACCTTTGGTCTACAATTTGTCCTGCAAGGTTTATGTGCTGTGGTAATTGTGGCACAGAAATTATGGGAGTGATAAACAATGACTCGTCCACCTTGAGATCATGATACAAGAGGAAGAATATCCCTGACATTGCATGGAAGACTAATAACCAGAGGCTGGATGGCTCAGAAACATAGGATTGAACCAAATATGATTATTAAAAATAAATAGCCAGTGTTATGAAGCCTAATGAAATTCTGTTACACTCATAGATTGGTGCCTAACCTAATTGCCATCAGAAAGGCTTCAACCAGCAACTGATGGAAACAGAGGCAGAGACCCACAGATGAGTCTCTGGAACCCTGCTGAAGAGGGAAGGAAGGATTGTAGGAACCAGAGGCATCAAGAACACCCACAAATTGAATAAACATGTATACATAAGGGTGAACAGAAACTGAACCAAAAATCAGGGAGCCTTCATGAGTCTGAACTAAGGACTCTGTATACATGTTACAGTTGTGTAGTTTTGTATTTTTATGGGATTCCTAATGGGGAGTCATTGGTTTTGTTGATGCTTCTGCCTGCTGTTATGATGCTTTTCATCCTACCAGTTTGCCTAGTCCAACATTAATATGAACAGAGGTACCTAATCTCCATATACACCTATGTTATGTTTTGTAGATGTCCTGAAATGTCTGCCCTTTTCTATTGAGAAATGGAAGTGCAATGCTTGAGGAACACGGATATGAAGGAATGGAGGAAAGGAGGAGAGGGAAAGAAAGGAAAATATTAAATTAATAATAATAATAATAATAATTATTATTATTATAAAAAACACTATGCCTCAAATATTATATAACCTCACCAAACCCCACCACTAACTGGTGACCAAATAAATGATCCTATGGGAATAATTTTTATTCCAACCACAACATGCCACCCCTGACACATAAGCAAAAGTTGTTTAAAAGCTCAAAAATTCAAGTCTCTCTCTCTCTCTCTCTCTCTCTCTCTCTCTCTCTCTCTCTCTCATCTCTATCTCTATCTCTCTATCTCTCTCTCTCTCTCTCCCTCTCCCTCTCCCTCTCTCTCTCTCTTTTTCTTTCTTTCTTTCTTTCTTTCTTTCTTTCTTTCTTTCTTTCTTTCTTTCTTTCTTTCTTTCTTTCTTTCTTTCTTGTTTTTTAATTTACACTCCAAATGTTTGTTGTACTCCCACCCAGGCCCCACTCTCCTAATTCTTTATCCACTCCCCTCTTCCCTTTGCCTCTGAGGGAATGGTCCATTAAACAACCACCCACCACCACCCACCATCACCTCACCTCACTGCCCTGCCCGGGGGGGGGGGGGCATCTCCCTTTCCTGGAGCATCAAGTGTCTACATGATTAGACACATCCTATTCCACTGAGGCCATACTTGGCAGTCCTCTGCTCCATATGTGATGGGGGCCACTAACCAGCCCATGTATTCTCTTTGTTTGGTGGCTTAGTCTCAGTGAGTTCCCACAGGTATAGATTAGATGACACTATGGGTTTTAAAATGGAATAGTCATTCCATTCATTTTTTTTTTTAAATCCTTCCCCAACTCTTCCAAAGGAATACCTGATTTTAGTACAGAGATTGGCTGTAAGTATCTGCATGTGTCTCAGTGAGCTGCTTGTAGAGCCTCTCAGAGCACAGCTATGCCAAATGAATATCTGCAAGCACAACATAGCATCAGTAATAGTGTCAGGGTTTGGTACCCTCCCATGGGATTGATCGCAAGTTGGCCCAGTCATTGGATGGCATTTTCTTCAGTCTCTGATCCATTTTTGTTTCTGTATTTCTTTTGGACAGGAGCCATTCTGGATCAAAAATTTTGAAGGTGGGATGGTAACTCCATCCTTCCACTTTGCGCCATGTCTACCTAATAGAGGTTGTATCTTCAGGTTCTATGTCACCACTGTTGGTCATTTCCATTTAGGTCATCTACACTGAGTCCTGGAAGCCTCCCCAACCCAGATCTTAGGTACTTTCTAGACATTCACAAATCCCCTGCTCCCAACCCCCTTGCAGCAGCAGCATATTTCCATTCATTCTCCTTGCTCTCTTTGCCTCTCTCCTGTCTCTCCCCATAACTGATTTTGTCCCCCTTTTGCCCCCCCCTTGCCCTTCTACCCAGGTCCCTCTCTTCCTTTGCCTCTCCTGATTAATTTGTTCCCATGTCTGAGTGTGACTGAAACATCCTCACTTGAGTCTTTCTTCTTGTTAAACTTCTTATGGCCTGTTGGTTGTACCATGTGTTTTCTGCACATTCTAATCACATCCACTTACCAATGAGTACATACCATGCATGGCCTTTTGCTTTCGTGCTACCTTGCTCAGGATGTCATTTTCTAGTTCCATCCATTTGCCTACAAAATTCATGATGACCTCATTTTTAATAGCTGAATAGTATTCCATTGCATAAATGAACCAGATTTTGTGTATTTATGCTTCCAATGAGAGGCATCTGGGTTGTTTCCAGCTTCTGGCTATTATAAATAAGGCTTCTATCAATATACTGGAGCATATGTCCTTGTGGTATGGTAGAGCATGTTTTGGGTGTATTCTCAGGAGCTGTATAGCTGAGTTTTCAGGTAGAACTATTTCCCATTTTCTGAGGAGAAAGTGTTATGTGGAGAAAGTTTCTGAGAGAAGTGTTCCTCTTTCTTCACATCCTTGAGTGCATGTACTGTCACTTGAGATTTTGATCTTACCCATTTTGATTTGTGTATGGTGGCATCTCAGGGTCATTTTGATTTGCTTTTCCCTGATGACTATGGATGTTGAACATTTTTAAAAGTGCTTCACAGCCATTCAAGTTTACTCTGTTGAGAATTCTCTGTTTAGATAAACCATTTTAAATTGAGTTGTTTGGTTTTTGTAAGGCTACCTTCTTGAGTTCTTTATATATTTTGGATATGAGCCATCTATCAGATATAGGGTTAGTGAGGATCTTTTCCCAATCTGTAGGTTGCCATTTTGTCCTGTTGAAAGTGTTCTTTGCCTTACAGAAGCTTTTCAGCTTCATGAAGTCTTACCTATCAATTATTGATCTTAAAGCCTAAGCCACTGCTGTTTTCTTGATTTTCTCCTGTGTCAATGCATTCAAGACTATTTCCAACTTTTTCTTCTATTACATACAGTGCATCTGGTTTTATGTTGAGGTCTTTAATCCACTTGGATTGCGCTTTGTGCAGGGTGAAAAAGGTGGAGCAATTTCCATCCTTCTGCATGCAGACCACCAGTTAGACCACTACCATTTATTGAATATGCTTTCTTATTTCCAATGTATGTTTTTACCTTCTTTGTCAAAAATTAAGTTTACTTAATTGTGTAGGTTTATTTCTGCATCTTTGATTCTAGTCCATTGATCAACTTGTCTGCCTCTGTACCAATTCCATGTGGTTTTGATAATTATTGCTTTGTAGTACAGCTTGAGGACAGGGAGTTTTATTCCTTTAAAAGTTATTTTATTGCTCAGATTTTTTTTCTATCTTGGATTTTTTGTTTTTCCATACAAAGTTGAGAATTACTCATGAAATGCCTGTGAAGAATTGTGTTTGAATTTTTATGACAATCACACTGAATTTGTAGATTGTTTTTGGTAAGATAGCGACTTTTACTATGTTAATCCTACTGAGCATGGGAGATCTTTCACCTTATGAGGTCTTCTATGATTTCTTTCTTCAGGTACTTGAAATTCTTGGTATACAGATCTTTCACTTGCTTAGTTAGAGTCACACCAAGATATTTTATATTATTTGTGGCTGTTTTAAAGGGTGGTATTACCCTAATTTCTATCTCAGACCATTATCTATTTTGTAAAAGAAGGATACTGTTTTGTTGGGGTTAATTTGATATATGGCCATTTTGCCATTTTGCTGTAGTTGCTTATCAGCTATAAGAGGTCTCTGCTAGAGTTTTCGTGGTAGCTTATATATACTATCTTATCACACCAAATAATGATACTTCTTCCTTTCCAATTTGTATCCCCTTTATCTCCTTTCATTGTCAAACTACTCTTTTTTTATTATTTATTTATTGATTGATTGATACTTTATTTACATTTCCAATGTTTCCCCCTTTCCAGATCTCCTCTTTGGAAACCCCCTATCCCCTCCCCCTCCCTCACCTCTATGAGGGTATTTATTCCACCTCCCACCCACCCGCTCATCCATTCCTGTATTCCCAACTTGATATTCCCCTTTACTGGGGCCTCTAACACCCTCAGGCCCAAGGACTTCTTCTCCCCCGATGGCCAACAAGGCCCTCCTCTGCCACATATGTGGTGTGAGCCATGGGTCCCTCGATATGTATTCTTTGGTTGGTGGTCCAGTCTCCAGGAGGACCGGGGGGAAGGGGTCAGGCCAGTTGACACTGTTGCTCCCTCCATGGGACTGCAAACTCCCTCAGCTCCTTCAGTCCCTTCTCCAACTCCTCTATCTGGGACTTCACTCTCAGTTCAGCGATTACTGTAAAGTGAAACTTGGGTTTTCCGAACTTTTGGGCTAATATCCACTTATCAGTGAGTACATACCATGTTCATTCTTTTGTGACTGAGTTACCTCGCTCAGGATGATATTTTCAAGTTCCATCCATTAGCCTGCAAATTTCATTAAATCATTGTTTTTAATAGCTGAGTAGTACTCCATTGTGTAGATGTACCACATTTTCTGAATCCATTCCTCTGCTGAGGGACATCTGGGTTGTTTCCAGCTTCTGGCTATTATAAATATGGCTGCTATGAACATAGTGGAGCATGTGTGTTTTTTTTTTTTTTTTTTTTTTTAATATAGAAATAGAGTTTGTTTAGGGCATTTTGAAGGGAATTAAGATCGTAGTAGAAATAGAGAAAGGCAGACAGAGAAAGTAGAGAAGTAGAGGAGTGGAGACCAGACAAGACCACGTGGAGAGGAGGGGGAAGGGATGGGGAGATGTAAGAGATAAGAGATGCAGGAGAGAAAAGAGAAGTAAGAGAAAAGAAAGTTTATAGTGGGCCAGACCCACCTGGCTCTTGTCAGGCAACTGTGAGGTGAAGTTTAGACAGAATGCTAACATTCTCCCGTTTTGGTCTAATTAAAAAGGAAAAATTAGAAAGAGGCACTGGCAAAGCAGGAATAGAGTGGTCATAATCTCTGACTGCTTCATTCTGGCATTGGGGGGTGACGTGTCTCTGGGGAACTTAGAAGAATGGGTATGGAGGATGTTTGTCCAGTCGTAGGAGATTTGGCTGTTTCCTTGCTGTCTAGGGTCTGTGGAGAATGTGTCTTTATTACATGTTGGAGCATCTTTTGGGTATATACCCAGGAGAGGTATAGCTGGGTCCTCATGTAGTATTATGTCCATTTTGGTGAGGGTAAGCCAAACTGATTTCCAGAGTGGTTGTACTAGCCTACAATCCCATCAACAATGGAGGAGTGTTTCTCTTTCTCCACATCCTCACCAGCATCTGCTGTCACCTGAGATTTTGATCTTAGCCATTCTGACTGGTGTGAGGTGGAATCTCAGACTTGTTTTGATTTACATTTCCCTGATGACTAAGGATGTTGAACATTTCTTTAGGTGCTCCTCAGTTGAGAATTCTCTGTTTAGCTCTGTTCCCCATTTTTTGATGGGGTTATTTGCTTTTATGGAGTCTAACTTCTTGAGTTCTTTGTATATATTGGATATTAGTCCTCTATTGGATACAGGATTGGTAAAGATCTTTTCCCAATCTGTTGGTTGCCATTTTGTCCTATTGACAGTGCCGTTTGCCTTACAGAAGCTTTGCAGTTTTATGCGGTTTCATTTGTCGATTCTTGATCTTAGAGCATAAGCCATTGGTGATCTGTTCAGGAACTTTTCCCCTGCGCCTAGGTGTTGGAGACTTTTCCCCACTTTTTCTTCTATTGGATTCAGTTTATCTGGTTTTATGTGGAGGTTCTTGATCCACTTGGACAAATTACTCTATCTTAAACTTCAGGTACTATATTCAATAGATAGGGGGAGAGTTAGCAGCTTTTCCTTGTCCATGATTTTAGTGAGATTGCTGAAGCAACTTTCTCTCCATTTAATTTGATGCTGGCTGTTAGTTTGCTGTATATTGCTTTTAGTATGTCTAGGTATGTGCCTTGAATTCCTGATCTCTTCAAGACTTTTAAGATGAAGGGGTGTTGGATTTTTACCAAAGGGTTTTACAGCTTCTAATGAAATGGTCATGTGATTTTTTTCATTGAGTTTATTTATATAGTGGATTATGTTGATGGATTTTCCTATACTGAACCAACCCTGCATCTATGGGATGAATTCTACTTGATTGTGTTAAATGATGGTTTTGATGTGCTCTTAGATGTGGTTTGGAAAAATTTTATTAAGTATTTCAAGTTCATATTTGTAAGTAAAATTGGTCTGAAGATTTTTTTCTTTGTTGGGTATTTGCGTGATTTAGGTATTGGAGTAACTTGGGCTTCATGCAATGAATTTGGTAGTTTTCATTGTCTTTCTATTTTGTAGAATAGTTTTAAGTATTAGCTGTTCTTTAAAGGACAAGTAGAATTCTGCACTAAAACCATCTGCACCTCAGAGATTTTGGTTAGGAGATTTTTTTTTTTTTGGTATTTTCTTTACATTTCAAATGTTTTCCCCTTTCCAGGTCTCGCATTTGGACACCCCAATATCCCATCCTCCCTCCCCCTGCCTCTATGAGGGTATTCCACCACCCACCCACCCACTCCAGTCTTCACTCTCTGGCATGCCCCTACACTGGGGAATCTAACACCCTCAGGCCCATGGGCCACTCCTCCCACTGATGGCCAACAGGGTCTCCTCTGCCACATATGTGGCCAATACCATGGGTCCCTCCATATGCATTCTTTGGTTGGTGTCCAGTCTCTGGGAGCACTGGAGGGCCTGACCAGTTGACACTGATGCTCCCTCCCCATGGGGTTGCAAACTCCTCAGCTCTTTCAGTCCCTTCTCCAACTCTTCCACTTGGGACTCCATGCTCAGTCCAAAAGTTGTTGTGAATTGAATCATGGGTATTCCAAACATTTTGGCTATTATCCACTTATCAGTGAGTACATAACATGTTTGTTCTCTTGTGACTGAGCTACCTCACTCAGGATGATATTTCCAATTTCCATTATTTGTCTTCGAATTCATGATGTTATTGTTTTTAATAGCTAAGAAGTGTTCTGTCGGGTAAATGCACCACATTTTTTGTATCCATTCCTCTGTTGAGGGACATCTGGGTTGTTTCCAGCTTCTGGCTATCATAAATTTGGCTGTTATGAACATAGTGGAGCATGTGTCCTTATTACATGTTGGAGCATATTCTGGGTATAGCTGTGTCCTCAGGTAGTATTATGTCCAATTTTCTGAGTGTCTGCCAAACTGATTTTCAGAGTGGTTGTACCAGCTTGCAATCCCACCAGCAATGGAGGAGCATTGCTCTTTCTCCACATCCTCACCAGCATCTGCTGTCACCTGAGATTTTGAACTTAGCCATTCTGACTGGTGTGAGATAGAATCTCAAGGTTGTTTTGGTTTGTATTTCCCTGATGACTAAGAATGTTGTACATTTCTTTAGGTACTTCTCAGCCCTTCGAGTTTTCTCAGTTGAGAATTCTCTGTTTAGCTCTGTTCCCCATTTTTTAATAGGGTTATTTGGTCCTCTGGAGTCTAACTTCTTGAGTTCTTTGTATATATTGGATATTAACCCTCTAACAGATATAGGATTGGTAAAGATCTTTCCCGATCTGTTGGTTGCTGTTTTGTCCTATTGTCAGCATCCTTTGTCTTACAGATGCTTTGCAATGTTATGAGGTCCCTTTTGTTGATTCTTCATCTTAGAGCATAAGCCAATGGTGTTCTGTTCAAGAACTTTTCCCTGTGCCCATGTGTGTGAGAATTTTCCCCACTATTAGTTTCAGTGTATCTGGTTTTATGTGGAGATCCTTGATCCACTAGGACTTGAGCTTTGTACAGGGAGATAGAATTTGACAATTTTGCATTCTTCTAAATGCTGACCTCTAGTTGAGCCAGCAATTTTTTTTTGAAAATGCTGTCTTTTAACCAATAGATGGTTTCAGCTCCTTTATCAAAGATCAAGTGACCGTAGGTATGTGGGTTCATTTCTGGGTCTTCAATTCTATTCCACTGATCTACCTGCCTGTCACTGTACCAATACCTGCAGTTTTTGTCACTACTGCTCTCTAGTACAGCTTGAGATCAGGGATGCTCATTCCCCCAAAAGTTCTTTTATTGTTGAGAATAGTTTTTGCTATCCTGGGATTTTTGTTATTCCAAATTAATTTGACAATTTCTCTTTCTAAGTCTATGAAGAATTGAGTTGGAATTTTGATGGGGTTTGCTTTCAGCCAGATGGCCATTTTTACTATGTTAATCCTGCCAATCCATGAGCATGGGAGATCTTTCCATCTTCTGAGGTCTTCTTTGCTTTCTTTCTCCAGAGACTTGAAGTTCTTGCCATACATATCTTTCACTTGTTTGGTTAGAGTCACACCAAGAGACTTTATATTGTTTGTGACTATTGTGAAGGGTGTCATTTCCCTAATTTCTTTCTCAGCCTATATCCATTCAGTATAGGAAGACTACTCATTTGTTTGAGTTATTTTTATATCCAGCCACTTCGAAGTTGTTTATCAGTTGTAGCAGTTCTCTGGTGGAGTTTTCAGCATCTAATGAAATGACCATGTATTTTTTTTCTTTGAATTTGCTTATGTAGTAGATTATAATGATGAATTTCCAGGTATTGAAACACCCCTGCAACCCTGGGATGAATCCTACTTGATCTTGGTAAATGATAGTTTTGATGTGTTCTTGGATTCGGTTTGGGAGTATTTTATTGAGAATTTTTGCATCGATATTCATAAGGGAAATTGGTCTGAAGATTTCTTTCTTTGTAGGATCTCTGTGAGGTTTTGGTATCAGTGTAACTGTGGACTCATAGAATGAATTGGGTAGTGTTTATTCTGTTTCTATTTCGTGGAATAGTTTGAAGACTATGGGTATTAGATCTTCTTTGAATTTCTGATAGAATTCTGTACTAAACCCATCTGGTCCTGGGCATTTCTTGCTTGAGAGATTTTTAATGACTGCTTCTATTTCTTTAGGGGTTATTGGAATGTTTTATCTGATCCTGAATTAACTGTGGTATTTAGTATCTGTCTAGAAAATTGTCTATTTCATCCAGATTTTCCAATTTTGTAGCGTATAGGATTTTGTAATAGGATCTGATGATTTTTTTTTAATTTCCTCAGATTCGTTTGATATATCTCCCTGTTCATTTCTGATTTTGTTAATTTAGATACTGTCTCTGTGCCCTCTGTTAGTGTGGCTAAGGGTTTATCTATATTGTTGATTTTCTCAAAGAACAAGCTCCTAGTTTCGTTAATTCTTTGAATAGTTCTTTTTGAAATCAGGGTTGATTTCAGCCCTGAGTTTGATTATTTCTTGTCTTCTACTCGTGTTGGGTGTATTAGCTTCTTTTTGTTCTAGAGCTTTCAGGTGTGTTGTTAAGCTGCTAGTGTATGCTCTCTCCAGTTTCATTTTGGGGGCACTCAGAGCTATGAGTTTTCCTCTTAACACTGATTTCTTTGTGTCTTATAAGTTTCTGTATGTTTTACTTTCATTTTCATTAAATTCTATGAAGTCTTTAATTTCTTTCCTTTTGTCTTTCTTGATCAAGTTATCACTGAGTAGAGCGTTGTTCAGCTTCCTTGTTTATGTGAGCTTTCTGTTGTTTTTGTTGACATTGAAGACCGACCTTAATTGGTAGTGATCTGATAGGAGGCATGGGATTATTTCAATCTTCTTTTATCTGTTGAGATGTTTTGTGACCAACGACATGGTCAATTTTGGATACAGTACCATGAGGTGCTGAAAAGAAGGTATATTCTTTTGATTTAGAATGAAATGTTCTATAGATATCTGTTAAATTCATTTGGTACATAATTTCTGTTAGTTTCACTGTGTCTCTGTTTAGTTTGTATTCCCAAGATCTGTCAATTGGTGAGAGTGGGGTGTTGAAGTCTCCCGCTATTATTGTGTGAGGTGCAATGTTTGCTTTGAGCTTTAGTAAAGTTTCTTTTATGAATCTGGGTACCCTTGCATTTGGAGCATAGATGTTCAGAATTGAGAGGTCTTCTTGATAGATTTTTCCTTTGATGAGTATGAAGTATTCTTCCTTATCTTTTTTGATGACTTTTGGTTGAAAGTCAATTTAATCTGATATTAGAATCTTGCCTGCTCCTTTGGACTGTTTGCCTGGAAAATTGTTTTCCAGCCCTTTCCTCAGAGGTAGAGTTTGTCTTTAATGCTGAGGTGTGTTTCCTGTATGTAGCAAAATGTTGGTTTCTGTTTATGTATCCAGTCTGTTAGCCTATGTCTTTTTATTGGGGAATTGAGTCCATTGATATTAACAGGTATTAAGAAATAGTGATTTTTGCTTCCCGTTATTTTCAATGTTATTTTTATGTTTGTGTGGCTATCTACTTTTGGATTTGTTGAAAGACTACTTTCTTGTTTTTTCTAGGGTGTAGTTTCCCTCCTTGTGTTGGCGTTTTCCATCTATCATCCTTTGTATGGCTGGGTTTGTGGAAAGATATTGTGTAATTTGGATTTGTAATGGAATATCTTGGTTTCACCATATATGGTAATTGAGCATTTTGCTGGGTATAGCAGTCTGAGCTGGCACTTATGTTCTCTGAGGATCTGTATGAGATCTCTCCAGTATCTTCTAGCTTTCATAGTCTTTGGTGAGAAGTCTAGTGTAATTTTGATAGGTCTGCCTTAATATGTTACTTTTTCCCTTACTGCTTTTAATATTCTTTCCTTATTTTCTGTATTTGGTGTTTTGACTGTAATGTGACAGGAGGGATTTCTTTTCTGGTCCAATCTATTTGGAGTTCTGTAGGCTTCTTGTACATTTATGTTCATCACTTTCTTTAGGTTAGGGAAGTTTTCTTCTATAATTTTCTTGAAGGTATTTACTGTTCTTTTAAGTAGAAATTTTCACTCTCTTTTATACCTATTATCCTCAGGTTCTGTCCTCTCATTGTATCCTGTACATCCTGGAAGTTTTGGGTTAGGAGCTTTTTGTGTTTCGCATTTTTGTTGACCGTTTGTCAATGTTTTCTATGGTATCATCTGCACCTGAGATTCTCTTTTCTATATCTTGTATTCTGCTGGTAATGCTTGCATCTATGTCTCCTGATCTCTTTCCTAGGTTTTCTATCTCCAGTGTTGTCTCCCTTTGTGATTTCTTTATTCTTTCTATTTCCATTATTAAATCTTCAATTTTTTTTTTAATTTCTTTGCCTGTTTGACTGTGTTTTCCTGTATTTCCTCTTTAAGGGCTTCTAGCTTTTTTTTTTTTTTTTTTTTTTTTTTGAGACAGGGTTTCTCTGTGTAGCCCTGGCTGTCCTGGAACTCACTCTATAGACCAGGCTGGCCTCAAACTCAGAAATCCACCTGTCTCTGCCTCCCAATTGCTGGGATTAAAGGCATGCACCACCACTGCCCTGCTGCTCTTCTAGCTTTTTACCTGTGTCCTCTTGTATTTCTTTTTTTTTTTTTTTTCTGCAATCACATGAGGTTTATTCGGGGGACCAGTGCACTGGGGTGGAGCTCATAACCCACGCAGGGGCAGAGGAGTCCAACCCCGAGCAGCTGAAGTCAGGGGTATTTAAAGGAAAAAAACACAAAGCAAGGGGTGGGAAACGGAAAGAATTTGTGTTATGAGGAAGTACAGAATGTTCTAAGTTGTCACAAGGCAGTTGTACAAACATTTTTATGGTTAGCTAGTTCCTGAAACATTGTGCCTCTGGCCCTGGGGCCAGGCCAAGGTCACCTGTTTCTTAGGGGAAAGAATGCAGCCAGGTGGGGTTTTGCCCAGGCATGTAGTTTCTAGTCTTGGCTCTAAGTTTGCTAAGGGTCTAACCTTTCTTATAAGGGGATCAGGTCTTTCATTCCCCACTTCTTCTAGTGCCTAGTTCTAATCTTAGAACTATATTTCTGTATCATCATAGCCTGTTAAGGCAGTTTTTTATTTCCTTCTTAAGGTCTTCTATCATCATCATTAGAAGTGATTTCAAATCTGAGTCTTGTTATCTGACATGTTGGGGTATCCAGAGCTCATTGTGGTGGGAGAACTGGATTCTGATGATTCCAAGTTGCCTTGGTTTCTGTTCCTTAGTTTCCTGTCCTTGCCTTTTGCCACCTGGTCATCCCTGGTGTTAGCTGGTCTTGCTCTGGCTGACTGTGGCATGCTCCTCCCTCCTGCAAGCCTTTGTGTCAGTACTTTTTGAAGACCAGCTCTCTCTGAGAGGAATTTGGGGTGGAGAGCTGTGGTACAGGGTCAGCTCTAGGGTGCAGACAGAAACAATAAAGATCCTGTCCCCAGCTGTTCCTTGGTTCCTGTTTCCTGATGGCTCTGTGAGGGTCCATCTTGATCGAGGAATTTGAAGAGAAATGGTGGTCTTCCTGTGGTCAAAGTTGTGTCAGCACTCATGGGAGACCAACTCTTTCCTGGCACTGAGCATGGAGCCCTGTGTCACAGGATCATCTCCCAGGCCACAGAAGGAACCCTGAAGGGTACTCTTCAGTCCCTGTGTCCTGAGGGTTCTGGGCATGTCCCTCTAAGCAGAGGTTCTGGCCTAACCCCAGGTCACAGGCTTGCCCACAATCCTGGAGGTTAGCTCTTTCCCTGCACTATTTGGGTATGGAGACATGTTGCACAGATCACAGGTGTAAACAGGAAGGCTCCTGTCCCAGGCTGTTCCTTGGTCCCTGTGTCCTGAGGATTCTGGCTGGATCCCACTGAGCAGTGGTGCTTGTCTTACCTCCACTCATAGGCTTGTCCACACTCCTGGGATGCTAGCTTCTCCTGATGCTATTTGGCTATGGAGCACTGTGGCACAGACTGAGGTCCTCGGCCACAGAAGGAGACTGGAAGGCTTTGTTAAGAGATTTTTAATGACTTCTTCTATTTCCTTAGGGATAATGGGATTGTTTAGATAATTTACATAATCTTGCTTTAACTTTGGTAAGTGGTATTTGTCTCAAAAGTCATCTATCTAATCTGGGTTTTCCAGTTTTGATGAATATAGAGTATTAAATTAAGTTCTGATTAAATACTAAATTTCCTCAATTTCTTTTAAATATCTCTGTTTTTTATTTTGTTTTTGTTTTTGTTTTTGTTTTAATTTGGATACTGTCTCTGTGACCTTTAGTTAATTTGGCTAAGTGTTTATCTATCTTGAAGATTTTCTCAAAGAACCAGCACTTGGTTTTGCTAATTCTTTTTATTGTTCTCTTTGTTTCTAATTGGTTGATTTCAGTTCTGAGTTTGACTATTTCTTGCCATCTACTCCTTTTGCATTTGTTTGGTTCATTTTTCTTCCAGAAAGCTTTCATTATTATTATTTTTATTTCTTTAAGACAAAATTATCATTAAGTAGAGAGATGTTAAGTTTCCATGCTTATGTGGGCTTTCTGTTGTTTTTGTTCTTATTGAATTTTGGCGATAGTCTGTGGTTATTTGATAAAATGAATGGGGTTATTTCAAACTTACAGTATCCTCTGAGGTTTGTTTTATGTTTGATTATATGATCAATTTGGGTAGAAATTTCCATGAGCCAATAGGAATGTATTTTGTTTAGTTTTGGGGTGAAATGTTCTCTTGATATCTGTTAAATCCATGTAGTTCATAGCTTCTGTTAGTTTCACTATGTCTCTGTTTAGCTTCTGTTTCAACTATCTGTCCATTGGTTAGAGCAGTATATTGAATTCTTCCACTATTATTATGTGAAGTTCAATGTGTGTTTTGTGCTTTAGTATAGTTTCTTTTAGGAATGTGCTGGTCCTTGCATTTGGGGCATAGATGCTCAAATTTGAGACTTCATTTTAATGGATTTTCCTTTGATAAATATGATGTCTCTTTCCCCATCTCTTTTGTTGAAAGTGTATTTCATTGGATATTATAATGGGAGCTCTAGCTTGTTTCTTGGGGCCATGTGCTTGGAAAGTTTTTTTTTTTTTTCAAGCCCTTTATGCTCAGGTAGTATCTGCCTTTGTTCCTGAGGTACGTTTCTTGTATGCATCAAAATTATGGATCCTATTCATGTGTCCAGTCTGTTAGCTTGAGTCCTTTTATTGGAAAATAGTGGGTTTTGATAATGAGAGATATTAAAAACCAATAATTGCTGGTTCCTGCTATTTTTGTTGTTGGAAGTGGTATTATGTGTATGTGATTCTTTTCTTTTGGGTTTGAAATTAGATGACTAATTTCTTGTGTACCTTGGGTTTAATTATCCTCCTTAGGTTGGATTTTTCCTTCTAGTATTCTCTGTGGGCTGGATTAGTAGAAATTAATTTTTTAAGTTTGGTTTTGTTATGAAATATCTTGATTTCTCAATATTTTCTGATTGAAAGGTTTGCTGGATATAGTAGCCTGGGCTGGCATATGTCAACTCAGTATCTGAATCATATCTGTCCAGTATATTCTGGCTTTTAGCATTTCTCTTCAGGAATCTGGGTAATTCTGATAGGTCTGCCTTGATATGTTACTTAGCCCTTTTTCTTTAGAGATTTTAATATTTTTTCCTTGTTCTGTACATTTAATGTTGTGATTATTATATAGTCGGAAGATTTTCTTTTCAGGTTCAGTATACTTGGTGTTCTGTAGGCTTCTTGTAAATTTCCAGTCATCTCTTTAATTAGGTTAAGGAAGTTTTCTTTGATGATTTTGTTGAAGATGTTTTCTGGATCATCGAACTCAGAAATTTCATCCTCTTGTATTCCTAATATTCTTATTTTGGTCTTTTCATTGTGTCCCAAATTTCCCAGATGATTTTGATTGGAGACTTTTTACATTGTATATTTTCTTTGACTAGTGTGTTGATATATTCTGCAGTATAGTCTAGGCCTGAGATTCTCTCTTTCATCTCTTTTATTCTTTTGGTGATACTTGCATCTGTAGCTCATGTTCTCTTTCCTACCCATCTCCAAGGTTTCCTCCATTTGTGATTTCTTTATTGTTTCTATTTCCATTTTCTTGTCTTAAACTGCTTTGCTCAATTGTGTCACCTTTTTAATTATATTTTCCTGTACTTCTTTAAGGGCTTATTTATTTCCTTTTTATTGGCTTCTCTCTGTTTACCTGTATTATTCTGTATTTCTTTAGGCATGTTTTCATCTTCATGAGATGGGATTTAATGTCAGATTCCTGCTGCTTGTGTGTCCTAGGTTATCCATGACTTGCTGTAGTAGGTGAATCTGATTCTGATGGTGCCAGATTATATTAGCTTCTGATTGTCTTTTACCATTTGTTTATCTTGTTGACCAACCTGAGTGTCTCTGACTGGAGCTGGTCAGAGTGGTGTGACATGGATGATAGCAGGCCTCCTATTAGGTATGTAGTGTTGTCCCTGGTTAGGACAGGACTCCTAACCAGGAAATCTGTGTCCCTGTGTCCCAGGTTATGAGAGACCTCCTGGGAGGCATGCAGGCCTTGCGATCTGGGTTTAAGGTTCTGGTGAAGATGCAGACTGGTAGGTTTTGGGGATCAGGCAAAGTGGATAGATCCTGTGTCTACTAGGCTTTGTGGGGGTCTCAAATAGCATGGATATTGGGGTGGGGTTCTCACATGTGTCCCTGGTCAGGAAAGGCTTCCTGGGAAACAAGCAGTCCCTATGGTCTGGAGGCAGGCATGCCAACATGCCATGGTTTCAGGTAGAGGAGCAGACCTCAAGGGAGAAGGGACTCATGAATTGCAGGACAGATCCCATATCTGATGGGCTCTCTGGAGGTCTCAACTATTGTGTGTTTTAGGGCAAGGGTCTCACCTGTGCCTCTGATCTGGGAAGATCTCCTGAGAGATATGCAGGCCCTGCAGTCTAGTGGCAGGACCACCTTTCTGCCATGGGTTCAGGTGGAGGTAGAGATCAGAAGGACTTTAGCCATGACCTTGTCTAAAAAAGTAAAATTCATTATCAAGTAATTAAAAATAAAACAAATGTTATTGCATAATAGATAAAACCACTGTTCACACAATCAGATGACCTGAATTCAATACCCAGAAGCCAGGGTAGACATAGAGATCTGCCTAAGTAGGTGTATTTTAATATTCAGAAGTTTCCCACATATACTGAATTTCTCATATCACACTAACACTATTCATGCATGCACATGCATATACACACAAATAATAATTAAAATTAAAAAACAATAACATTGATTAAATCCTTAAAGATATAGATATTAACTGATCAATTTTAATTTACTTAAACAAATACATCATGCAGATTTCTTAAGTCTATTATCATATACATTTGCTTTTTATAACTTCTGTAATTATACTATTATGTGCATGAACTTTTTAAAATTATTTTTTCCAAACAAAATAGCATTTTATTTTTCTAAATTCAAGGTATAAAACAGTTTTTCTCAGCAGTTAAATGACAGCTCCTATAAAGAAAACGCAACACAGAAAGAATATATATATATATATATATATATATATATATATATATATATATATATATATATATATATATATATATTTCTTGTGAAAATAGCCAGATGCCGACACTTGTTTTATCAGTAAATCAGACGTCCTAGCATCTTGGAAAGTCGGTCTTATCCTTTTATAGTTACTATATTTACCATAAAGAATAAGCCAGTAGAGAAATTCTAAAATGTTCAACCAACTACACATAGTAATTGGTTTTTGATGTCGTTGCTGTTGTTGTAATTTTCTTTCTTTCTTCCTTTTTTTTTATTGTATTATTTTTTTTGGTGAAAACTTTTTTCTTTTTGCATGCTCCTTGCTTTCAAATAATAGAACTGTTTACTATATGAAGTTAAGGCAACTTTATAAATGACACATCAATATCTATAAGCCAAAGTTGCTTCTCTCCTTGAAATTAGCCCTAAAATCATTAAGTCATAGCATGAATGGATGATTTGAACATATTTTTGTCGGGAACCAACAGATCTGCAGCTTTCTTATTAGCCCGAGAGAAGCCATTTTTGGTAGAAGTTAGGCTTGCAGGTAAAAGTAGGCCTGAGTTTCAGGCTCCTGAGAACTAGGCTTCTGTTTAGGTTCCGTCTCCTAAGAGATGAGTTCTTTCCCAGGTCAGTAAGACTCCCTTACAGTTAGGTGATTAGTAGAGCATAGATGGTTGCTTTAGCAACCTGTCCTTGTGGTTGGGAACATGTACTCCCTAGAAACTCCTCACTCCTATAGCATTGTTTAAGCCCTGGTTACTTTGTTTAAGAGTCCTTCTATATTGTTTAAAATTTTCATACTTCCTTCTCCTTGTACCCTATAAAAAGCTTGGAAATAAAGTTCATCTTTGGAGCTTGATCAGACATCCTGTCTTGCTCCCAGGTATCTCCTCTTGCCTGTCTCTTCTTTATCCAACAGTTTCCTCCTCAGATCCTTGTTAAAGGTCCCGCAGGTCAGGACGCACACAGCCGACGCCCAGACATTGGGGCTCGAGAAATGGGAAAGTGCACCTGTTGGAGACATCACTCATGGAAAAGCCTGGCCAGGTGGTCTCGGGGACCATTTTTGTATGAGAGGTTCATGGGCCCACCCACCCAACGGAAGGGACTCATAGAGAGAAGTGAGTGATGCATCCCTAGAGACAGTAGTAATTTGTGGGAAAGGCTCATGATCTCCCCTGTGTCGAAGCAGGCTTTGAGAGAATCTCCCCTGTGCTGAGACAGGCTTTGAGAGGAAATTCCCTGTGCTGAGGCAGGCTTTGAGAGGAAATCCCCTGTGTTAAGACAGGCTTTGAGATGAGCTCCCCTGTGCTCAGACAGGCTTAGTGAAGATCTCTCCTGTGCCCAGGCAGGCTGTGTGGATCCCTCCTGCGCTGCGCTGGGACAGGTTGAGACGAGCTCCCCTGTGTTCAGACAGGCTCTAAAAGGTCACAACTTTAATTCCCCCCAGGCAAGAGATATTGGGTTTAATTTTCCAGTCATAATTCTCCCCTATTCCTCATAATTAACTATGGGACAGGCTCTAAGTGAACATGATTTGTTTCTTCAAGATCTTAAAGACTCCCTCAAGATTCGAGAGACTAAGGTTAAAAAGAAAGATGATCGATTCCTATCTCCTTGTACAAAGCTCAAATCCAAGTGGATCAAGGACCTCCACATAAAACCAGTTACACTGAATCTAATAGAAGAGAAAGTGGGGAAAACTCTAGAACACCTGGGTACGGGGGGAAAAGTTCCTGAACAGAACACCAGGGGCTTATGCTCTAAGATCAAGAATAGACAAATGGGACCTCATAAAATTGCAAAGCTTCTGTAAGGCAAAGGACACTGTCAATAGGACAAAATGGCAACCAACAGATTGGGAAAAGATCGTAACCAATCCTATGTTCGATAGAGGGCTAATATCCAATATATACAAAGAACTCAAGAGGTTAGACTCCAAAAAACCAAATAACCCCATCAAAAAATGGGGAATAGAGCTAAACCGAGAATTCTCAACTGAGGAAATTCGCAGGGCTGAGAAGCACCTAAAGAAATGCTCAACATCCCTAGTCATCAGGGAAATGCAAATCAAAACAAGTCTGAGATACCACCTCACACCTGTCAGAATGGCCAAGATCAA
>CM052705.1:12649816-12708902 GCA_028551405.1 Uromys caudimaculatus | reverse complement strand
TTCATAGCAGCCATATTTATAATAGCCAGAAGCTGGAAACAACCCAGATGTCCCTCATCAGAGGAATGGATACAGAAAATGTGGTATATTTACACAATGGAGTACTACTCAGCTATTAAAAACAATGACTTAATGAAATTTGCAGGCAAATGGATGGAACTTGAAAATATCATCCTGAGCGAGGTAACTCAGTCACAAAAGAACGAACATGGTATGTACTCACTGATAAGCAAATATTAGCCCAAAAGTTCAGAATGTCCAAGTTTCACTTAACAGTAACCGCTGGACTGTGAGTGAGGTCCCAGATGAAAGGGTTGGAGAAAGGTCTGAAGGAGCTGAGGGTATTTGTAGCCCCATGGAGGAAGCAAGAGTGTCAATGGGCCTGAACTCCCCCCTCAGTCGTCCTGGAGTTTGGACCACCAACCAAAGAATACACATCTATTGACCCATGGTTCGGACTACATATGTGGCAGAGGATGAACTCCATGGCCATCAGGGAGAAAGGAGAGGACCTTGGGCCTGAGGGTGCTAGAGGCCCAGTAAAGGGGAATGTCACGGTGGGAATAAGGGGATGGGTGGGCGGGTAGGTGGGAGGAGGAATTCCCTCACAGAGGCGGGGAGGGGGAGGAGATGGGGGTTTCCAAAGAGGAGAACCAGAAAAGGGGAAACATTGGAAATAGAAATAAAGTATCAAAAATAAATAAATTAATTAATTAAAATAAATAAATAAAAACGTTTTTTTGATTTTGTCCAGGAGACTTGTCCATGGTTTCCCAGAGAGGAAACCATCAGAGCCATTCACTGGCGCCGAGTGGGAGATTGTTTGCAAGATTATTATCAGACATTTGTTCCATAGAGAATTCCTATACAGGCAATATCATATTGGAATCTTATTAATGAAGTGCTTAAAGTTCATGTCCATTTCCCCGATATTCAAAAGGTTGTGGCTGAGGGAGAGCATGTTCTTAAATCCTCATCTAGGTCCCCTTCCTCATGCAGCGCTGTTTCCATTGGCATGCCCCCTTTGGAGGAGAAACAAAAGCTCAGTGTGTCTCCCTTGGCTCCTCCCACTGTTGCCTCTGTCTCCCCCCATGATTTTTCGGACAGAGGCCCTAAAGTTACTGTATACGCCTCTCCAAGAGATCAAATTAAAACTCTTGACCCATTGCCTGCCAGGGATGCTGAGATTTTAGAGGAAAAAGTGGCCAAAAAATCATAACCCTGACTGGCCTCCTGTTCTTGCTCCCTTTGAGCCTCCTCCATATCCTCTATTCGTCCCAGTTCTTAATAAGCCTCTTTCTAAATAGACACCAGGTCTTGCTGATGACATTGTTCCCATTAATCTTGATTCTGCCAAGACTGCTCTCTCCCTTAAAAATCAGGCTTTAAAAAGCTACATAAGCCAACACCGAGAGCATTTACATCTTCTTAAAGAGCTCCGGTCCCTTGATCTCCACATCCAAACTACCCTTTCCCCTGTTTGTGAGGAACCTAACACAACATCCTGCCCTAAGACTAAAGTTAAAGCGGCTTTTCCAGTTCTCGGTTCTCAAACCAAGCCTAAGAATAGTTCTTCTGAGACTCCTGATACTGTGCCTGCTTCTTCCACAAAAAAAAAAAAAAAAGAGAGAGAGAGAGCATGGCCCTGCTACTGCTGAGGCTGTGCCGTTGCCTGAGTCAGATGAGGGGGAAGATGACAAGGGAGATGTTGGGGAGGAGGAGGAGGATGTTGAGGACGATGTAGCTCTTGGGGCGGACCAACAATATCAGCATTTAAATTTTAAACATGTTAAAGAGTTAAAAACTGCCGTGTCTCTTTATGGCCCAGTGGCACCCTATACACTCTCTCTAGTTGAAAATTTGGGGGACCAATGGCTTACCCACAATGAGTGGTCTCAACTTGCCCATGCTGCCTTGTCTGGAGAAGATTTTGTTTTATGGAAATCAGATTTCATGGAGAACTGCCATGAGATTGCCATATGTAATTTACAAAGCAGGCATTCTCACTCCTGGACCAGAGATAAACTACTGGGTCGAAGTTCCTACGATACTAATGAAAAGCAGGCACATTTTCCACCGGGCTTGTTGACTCAGATCCAGGTTGCTGCCACCAAGGCATGGAAATGTCTTCCCCCTATGGGATCAGCTACCACTTCTCTTGCTCAAATTCGCCAAGGTCCAGATGAACCATACAGTGAATTTATTAGCCACCTTACTGAGGCCGCTGAAAGAATTGTTGGGCGTGATGAAAATGAAAGTGTGTTCATTAAACACCTCGCTTTTGAAGATGCCAACCCTGCCTGCCAGGCTGCTATTAGACCTCATCGTGCTGGCAAAGACATTTCTGATTACATCCGATTATGCGCAGGCCTTGGCCACGCCCACACAATTGGTTTGGCAATTGGAGCGGCCCTCCAGGAACCCTATTCTTCACAGCCACCTAATAGAACCTGCTTCACTTGTAAACAACCAGGACATATTGCCAGAAACTGCCCTAATACGCCTCCTAGGGGCTCAGAGATTAACATCAAAACCACCTCGCCTTTCAATTATACTCCTCCCAGCCGCCCTCCACCACTGCGTTTTTGTACTCAGTGCAACAAAGGCCTCCATTGGAACTCAGACTGTCTCTCTAAGACTGATAGTCAAGGCAATCCCCTTCCCTTACAACAGGCAAACTTCCACTGGGGCCTGCCCCTGGCCCCACAGAACAGACAAACCCCTGGGGCTGTCAGGTTTGTCCCCCCAACAATGAACACCCAAACGTTGCCTCCCTCTGCCATGCCACAGCAGGTAGCGCAGGACTGGATCTCTGTTCCTCCACCAGTACAGTACTAACCCCTGAAATGGGTACCCAAATATTAGATACTGGAGTTTTTGGCCTCCTGCCTCATGGCACCTTTGGTCTTCTTCTTGTTCGCACCAGCTCTACTCTTCAAGGTATACATGTGTTTCCTGGCATGATTGATATTGACTATATAGGAGAAATAAAAATCTTAGTTTCTTCTACCTCTGGTCCAATAACCATAAAACCAGGACAGAGAATTGCACAATTACTTCTGATCCCCTTCAATTATTCTGGTCAAAAAGTTTTTCAACAATCTAGAGGTATAAATAACGTTGGTTCCTCAGATGCCTACTGGGTTCAACAGATTAGTCAATATAGGTCTCCACTCAAATTAAAATTAGATGGTAAATCCTTTGAGGGTGTTATAGACACTGGAGCAGATGCCACAACTATCTCTGAGAAACATTGGCCCTCTGCATGGCCCCTTACAACTTCCCTGACCCACCTCAGAGGTATTGGGCAGTCTACTAACCCTCAACAAAGTTCTAAGGTACTTATTTGGTCTGATGAAGAAGGTAACCATGGCACTGTTCAGCCTTATGTTGTGCCTGGCTTGCCAGTTAATCTTTGGGGTAGAGATATTCTTGCTCAATTAAATCTTATTATGTGCAGTCCAAATGATGTTGTAACCAAACAAATGTTAAGATATGGATTCCATCCTGGACAAGGACTGGGAAAAGATTCACAAGGAATAAAGGAGCCTATAACTATAACACAAAAAACTGACCATTCGGGCTTGGGCTCAAAAAATTTTTCCTTGGGGCCATTGACTTCCCTGTACCCCACACAGACAAGATCACTTGGAAAAGTGATAATATAGTGTGGGTTGATCAATGGCTCATGACTTCTGAAAAATTAGCAGTGGCTACCTTGTTAGTACAGGAAAAACTTGCTGCTGGTCATATTGAATCTACCACCTCCCATTGGAATACACCCATTTTTGTCATTAAGAAAAAATCTGGTAAATGGAGACTGCTACAAGATTTAAGAAAAATAAGCGAACAAATGGTGGTCATGGGAGCCCTACAGCACGGGTTGCCCATGCCTGTGGCCATTCCTGCTGGTTATTATAAGGCAATAATAGATCTTAAAGACCGTTTCTTCACCATTCCCCTACATCTGGGTGATAGACAGTGGTTTGTTTTCAGCCTGCCAGTTGTTAATTTTAAAGGGCCTATGCCTCATTTTCAATGGAGAGTTCTTCCTCAGGGCATGGCTAATAGCCCAACGCTTTGCCAAAAATTTGTGGCACAAATAATTGACCCCCTTCGTGATACATGCATTTTCTTTACATTATTCATTATATGGATGATATTTTGATGGCGGGGCCAGATAAAACCCAGCTACTTCACTGCTGTCAAGAATTGTTACACAGATTGACCGCTAAGGGACTTCAGATTGCTCCAGATAAAATTCAGTTACAAGATCCTTATTTTTATATGGGTTTTGAGTTACAATATCAAAAAATTCGCTCCCAAAAGCCATGTCTTAAAATAGGTCATTTAAAAACACTCAATGACTTTCAAAAATTATTAGGCGATATTAATTGGATAAGGCCCTATCTAAATCTTACTACAGGAAAATTAAAACCTCTTTTTGACATTTTAAGGGGGAATCCTGACCCTTCCTCCCCCCAAGCTCTCACACCAGAGGCTCTACAAGCTCTCCAGGTAGTTAATAAAGCCATTCAAGTACAAGGTGTTTCATTTATTTCTTATAATAAACCCTTTTCTTTTGTCGTTTGTGCCATGTTTCACATGCCCACGGGTATTTCCTGGCAACAGAGCCCCCTCTTGTGGGTACACCTGTCCATCTCCCCCTTGATAACTCTTGCATCATACACTTCCCTAGTAGCAGAATTAATTTTGCTAGGCCGCAAACAATGTCGTTAATTTTTTGGTAGAGATCCAGATAAAAATAATTGTGCCCTACTCAAAAGATCAAGTAGAGTGGTTAATGCAGACCACTGATGATTGGCCTGTTATTTGTTCATCCTTTGTGGGAATTATAGATAATCTTTATCCTGCTGATAAGCTTCTTCAATTTGCAAGAATTCATCCCTTTTTGTTTCCTAAGATTACTTCTTTTTACTCTAAACCGGATGCCTGTTTGGTTTTTAAAGATGGCTCCTCTAATGGCATAGCAGCTTATGTTATAAATGGTCAGACAAGGTCTGTTAAGTCCCCCTTTTTATCTGCCCAGCTTGTGGAACTTTATGCTGTAATTCAGGTTTTTCAATTATTAAAAGATTGTTCCTTTAATTTGTATACTGATAGTGCTTATATTGCTAATTCTATTCCTGTTTTAGAAATTGTTCCTTTTATTAAGTCTTCCACAAATGCTGCCCCCTTATTTTCTCAACTTCAAAATTTAATTATATCCAGACAACATCCATTTTATGTTGGACATCTTAGGGCACATTCTGATCTGCCCGGTCCTTTATCTGAAGGAAATGCTAGGGCTGATGCCGCCACTCGCCTCACTTTCCCTGCCCTTGTAAATAAAGTCGATCAAATGAAACAGGGTCATGCTATACATCATCTAAATGCCCAAACACTGCAGCTGCTTTTAGGGCTGACACGAGAACAGGTACGCCAAATTGTCAAATAATGCCCTGCTTGTGTTACATTGTTTCCTGTCCCTCATCTTGGGGTTAATCCTCGTGGTTTGGTTCCTAATGAAATTTGGCAAATGGATATCAAACATTTTACAGAATTTGCCAAGCTTAAATATATTCATGTCACAATTGATACTTTTAGTGGATTTAGTTTTGCCTCCCTCCAGACAGATGAAGCTGGAAAAAATGTCATTGCTCATGTGCTAAGTTGTATTTCTGTTATTGGCAAACCTAGAATTATTAAGACAGACAATGGCCCAGGCTATACAGGCACCAAGTTCCAACAATTCTGTGCTCAATTACAGATAAAACATGTCACAGGCATCCCCTATAATCCTCAAGGACAAGGTATTGTTGAGCGTGCATATCAAACCTTAAAGGCTGCTCTTCACAAACTCAAAAAGGGTGACCTGTACTCCACAAAAGGATCTCACAGAAATGTCTTGAATCATACATTATTTGTGCTCAATTTCCTGATTTTGGATATAAATAGAAAGTCAGCTGTTGACCGACTCTGGCACCCAGAGACTAATAAAGGTTTTGCCTCAGTCATGTAGAAAGATCCACTCACTTTTAAATGGAATGGGCATGATCCAGTCCTTATTTGGGCCTGAGGATCTGCTTGTATTTTTGATACAAAAGAAGGTGCTGCTCGGTGACTGCCAGAAAGATTGGTGAAGCAAGTAGAAGCACCTAATAATAACCGGAGATCCAGGGAGTGATCTCTTCCCTGAGATCTCTCGATTTTCTGTCTTTTAGGAAAATGGCTGGCTCCAGATCATCGTGGATTGTCTTATGGCTGACCATTTGGATGGGCTACATTACAACACCGGGAGATCAAAAGGAGTCAGCAGCGTCTGCTACCTCATCATTCACCTGGCAATTTTTTATGACAGAGAATTGGACTTCCAATGACGGGATAAAAAAGTCTGGTCACCTCTTAGCCACCACTGATTGCCCAACCCAGGGATGCCAACAGCCCATAGTACTGAGATTTGACAGTTTTTTTAATGTCCCCCGCACTAAGAATACTCCTGCTTTATGCTTCTTGTTTGACCAGACATGCTCTTACTGTAAATATTCTTGGACTGAAAGGAACGTGGGATGTCCCTATAGGAGCTGTCGTATACATGATGTTAAAAGGGTTGAGATAGACCAGTATGTTACCCAAAGTACATACATGGGGTATAGTTTCTTTTTGTCTAAGCTAGGTTATTCATGGGTCATTTGGGACTCATGGAACAGCCACTGGACATCTCCAGTCAAGGGTGCCATGTATATGACCAGACATTCAATATGGCCTAGCAGCCACATTTATATTTGGCGCACCTATGTACAGGTGCAGGCTACTATTCATGCCACTATTCAAGATCAAGAGAAACAGTTAGAACAACAGCTCTCTGCTATCCCATCATGAGGCCCCTTTTCCTGGACCTCCCTTCTTCGAGAAGGCCTGATGCTCGCCAATATCAGTGGTGTTGGCAATGTGTCTTCGTGCTTTCTTTGTGTTGCTCTAGGAAAGTCCCCATTAACGGCCATTCCCTTTTCTGATGAGTTTACTGATTCACTGGCCAAGAACCAGAGAGAGTTCATGCCCATCTCTGGAGTCCCTCTGTTTCAACCTGCATTACAGTTCCCCTATTGTTTTTCAAATGCAGGCACCAGTCTCTGCAATGTTACCCTCCCCCCTAAAAAGATTAGAGCGGCCCCTGCTGGCCTTTTTATTTGGTGCAATGGTACACTATCTAAGAATTTTACTGTTCCCCTTAATGGCGATTTATTATGCCTTCCTGTCACTTTGGTGTCTCAACTTACCCTGCTCACTCCTGTTGAATATTTACAAGGACATAGTGTTTTCTTTGACCATCATAAGTGGGCTGTTTTCTTGCCCCTGATTGCAGGAGTATCTCTGGCTGCCTCTTTTGTGGCCACAGGCATGGCCAGTGGAGCCCTAGAACACTCCCTTGTCACTGTTAACCGACTTTCTCAAAAATTTCAACAGGCTATAGAGGCTTCAGCTGAATCCCTGTCATCCTTGCAGAGACAATTGACCTCCTTTGCTCAAGTAACACTTCAAAACCGAAGAGCCTTAGACTTGCTTACAGTTGAGAAAGGAGGAACATGTTTGTTCCTGGGAGAGGAGTGCTGTTTTTATATCAATGAGTCAGAGGTAGTGGAAACTCAAATTGAAAAACTTCATAAACTTAGTCTTGAGCTACAAAAACAAAAGTTTTACAGCGCTGCAGACGATTGGTAGAAATCGTCCATGTTCTCTCTTTTATTACCCTTTATTGGACCCTTGATTAGTCTTTTGCTTTTAGTCACCCTGGGACCATTTATTTTAAATAAGCTTATAAAATTTATAAAACAGCAGATCGACTCCTTGGCATCTCACCCTATCCAAATACACTACCATCGTCTTCATTTGATTGACCGAGGCATTGAGTTGCCTGAGGGTAGTGAGACTCCAACAGGAGCTGCACAAAACTCAGATTTGTGCATGCCTGCTCAAGAGCGGTGTGGGCACCAGGAGAGATGCAAGGCTAAGCACTGCAAGGGGAGGACCATGCATTCTGTCTCTGAGTCCCCTGTGGAGTAAACCTGATTTGCATAAAGGTTGGTGTCCAGAGGTGTTCCTTAACCATCATTAAGGCACCTTTTCTCTCAAAAAGGCACCATGTTAGGGTTATCTCAAATATAAGAGATTTCCTAGAAGAAGCAGTGTCAATACTCCCACTCCCTGGTTAAAGCCCACCTGTCAATAAGACAGGTCCTTTCTGCTCACTGGCTGTCACATTGTTCTTAAAATAAATAAAAAGGGAGGAGATGTCAGGAACCAACAGATCTGCAGCTTTCTTATTAGCCTGAGAGAAGCCATTTTTTGGTAGAAGTTAGGCTTGTAGGTAAAAGTAGGCCTGAGTTTCAGGCTCCTGAGATCTAGACTTCTGTTTAGGTTCCATCTCCTAAGAGGTGGGTTCATTCCCAGGTCAGTATGACTCCCTTACAGTTAGGTGATTAGTAGAGCATAGATGGTTGCTTTAGCAACCTGTCCTGGTGGTTGGGAACATGTACTCCCTAGAAACTCCTCACTCCTATAGCTTTGTTTAAGCCCTGGTTACTTTGTTTAAGAGTCCTTCTATATTGTTTAAAATTCTCATACTTCCTTCTCCTTGTACCCTATAAAAAGCTTGGAAATAAAATTCATCTTTGGAGCTTGATCAGACATCTTGTCTTGCTCCCAGGTATCTCTTGGTTCCTGTCTCTTCTTTATCCAACAGTTTCCTCCTCGGACCCTCATTGAAGGTCCCGCAGGTCGGGACACACAATTTTTGTTCAAGATGTCTGTTTGTTATGCATTTCATATCGAACTTCCATACACATCAACCTTCTGGAATGCAGTGAACTTCAGACCTCCAGGCTAAGTCAGAAAATGAGAAAACTTGTTTTTTGTTTGTTTGTTTGTTTGTTTGTTTTGTCTGTTTGTTTGCTTCGAATGATTAATACTCATGAGAAAACCAAGCAATTGAAGTTTATTGTTATATGTTAATTGGGTTAAAGACAAAGGCCAAATGAATTTCTTTGATCTAGCTTCATAGCCAAATGCTGTTTCTTTCTAATTGTAACATACAGAGCACTCACACCTCCCCAGAAGAATAGCATTAGTGTGGTTCTGCAAAGTGGATCAAAGCAAGTGAATCTTTTACCAGCATCTTAGCTTTCAATTTATTAGGAGAACTGCGGCTCACTCTGAACACTTATTTTCCATCACTTTCAAAACCTTCACTGAAAATTTTCCATGTTTAATTAATATCCATTTACTAATCTCGACTTATCATTTATGTTTCTAATTGATAGCATAGAGCAATAATTTCTTAATTGTTTACATTTGTCTTTTCTGTCTTTTTTTTTTTTTTTAATGGAACCTAGAAGGATTTGTTTTACCCATGACTAACACTATTTGGTTCCTGTTTAACTTTCCATCATTCCTAGTTTTTTGGGTCTGTGAACATAATAAATACACTTTGTTCTGCTATACCATTACTATTTCCTCTTTAGTGACCATATTTGATAGAAATCATGTAAAAAGGGGAAAAAACAGCGAGAAAGAGATGTCCATTTTAACGGTTCTTCCTAAACACCCATGAAGTCTTGATCTTTATCACTAGTATCCTCACAAATAAGCAAGAGTAGTGATGCACACTTATAATAACAGTGCTTGGGAAGAAGACGTGGCATGGGAGGCTCTCTCAAGCTTCTTGTCACCCAGTCTAGTTGAAATGATATAAGATTCAAGGAGAGACCCTATCCCAAATAAACAATGTGGATATTTCTCGAGAAGCCAATGTTAATTTCTGGCCATAAAGTGCATGCATATGAATACAAACTCACACCCACAGAAACCAACACACATGGACACACACAAACACACACAGACAGTCTCCAATGTTTACTGGATAAAAACCTCTTTTAACTGACAATAATATCTCCTAAAAAAATAACATGATAGGCCACAAGTAGGTAGCAATGAGTGCTGAATCACCACTCTGAAACATGCCTTTCTGTTATTGTTGAAGGTTATTAAGTTACAAATATCATTGAGCAGGGACAGACTTAAATTTTGTGCTATTTATCATAGTCCAAACATGATAAGACAATGCTCTTTGATCAAAGTTAAATAATTTAAAGGAATATGCCACAGTAGAAGTACAGATTTTTATTTATGCTCTTTTCAGTCTTGTTTAGATTGTTCTTGGGTATATCATCCTGTGACAATTCTGTTCCACAGATTCTCTGACATTTAGACTGCAGTTTTAAATGATTACTAATAAGTTATGAACAGATACATCAAAAATTGTGTAGCATTGAGAATAATTTTTAATGAATGTAAGAGTTTCATAAAGCTCAAATAGAAGCATTGAATGTTCTTAGATAAAATGAAAAATTGACACCAAAATTAGTATATTCTTAACTGAAAATTGCATTACCCCAAAACTTGAGGGAAAAATAAACCTCAATAAACGCCATGACAATATATCATTTTGCCCTGGTTCCTTGGTTATCTGAGGAGAAAATGAGTCAATGTGAAATGTTCTCTAAGGACTCTCATAGTGCACTGTGCTTAATAGACTCAATATATGATGCTGAAGATTCTAATACACAGAGACCAGGACTCAGAAGACTAGCTAGAAAGGTGATGTAGGTGCTCTCTTCAGGATATTCACATTTAAGAGACAAGAAGAGAGACTGAAACTTACAGAGCAAATATAATACTTTGGTAGACTATAGGAAAGGAGAAAAGATAAAAATACATTTTAAGCCTCTACCTTTTAAATTATAGACAGTCATTCCATGTGGTAAATGTGCTACCTGTTAGGCCTTGAGGTCAGCCAGTAATACCCGAGGATGTTTGAGAAAAGAGAACAGTACATGAAACTGAACAGATGGAGCCTTTTTCCAGAACCAAGGCCATAGTATCTTTAAGTACAAAATGGATTTGAATTGTGTGCCTAATTAGAAGTGTTAATATTTGATTACTTAGCAAATTAAAGAGGTTGTGAATGAAGGATGGAATGGAGGTGACACATTAAAGTTGACACAGTTATCACATGCCATTTAATCACATAAGTTCAGAGGGTTGAAGATATGATGATCAGCATTCATGTTACATTGATCCTAAGAAAAATGTTTGAAATGAGCAAAATTGACAATTTACCCCCAAATGGCTGAGAGGACCGGAAAGTTATTTATTTTCTTTCTCATAATTGAGGATGCTATAGCACCAAATACATCAAGCACACCATAAGAGTAGGGATATTTCTTGAAAAATCATGGGGCAGATGTAAATCAATTATGAATTGAGAATTACAGTAAAAATAATAAAAGTAAATTATGTTTGCTAGTGTAAATGTAATAAAAGTTTATGAAAATTCTATCAAGGTTATGATATTTTGTGAAGACATGTGTTAAGAAACTGAGATTTAATTTCCAATATATTGGACTGAATTTAGCTTTCATTTGTCAAGTCACATCATATTGACATACACATACGTCTTTACAAAGCTCAGTTTTCTTATCTGTCAAATGATAATGATCTCTGTTTCAAAAAAATTTATGATTATTAAGTTAAGTAAAATATTTGGAACATATGGCATATATAATTACTAGTAACAGAATTCAGTTATGTGAGTGTATGAGAGAGATTCGTGACAAAATAATTACTAATTTGAATAAAATACTATATTGATATTAAAGCATCATGGTTTTAGTGTGATTGCTTAAAAGTTCTGATAAGCTCTAAGTACATATATATTAAAGCAACTTTATGTGGATTCAGTAGTGTGTTTCTGCATATAAAACCTTAAAAATAAAGAAGATGAGATCATTAATTTGAGAGGGAATTACAAGAGGGGTCACAGGAGGACTTGTCTGGAAATAATTTAGATACAGTACCCATGCAGTACTCAAAAAATTAGAGTAAAGTAAGAAACATCTGCAAAAGATGGACTATCATTCCTTTCCTTGAATATTTGGTTATAGTACCCATGCCAATAGGTACTAACTCACACAAATGAACGAAGAGGCATTTTAAAAGTTAAAAATGTTACTAAGTTTCACTACAGCATGTTTCCAGTAGTTCAATCTTGATCATCAGGCCCAGTTATTTTGAATATGCTATAGTCTAGTTTGATAATCTGTAGGAGACATGAAGTAATATTCTAGTTTTCCATTCTTAACAGTAGATATTCTTTATATACTACAGGATAAGGTTCTCAATAATGCTTCTGTGTATTGAGTATTCATAAGTATTTTCTTCAATAGTAAATATGTCCCATGTTAGTCCTAATAGTATTTTTAGAAAATATAATAAATAAAGCATGAAAATAAATATTTTTTAAAAATCTATTTTGAACCTATTGAAAGTAAAAACTGTAAAAACCAGGAGAAAACTCAACATTTCTGTGTATTGCATGTCAGAGACCAGTACTGTATAAAATTTATCAAGTTGAATGATTATGACTTACAAGAAAGTCACATAATATTAGCTCTTTTCTTATTTGCAGGTTAAAACAGCCAAATGTTTCTATTCATAAATATTCATTACAATGTCTTTCCTTCTTCTGTAAGGTTTGGAATATATCAACAATTGAACCAAATAATCATTCCCTTTTAGAATTTATATTCTACTAGGGCAGACAGTAAACCATGAACTTAGTGAATGATAAATCATACTGTGTTAGAAGCCATACATCAAGTTTTTGAAGATGTCTATTCTTACCTTTAGAGATTTCATTTGGGATATTCAGGAATACTTTAGAGAATATTACCTACTTGTCTCTTGGTTTTCCTTGGCATTATCATCATGTTGGAAATTAAGTTATATGTGATTATTGATTGGGGTCAAACCATGGTAATTTTGAAGTTATCATAACATCATGACAGAAACATTTGTATCCTTGTCAGTTGTGATAAAGAGGATTATTCTATGAAAAATGTATACTATTTTGCTATATTCATATAAGTTTTTGTTTATACTAGGTATTAAACCTGGGGAATTGGACAGAGCTACATACCTGACCATAGATTTTTGCTTAAACAAGTTTTCATTGCAAGATTAGACTAGCCTACATTGATCTCAAATTTATGATGTATTTGTTTCCACCTTCCTAACTCTAGGGTTACCACATGTGCTAGGTTACCAAGAATATAATATGTTGTTTCATGATGAAGAGATCTTTTTTAAATTTTTGACATTTATTTATTTTGTGTTTGGGGTATATGTTTAGTAGTACATGCTTACACATCAGAGGCCAATGTTGAGAATTCAATTCTTTTTATTTTTTCTTTTTTTCTTTTTTGGTGGTCGCAGGGGTTGAACTCAGGATTGGTAGAAATTTCTAGCCCATGAAATGTATTCTCATTGTTAAAATATGACCAAATGACCCTGATCATATTGGCAAGTAACAAACATATTTCCCTTGAACAATTACTTTTCATTTTAGTGTGTTCTTTCTCTTCTAATAATCTTAGGTACACATTAATGATTTCTAGATTAACTTATCGTTCAATTTCTCTAATAAGAAAATATAATCTGTACAACTAAAAGCAAAAAAATGATTTATTAGATGATTTTAGGTATTTCACAGAATACCTCAGACTGGTTTGATAATAAAAAATGGGAGACAATAACCAGACTGAGTGAAGACCAAGTTATTGTTCACTCAAGATAGAAGAATCCAAGTCAGGTGTCTAAAGGCAGTTCTGTACCTAATGTAATAAACCCAGCACTGCAATGAGGCTCTGCCTGTCGGAAGGCTCCTGAATCACATACACATACACTTTTGTTTTTCATACCCCTATAAATGAGTCTTCTTGGTGGACATGAAATTTAATGTCAGTAGGGCCTGGGAGTCACCATTTTGGGATTCTACTTAGATGGGCTATACTTATGATATGAGAAAACTATCAAAGACCAGGGGGCATATGCAAAGGATTTGGACTTCCATAAATGTATGCTGTTTCCTGAGACATTGATGGTCTGTTTCCCCAAACTCCCAGATTTCTTTCTACCTCTCTCTCTACACCCCTACTCCCTCTCTCTCTGTTCCATACTGGCCTCTTCTCTCCCCCCCCCCCCCCCGTCTCTCCTCCATTTCCAACTCCCCTTCCTATGCCTTAAATTAACTCCATTCTACACTATACCCATTGAATGGCTGGTACCTCAGGGGTAAGGGAGGCTTTGGCATGGGGCTACCAAGATTCCCTTCCTACCTCTCCATAACTGGCTTTCTACAAAACCATATCTTTGGCTCTTGTTTATTTGTTGTTTTTTAAACAAAACTTTGATGCCAAGACTTAGGTTTAGAAACTCACACGTTCACATCTCCCGCTGCTACATGGACTTTTCAGCCATCAGATCACTTGCTAGACCTATCTGTCAAAACACTAGTGAATTTGTAAGCTCCCTCACCCCACCCTACAGGTCAGCATAAACATCCCCTGGTCCCAGGGGAGGGCTGTTGAGCTCACAGTCACCTTAGAGTTCTTGCAGACAGAAGTATTCACAGTCTATGATTACTCTTCTCACTGACTTCTCATTCTATGACATTTCCCCTTGGGTGAGATCTTTCCCTCTTCTCTGAGTTGGCTCCCTATTTTTCACTGCTGTGAACCCCCAGGCTTGATTGAACCATTTTCCAGTTGTCATTCAGGGCACTGGCCTTGAACTTAGTCCCCAAGTTCACATTATGATGACCTGGTTATCTGGTCTAGCTGTCCTTTAAAGCTACTACATTTAACCTCAGGATGCTGCAACCATAAGCTGCTAGCTTCTGCTCTCACCCAGAAGGAAATGTTGCTGTCACCATGCCTTCTGGTCTAATTTTCAGGCTAAATTTGGCCCCATTATCCACAAACCAATAACTCTACATGGCCGCTTAAAGGCGTTTTTACAACTTTCTTGCCAGTGATCTGTAGGATTTTCCCCTCCCCCTTGTTATCTTGCTCTCTGCTCCAGGCTCCCCTACCCCTGACTCTGCCACTGCAGAAGAGCTTTCTGCCATGCCTCTTACCTTCTCACTCTGTGCTCAACCTGACTCCACAGCAGTCAAGCCAGATGACTATAACTGCAGCAACAAGGACAGAACTCACTCTCACTCAAAGAGGTCTGGGCACACCCACTCACTCTCAGCTCCTGCCTGGCACTCTGTTCTGCTGAGTTATCACCTGTGATTCTCAGCTGCAAAAGCTACCATTCACAACCACCTGTTACTAGGCTACACCATGCACCCCTCACACCCTTAATACCACACCTCTTTGATTTGTCTATATGTTCATCTCTCATGTTTCTTCCATTCCATTCTAAGATCCACAGGAATACTTCTGCTCCATTCTAAGGCATAACACATGACTTTCCTCTAGGAGGAGCTGTAGCTTCAGCACCATTTTTGTTGGGGCAATCTTATTACTCTCTGCCATTTTTGTTTGGGCAGATAAGGTTTTCCTATGCTATAGCTTTACTTCTATCTTACTAAGGGCAGTCCCATGACTATCCTCTATCTTTGTTATGGATAGTTCTTATCTGCTTCCTCATATTAAAACAGCCTGATTTTAGGTCCTCAATGACATTTTCAATCAATATAAGGTTTTCATTCAATCTTGCCTTGGTAAGTAATTATTTCAATATTAGTTTCAAGATTTACAACAGTAAAAGGTAAAGACCACTGCCTTAAAACTATTTTTAGTTTTGTTCGTTGCTACCACTATTAAATTATAAGAGTCCAAAGAGGGATTTTTTCTGACTCTCAGGTAACTGGATACCATTACATAAAATATAATATAGAAGTTTTTTTTATTAAAATTGATATGTAAGGTAAACTGTCTTTAGTATTTTTCTCAGCAGAATGAACTACAGTTTCAACATTAAGGACTAAAAATACCTCTGCATACGGAATGGATCCCCAGGTGGGGAATTCTCTGGATGGCTTTTCCTTCAATCACTGATCCACACTTTGTCCCCATATTTCCTTTAGGCAGAAACAATTCTTTGTTAAAAATTTGGAAATCAGTGGGTGGTCTCATCCTCCAACTGGGGGGCCTTGCCTGACATCTTGATATGGTCTCTACAAGTTCTCCCTCCTCTTTCTTGGGCATTTTAGCAAATCTCAGCCCCATTGTGTCCTGGGAGCCTCTAGCTTTCGTGGAATCTGGGACATGATGATAGTTACCCCCAGTTCCCCATTCTCCTATGCTATACACCTGTATTCAATTTCCTGACCCTCTGTATGTCATCCCTATCTCCTCCCATACTTGATCTTGCCCTCCTTTTTCCTTTCTCCCTCCTCTCTTCACCCCAAGTCCCTCCCACCCTCTACCTCCTATGAGTATTTTGTTCCCCTTTCTAAGAAGGACTGAAGCATCCACATTTTTGGTCCTCCTTCTTCTTGAGCTTCATATGGTTCCAAATGTAAACACCAAACTCAGACACTATTGCTGATACCAAGAAGTGCTTGCTGACAGGAGCCTGATATAGCTGTCTCCTGAGATGCTCTGCCAGAGCCTGACAACTATAGATGCAGATGCTCACAGCCAACCATTGGACTGAGCATGGGGACCCCAATGGAAGAGTTAGGGAAAGGACTGAAAAAACTGAAGAGGTTTTCAACCCCATAGGAAGAACGATAATATAAACCAACCAGAAACCCCCCCCCCCCAACCAGCATTCCCAGGAACTAAACCAAAAAGCAAAAAGTAAACATGGAGGGACCCATGGCTCCAGCTGCATATGTAGCAGAGGATGGCCTTATCTGGCATCCATGGGGGCAGGGGGCTTGGTCCTGTGAAGTCTTGATGTTCCAGTGTAGAGGAATGCCAGGTCAGTGAAGTGTGAGTGGATAAGTGGGTGGGGGAATACCAGCATAGAAGCAGGGGGAGAGGGGATGTGATAGGGAGTTTGAGGAGGGAAAACCCAGAAATGGGTACAACATTTAAAATGTAAATAAGTAAAATATCCAATTTAAAAATAAAAATAAAAAAATAAAAAATAAAACACCTCTGATGGAAAGTTCAGAAATTCAGACATGAATTCAAATGTTCTATGTCTGAGTTTCATTTTTATAATGTCTAAATAAACACTTGTTTAATACCCATTCTTCAGGTGCCAACAAAATTAAAATAAAATAAACAAAACCCTTCAGTGTAACAGAGAATATATTAATTAGCTTTTGCCTTCCATGCCTCATTGTGAGAGACAAGAAGGCAGCAAATTCTTCACAATTCCCTAGGGACCATACTTAAATGAAATTAATTTGATATTCCTAACTATATTTCTCTCTCTTGTCTTAATAATATAGGTAAAATAAACCATATAACCCAAATAAAGCAGTACATATGATCAGAAAAAAGTAAAGGTCTTCTGAAAATCCCACAAAAAGGCTATTATTGTAGAATATTCTTAAAATATGTACATATGCATAGCAATTCACACACACATACTAATACATACCTAAAGATAGTTTTAATGGAGAGTTGAAAACTCTAACTAGATACATCATGCTAGCCAATAAAACCCTACTACTATGAGTAAGTAACCACTATCTGAGTTGTTAAACGATGGGCTCATAAGCCCCCAAGCATTATTGGGAATATACTTAGATTTCCTCTAGAACTTATTTATAAGACCATGTTGGAGTTAAAACATAATTGAGTCATAGAATAAGGAGAAATTAATCTGGTAAATACCTAGAGCTTCATTTCTACCAGTTAGTTTCACAGTAATTAAAGGTGTTATATGTGCTACTGCAAGGGATAAACTAAGAATCAATCAAATCTAAATGTAAAATCTATAAGTTGCAGTAATGTCTGCCTTGGCAAAATTTAAACACAGGTATGTTAATGGAATGAATATTATAAGAGTAACCAACCATTTTCTGACTTGATGTAATGTCTGCTCTGAGATCTAACTCATATCTGGCACTGCTAAAGGGACCCATACTCTGTATACGTATGTATCTATGTGTGCATGGGTATGGGTTTGGGAACGGGTACAGGTATAGGTATATGTATGTGTATATGTAGGACATATAGTCTAAGTGATTGTCTCATGAAAATATTATGTGAAATACACATACCATTAGATTCCATACCCATAGATCTGTCAATAGCAGTTAACATTATGACACTCAACTAATCATTATGTTGACAATAAGAGACTGTTCAGTGTTCAAACTTAAATGAGATTTATGTATCATACTCCTAGCTCTCAAGGTTCAGGGATCCTCACAGAACATCATGGAGGGGGGCAGAAAAAAATGTGAGAAGCAGAGGTTCTCTTCATGTCACAAGATGTTATTTTTTGTATACAACAGGGAAGTTGTACATATGAATTCACAGCAACAGTGACAACATACTCAATCTGAAATCATGAAAAATCCTAGCATGGAAGTCAGACTGCATGTCCCACATCTACTTGTGAAACTATTGGCAACTGAAAGCTAATGGAATAGGGGAAGTCTATTTTTCTAAATGGTGTGACTGCTGGCATGCAAAACTTATTCCAAAGAAGGCTCTACTCCTAAGAGTACCTCAGCAACAGAACTGAACTTGAAATGTTAGAAAGAAAGAAAGAAAGAAAGAAAGAAAGAAAGAAAGAAAGAAAGAAAGAAAGAAAGAAGGAAAGAAGGAAAGAAGGAAAGAAAGAAGGAAAGAAAGAAAGAGGGAAAGAAAGAGGGAAAGAAAGAAAGGAGGGAGGGAGGGAGGAAGAGAGAAAGGAAGGAAGGAAGAAAGAAAGAAAACAAAAGAAAATTTGCATTGGTGAAAGTGACGGTGGATATCATAGGAATGAGATGAGTATGTACAAAGTACTCTTCATGAAATTTTCAATGAATTAATACAACATTTTAAAAAAATAATGCAGGAATTAACACAGAGATCTATACTTTGCCAATATGCTGGAAGGAGAAGACAGCAAAGTGCTCAACCACTATTGGAACATTTGTAGCACAGCCCTTCCTCTTATGGCTTAGAGATTATTAATAAAGAGGGAGTGGGAAAATAACAAGAGCAGAGACCATGGATGACTACAGTGAAACAATGTTTTCAAAGTTAAGAGATCAGTTGTACATACAAACTCACAGCAGAAATGAATGCATGTAGAAGACTTGCACAAGATCAAGCTGGACAAAATCACAGGATGGAAGAAGGAGCTGGTCTGATGTCACAGTCACAGTTGAGGAAGCATTAGAAATTGATGGTTGCTGGGAGAAGTGAATTTGTTTCTTTTAAGTACCAGGCTCCTGAAAGGCCATCCATGATCTAACTATTACATTAAATTGCCTAAATCAATGCAGAAACTGGCATCAGTTTTACTCTTGATATGCTCAGTAACCCAATGCCGTTCCAAGTTTTTATGCCCCGTCCCTCCTGGTATTACCTTCTCAATATACTACTGCACCATAGACCATGTAACAATATCTTATAACAAGAACCGAAAACAAAGACAACCACACCCTGCAATGATTGATGCCCAAAGTACATAGCAGAGTGCAACAATAAGCAGAATATGATGTCAAATAAAGTGAAAAGTCAGATTCTATAGCAATTAATACAGTTAATATGCAATTAAATAAAAATAAATCATTGTCAGACTGAAACACCCTATGAAGCTGGTGACTCATAGAAAAATAAATAGCAATGCTGACAGGACACTGTTAGGCTACCTACCTGATACTTCTGCTCCTCATGGTCATAAATGAAGAATAAATATTAAGAAAATCTTTAATTCTAAAGTATATACAGATCAAAGAAAATAGCACTGAAAGAATTCAAAGTGGAAAAATACAGAGAGTAGCAAATATATAATTTCTAAAACATATATAATTTTACTGACAACCTCTACATTCACCCATGTTAAAGTAATCTGATATAAACAAATTATATATTAGTAATTATTTATGAGAGGAGTTAAAATGAGGACTAAAATTCCTAGAAACAAAATTGTATATTTCAGAAAAATATCACCAAGTTGCCATGCTAAAACCTAATCTTTCTTAAAGCCTCCTTGGATATATTTGTTCATGTCCAACATTCTTAGGGCGCTCACCAACAAACAATTTCAGCTCATTATGACATAATTGCTTTGGTTTCATTGATCCAAAGATTTCACTCCATTTAAGCTTACTGTTTCCTATTTTACAGTATCATAGAAATGAACTTATAGAATTACAATTAGTATTTTCCTCCTTCTATTCAGCAGCAATCAGATTATATACAAAAATGACAGTTTCTGTTTTTATAATCTGATATTACAATTACAGATCTAGACAACCTATCTCTATTCTTATCTGAAGATACCATTCTTCCTTCCTTCCAAATAAAAGTAGCATTAAATATAAAGTTCTTGATTGTGACTCTTATTTCTGATAGCAATATTTCTGATAGCATTATTTTAATCATTGCACAGTGATTTACATTTAGCCTGAAGAAAATTCAAGAAAAGAAAATTATCTCACAGATTTATTTAGATCCATAGTCTTGAGCTAACCTGTAGTGTGATAACCTAATTTATGATTAATTGCATACTTTGATGCTTTGAATTTTGAGATTCCCATCAGAAACCAAGAATTAGCATAAAGGGTTTTATTATAATTGAATCTAAATCTTAAATCCCACATGTTCTCTCAATTGTGAGACTCTCCCCTAGGTTATTTTATACTTAACACACTTGGTAGTACATAGTTCCTCCTACAGCCTGCTTCATTGCCTACATGGTCATGGAATGAATGCCAGGACTAAAGAGTAACTCACAGTTTCAATCAAAGTTTCTCTCAGAGTAACCTGAATTTGTAGTATCCTATGAAAAGAAGAACGATTTATTTGACTTAGAATGTTAAAGCATATATAAATTTGAGCTGTGATACTATAATTAAAACTCTATGTTTTCTGTGGTGCAGGAATTGAGCATGTCTTGGATTCTATAATGAATAGTAGATCATGCTTTTTATATGCGTGAGTTTATTTTCTGAAAGTGATTTTAGTATTTAAATAAAAGAGTGTACTTTATAATCATTTACTATGAAATACTTGCTAGTTGTCAATTTGAAAAACCTTCATACCATAGTTCGGTAGCAACTTATGTTATCTTAAAATAAAAAAGAAAGTGATTTCTTTCTAGACTAAAAATCTTTTGGTATCTGAAATACATTTTCCATTTCATAGTTTCAAAATGTGTGTGATTAAATAATTTTTTTGGAAATATCACTTTCAAACTTCTGTCTTCAAACATGCTCCCTAGCATGTTGTGGCTGATTTTTTTTTAAAGTTAGGATCTACTTGTTGATCAGCTGTGCCTTTTGTAGTCATCTTCATCTGTTGTAAAAACAAACTCTGAAAAGTCTCTTAAACATGACAACCCAAACAAAAAGCTAAGGCTTCAATTCTTGAAAAAGAACTACCGGTAACTGAGTAAACCAAAAAACACTGAGCCAGGTGTGGGAGATGTTGTCCTCTTCAAGGGAGAGCACATCAATTTGTTGTCAGTTGCCAAAGGATCAGTCCAGAAAGCATATATACTCATAATATCATATAAACCTAAGTTATATACATGAATAAGTATTTATATAGAAATACACATATATGCACGTGAAGTGGAAATTTCTGCTTTCTTTGGAAACTACACTGTGACATGTGATGTTTTTCTGAAAGCTGTCTTGTAAGAAGATGGTTTGCTGAAACAGACATATGAGAGGATGCTTTGTTGAAGCAGACACATGAGTAGGGGTGTGGTGTTTTGCTAGAGCAGATATTTGGAGATAATAAATGGAACCCCATGAGCACTGAATGGATGATCTCTCATTGTGCTTTGCTGGTCTTCATTGGTCTTCTTCTGACTTGTGCTAAATCTTCAGAGCATCCTGGTTTCTGCATGATAGAGCCATGGCTATTGAGTCACGTTTAGCATTGGACTGGATTGCTAATATCTTGACAAGGAAGATTGGAATTGCTGAAAATAACTACCTTTAAGTGACCCACTTGTCATATTAAACTATCTTTCTCCTCAAACTTTTGGCTAGAAGGAAATTGAATCATTTAAGAACCCTAAATAAAACAGGTATTGCAAAATTGAAGCCTAAATGCATGTAATAGATTTGATGGAAAAAGCAGCTATTCAAGCTGCTTCAAGATTGTATCTTCAATACATAAAAATGAAGCTTTACCCTTGAAATATCAACAGTATTACTATTTTAGCAAGTCCTGAATAATGACAATGCTATTTTACCTGCCAACATTGATGGATGAAATCTCATAAGGTCCCACTGCTAGATAAAGAGATTCAGACAACTAATGAGTGCTTTGAGTAGGAGAATAAGTCTTCCCTAGGAATGAGCCTCACAATTATTTATACAATAAGTGGCCAGTACTATGACATATAGTCATGAGTAAAATTAATAAATTCAAAAAATATTTAATGGACATATTTATATGTATGTATACATGTAAATGATAATTAAATATTAAGAAGCTATGAATTTTTTGAGGTAAAAGGGAGAAGTTAGAGAAAGATGAAAAAAGGTAAATTATAGAAATACAAGATTCATATATGAAATGCTTAGATATCAATTTTAATAACTATATTAAATCTGTTAATAAAGTATGCTTAAGTCAAAAATAGATATAATTTAAAAAAAAAAAACATAAGGAAATCAAGAAAGTGATTGAAGATTGATTTTTCTTGTGGGAAGTGAAAGTCAAACTTCCAAAGGATTAATAAAAGTAAGTATATATGTGTTTGTGCTAACATTCAAAAAGCTCTTTAATTATAAATTAAAAACAAAGTTGTTTATATTCCTTGTTACATAATTAAGATTGACAAATAGATGATAGTACTCTATCACTTGTTCCTTGGTATGTCAGCCAAGCAATAGAAATGTCATATTATTCTAGCATTTTAATACAACACTACCATTCATGATGAATAAGTAATTAGTAATTTTGTAAGGAAAGTGTTTGTTTCATGTTGTACCCAATTCTACTTTTACGTGTAATAAAGAAGCACTTAATTAGTACAGATAAAAAGGTTTCAACATAGATGACCATAAAGTAACTGATTCTTGCTAGAGGACATGAAGATGGAAGCTATGAGTTTTTTTACTAATGAACACTTGATATTAGAAAACTAATTGGGGGGCTCAACCATAGGGAAGATTATTTCTCTGGATATCAGTTATCATTAACTTCCTCCATGTATCATTTTATATAGGGGTAGAGCATCTTGAAATTTCCCCTCTCTAAGTTGCCTTGTCAATCAATGGTGTCAGTGTTTTTAGGTCTAGTTTAGTTATCCGTATTTTGGAGGTTTCATGGCTTTAGTTCCCCTGTTCTACCTAGAAAACATAAGAGATGTGGGATAGAAGGTACTGAGATACAAAATTTTATAGTTGTATTTTAAGAAAATAAATACATTTCAAAAACAAGAAAATAAAGCATAAATAATGTTCAGATTAAGTGATTAGTGTAGCAATTTATCTGCTAATCCATGGAGATCAGTGACACTCAGAAGTGTAAAATTCTGTGAAAGGCTGCAGTGAGACTAGCAAACCACTAAGAATAGAGCTTGCTATTGAAAATAAATCTAGCACTTGCTATCAACTCAACCATATTTAAATTGTTCAACATTTAAGATATAATTTTTCACAGCTGTTTTTCTTAATGTAAAATAGCAATGATGAAAACAAGATTGATGTGGCCTAGACAAAAACAAAAGCCTTCATCATCTAAAGCTGTAGACTTCTACAATGTGACAGAGCTATATACTCTGACACAAACACATCTGTAGGCAGTACCTTAAACATGAATCTTTACCTGTTCCTGTTCTATGTCTCAAATACTTGATACATTGGCCTACTAAGTTTATAAGCAAGCTGTAAACCTAGACTAGGCAGATACTGAACTATTCTAACACTAAAAGACCAGAAAAATGCCTCAGTATTTGCCAATTTGGCCTAGCTTGCTTTGACTCATGTGTGTTTTTGTTTTTTGTTTTTGTTTTTTCATTTTAACAAACATGGTGAATTCTCCTAGTCTCTCCATATGTTCTTTGTACTGCTTTCCTGTGGTCTTTCTCTACCTTATTGCTCTCTACTTGCCACCCTTGGCCTTCTTATCTCCTTTGCCCTGCCATGGGCTAATCAGCTCTTTATTAACCAATCAAAGATAAATGCTGAGAATTCTTTATAGAACACTGTTACAGGAAATGTTTCAACAATCATACCTCCCTACTGTAAACCAGATCTCTGAGTAAAGAAATTCAGTAACTGAATTTATAATGAACAAGACCAACCCAAAACACATCAATATATTAGAACTATAAATATAAACATGCCCATAAGCATCTTTTTTCTTGTCTCTTTTTTGAATTTTAATAGATTAGCAAGTATCTTTTGATATTAATGAAAGTTTCAATTAAGGAAAGATTCAAGGAAAACAGAAAACCTTTCCAGGGTTGAAGGGTTGGGGGAGGTGGTTGGTAAGGGGACGGACAAATAAAATATCCATATTTTAGAAACAAGCCGGTGCAGAGGAGATGATTTGTCCACAAATTAACAACCCACTGAAATATAAAGCAAACACAAGAAAAGCAAGAAGTGTTTTGGAAGAGATAAATTTAATCAGCAGAGGGTCTGGTAAAGCTCTCCAGGAAAACCACATTGTTTGCAAGCTTAGTGACATGATTTCAATCTCTAGGACTCAGAAAAAGGGGAAAGGAAAAAATCAATTCTACAAAGTTACCTTCTGATTACTACAAGTATAATATGACATGTACTTGTACACAGTCACAGACAAATCCATTACAAAGCCAAAATTATAGTAATAAAAATGATTACCAGAATACAAAACTTGTTAATAGGGAAGATGGAGGTTAATAACTCAAAAATTGAAGCATGGACTATTCATGGAAATATGAATGACAAAATCCCAATATTAGAAGATTTGAAATGACCTAGACAAAAACAAAGGCCTAGGCGAGGATAGCATTGGAGAAATTACATCTGTTATAAGTTCTCAAAAAGACCAGAGAAATTGAAAGAAAAAAATATGTTTTAAGAAATGGAAGAAGGACAGTCTACAGGTTGAAAAGATAGAAGATTTGAAAAAAAAAAAGCTGCACAAATGATAGCAAAATCTCAGCACATGAAAGATGATGAGGGTCTCTTAACTTTGGAGGTAGAGAAGATTTAAAGGAAAGTAACCATTTCTTTCAATAACCCAAATGCTAGCACTACTGTTGTTTGCTAGAAAGCAAGAAAACTTAGTCATTGTATAATTGTATATGCAGACAATAATTACTCTGTTATAATTCTATAAGTTGCAGAAGCAAGATGACTTGACATAGATGAGGACAGAAAATCCCAGCAAGAAACACAATGAAATAAAAATCTCCAGGATAAGAAATAATTTAAATTAAACACCCCAAAAATGCAATGCTAAAAATAACAAAATTACTTAAAATCTATGCAAAACTTATTAAGTTGTAATAAAACATCTTTTCCTGGAGTGAATAATGTATTTCTATTTAACGTGTATTCTACTTCTTTTTAATATATTTAATTTATCAGGATATAATTTTACTAAAGCATAAAGACAGAAACACAGAATATGGTTTACACAGGGCAGGACAAACAGAATAGCATCTACAAACAAGGAAAGCTCCTAAGATGACCCTGAGTTTGTTTTGTAGGACCCATATTAGGTGATCCATCAATACATATTACTCCAGTACATAATAGTCTCTGGAGGTACATATAGTCATCTGCACATACCCATTTACAAACTCACATGCATACCCATAGTTTAAAAACAAAAACAAAATTTATTTTAAAAGCTAAAACTAATTAATTTGTAATAATTTGAAGCCAGGAACACTATTAACTCCATGGAAGAGGCTTAGATACCATTAGATATTGGAAGGGATACTTCAGGTTGGAGATGCCTCAGGGAATAAGGTGCTGCTTCCATAAGCATGAAGAGCTGAATTTCAATTTCCAGTGCTCTTGTAAGTGTTGGGCATGGCAGTATTGGCATGGCCACCACTTCTGTAACCTCAGCATTGATAAAGAAAGAAACAGGCAGATTTCAGGGATTCATTGGATATCTGAGACAAAATAGTGAATTTGAGGTTCAATGACAGACTTTATCATAAAAAATAAGATGAAGAGTGACAGGAGACAGTGAACCTTGACTCCAGAACTCTGAAAGAGCACACCTATGCATCTGTGCACAAACATGCATGCACACACAAACAGAATATTCATAGTAAATATTGCAGGAGATAAAATGATTATATTTTATATTTGTTGTGATTTTGAAATAAAGCCTCAGCAGGTCTTAACTTTTGTATGCCTCTGCAGATGATTTTGAACTTCTGATCCATATTTTCCCCCTTCCAAGTACTGAGATTGTAGACATGTGTCACCACAGCAGCCTGAAATTCTGCCATTTTGAGACAAAGTCTAGGAAATGAATGAAACTTGGGAGGTATTACTTTTGATAAACAAAATAAAACAAAAAAACATTGTTGTTTTGATTTATCTCTGTGCATTTTAATTACTATTTTACAACTACAATATGTCTGTGACAGCTCAGAAAAAAAATTGTCCCTTTCCCACACAATTCCCTCTATCCAAAATCACAGAACCTCTTTTGGGCTTTACTTATTACTCAGTTTCTTTGTGTCTATGGAGAATAGTAGCATGATTTTCCAGTACTTTGATAATGCCTTCCTGGGTCTGAAGTGGGGGCAAAAGAGGGTTTGAAGAATGGAAATCAGTAGGAGATAGCATCCCTGGGAGTAGCTGAAGACATGGTAATGGGTGGCTCCTGAGAGTCTATGAGGGCGAGCTTGGCTGAGATTCCTATTAGCAGGGGATGTGGAGACTGAGGTGGCTACCTACTGTGGGACTTTCAGTAGAGGGAGGGGTGCATCAACATATCTATAAATCCTTCAACACAAAGGTTCTACTAGATGTCCAGGAATAAAGGTAGAATTGAGAATGAGGGAACATCCAATCAATGACTACCCAAACTTAAGACCCACTACATATGAAATGATACTCTGTTATGCTTGCAGATAGGAGCCTGGTACAACAATCTTCTGAGAGGCTTCATTCAGCTGAAGATAGAGACAGATGCAGAGACGCACTGTCAAGAATCTGGCAGAGCTCTTGTGGAACGGGCAATGGGGGGAATAGAATTTGGTAAGCAGGAGGAGTTAGGGATGTCACAAGAAGACTTACAAAGTCAACTAACCTGGGCCCATGGGAGCTCACAGAAACTGAACCACCAATCAAAAAGCATGCTGAGGATGGACCTATACTTTTGTAGCAGGAGTGCAGTTTGGTCTTCATGTGGATCACCAGCAATTGAAGTGAGGGCTATCTCTGACTCTGTTGTCTGCCATTGGATCTCCTTCCCTTAACTAGACTAGCTGATTGAGTCTTAGCGGAAGAGGATGTGTTTAGTCTTGGTAGGAATAGATGTCCCAAGATGACTTGGTACCATGGGGGAATTCCCCTTCTCTGAGAAAAAGGTAATAGGGGGATTTCTGGGATCTGTAAGGGTGGGACTAGAAGTGGAGGTTGGGCAGCTGTAATCAGGACATAAAGTGAATATATAAATTGTTGAAAAAGAGGATACAAAGGTTTTAATTGTCATTCATATTATATTTCCAAGGAAATATTTCTGAGATATTTTCATGTTGTGTTATATAATTTATTAATTTAGCCATACTGTGCTTCTTTGTTTTAATCTTAGTTGAAAGTAGTTTTAGATTTTTATATAAAATGCTAAAAGTAGAGTTCTCCAATATGCTTTGCTCATCTTATTAATGTTACTATAATATATAAAAATGGTGTCATCATAGAAATGTAAAAATTTAGCAAATTAAACAATAAACTATATTTAATATTCACTAATATATTTTCTTATCTATTTCCCATCCAATTCCGAACTGCATTCATGATTCTTTTCCTTATTATGTGATATTCTCAGTTCTTAGTATTTCATGAATGTTAAACTTTTAGAAGCTAGCTATTGTACAGAATAACTTGAATTTTGGCTTGTTTGATATTTCAAATTATTAGATTGTGTTTATTTAATTTTCAGAAGACTATCCACAAGTTATACTGTCTACTACTAATGTGAAAATATTGTTTGAGCATCTGATTTAGTGGTTTACTTTGTTTTACTAACATCCGTTAGGGCTTTCCACAATAAAACTGATTATCCCCAGTGGAATTAGTGAACATTTTTATAAGGGAATATGTCCTTCAAGTTTCTTAATTTAGGAATTTATCCCACCTTTAATGTGGAATGTATACAATGACCAAAGTTATTTAACTGTATTATTTGAATAATCTTGAAATGTTATGTCAACGTCCCTTCATTTATTCACCCAATAAACATCTTTAATTATTCATCATGGTCTTCATATTTCACTGTCAGGCTATTTTTAATTTTGTTGTTGACTGAGGTCTTGCCTGGACCAATATGAACTTGGCCTCTTCCTATATAATTATCTGCCTTTTGTAATTGTCAACAATTTGGAGAGAAATGGCTCTTCCCAGCTTATTACTACTTTGCTGTCCTGTAAATGAATCTGATAATATTACAGCTTTGCACAATGAAACAGATCAAAATAGGCAAACACTCTTTTAAATATTCTCAAACCAAAGTTCTGTGACTGTAATTTATTGAGTGCATTATCATATCTAGGGAGAATGTGTCAGTCAAACAGGAACAACCAGTGTATAGAAAAACAGAGAAAAGTTACATTGCAAATTTTACCAGCCCCAACAGAACAGAATTCCAAAGAAAGCTTTAGCCTCTGTGAGAACAGCTGCATCCTAGTTGGTGGCAATCAAAACTCCAAGTACTAGAATTTTTTTTGACATGTTTTATGGAGAGACACCAGCATGACAAATTGCTTATAGAAGAAAAATAATTTTAAAAGAATAATTTATTTGATATTTTAGTGAAAGTTTTCAAGTTAAGAAAAACTTAAAGCAAGCCTTAGTTAGAGTGTTTTAACAATATTATTAGTTTTCTTGTTTATATTTTGAACAACATAAGGGAAATTGTGAGATACATTAAAAATATTAGGTCTCTAAGGGTCTTAATTTTGCCCTGTTCTGATCCCATGTTCAGCACACAATCTTGGAGTTGTGATGTAGTTTTTGGTGTAATGGTGTTATATTGGTTTCTGAGATATGAATTTGATTTTAGTATTGTAATCCATGCAACAACTTTTTTTAAAAAAACTTTGTAATGCAATAAATAGGCATTTTGTCATTATGCCCTGGATATGTGTAATTTGTGTCTGCCGCTGAGAGATGAGAAGCTTTTGGTATATCAAGTCTCTGGATTTGTCAATCTGAAAAGGAGTATTCTAATATAGAAATCAAAGGGAACTAAACATGGGGTTTATTGAATAAGTAGCAACTTTTAAAATGAATTTTATTTGTAATTTCTGTTCCTGTCTGTAGATTAACTTTTTGCAATTAGATTTTTTTTTCATGAAGGCACCATATATTCCTATTGGAAATGAAATAAACCAAAAGAAATGCTGGTGCTTATGAATTGAGAACCATGAAGTTTTCAAATCTGTTCCATCAGGGATGGAAGAATTCTTAATGAGTAAGTTAAGCAATAGAACTTTAATGAGAAGTGAGCATTCCAATGTCAGGAAATTAGATCCAAAAATGTTTTCTCTCAGTACTGGTATAGTGTGGGGGTTTTGGTGTTGTAGTTCTAGATTTGATAAATCTTACCCACAACAATTTAAAATCCTGTAAGTAAGAGGATTATCCATGCCAATTTGTTATAGCAAATAATTTTATATTCAAAATAAAATAAAAGGAAATGTGCTAGATAGTTTTATATCAACTAGAAGCTCTGTAACATTTTTTGAGAGTAGGGGACCTCAATTAAGAAATGTCTCCTTAAGGTATGACTGCAGGCAAACCTCTATGTCATTTTCTTAATTGCTGATTGATATGGTAAAGACCAGCCCATAGCAGGTGTTACTATACATGAACTACTGGATCTGGATTCTGTAAGAAAGCAGGATGAGCAAGTCATGTTGAGCAAGCAAGTAAACAGCACTCCACTGTGGCCTCCACATCTTCCCATCCTGTTAGAGTTCTGTCCTGCCTATCTTCAGTGATAGATTACAACTATGATGTGGAAGTGTAAGCTAAATAAATCCTTTCCTCTCCACCTTGCTTTTGGTCTCAGTGTTTCATGACAGCAAGCATTGTACAAGGACTTAGAAACTTTGGTCTCTAGACGACATTGCATATTGTGAGCTCAGTGACCCATTCACAGGAGGTTGGGAGATAACAATATTGAGACATGTGCAGAAAATAAAAGTCTGGCTTCTGAATTTTCAGAAGGATGTTAAAGACTCAATCAAACCCCTTTGGTATTTTAAATTAGATTATGTCATTCTGGTCAACTGAACCTGAAGAGTCAGCCATGATTGACAAGAGACTAGCACCACTGAATTTAAATCTTTGTGTTACTGGGAAAATTTATGTTTTTTAGCTGCAGCTGAGAAATTAGCAGTGATTAAGAAGATGCCAGCATCACTGAGGTCATAAGTTCTGGGAAATTGTTCTTGAGAGTCAGCACATAGAAACTGTATTCCAGAGTTAGCCAAGGTTGTACCTTATGCCGACAGATGAACTTTGCAGTGTAACTGTCACCAGATGGCACTGGTTTTAAAGGCATGGAGATGTCAGTGAGAGCAGCTGAAGCTTGGCACTGTAAGAAGTCAGGTGAGGTCATTAGTAAAGGTGTAGCTTTAAGAACAGTTAAACACACAAGGATAGAAAGGGTTATGCAGAGAAGTTGAGGCTTTGCGCCATGAAGAGGGCCTAGGATGAGCTGTTGGTGAAAGTGCAGCCCAATTGCAATAGAAGGTTCCAGAATTTTGGATATGATAGTACCGGAAGATTACTGCTAAGAACAGTAGCAGTGGGGAATGTACCTGGTCTAGGTTGAGAAAAAAAGCTGTGTGTGCTACAAAGGGCAGAGCTGGAAAAGTCACCCAAGCCCAGAAGATCATCAGTGAATCCCAGATATTGAATATTGCTTTGATTTGAATGTGATTGTGCTTGGTATTGCCTTCTTAAGTAAGGATGTATTTAATTCATTTATTATTTGAAAGGCTGAATTTTAAAGACATTTTAAGTTTTAAAGGATACAGTGGATTTTAAAAAATGAATTTTAAAGTGTTTGAATTTTTAAATACTGTGAGACATAATAAGTTTGTAAATCATTTTACACTTTGAGGATATCAGTGTGTCATCTTGGGGATGAAAATGAAAGGAAAGATTGTGGCCCCTTTACAGTGATGTGTTTGTGTAACAAGTTTACAAGGGTTCAATTAGGCTGGGTAAGTTTATTTTAACTTGAAACACATTAAAATCATTTGAGAGAAGGTGTGATGGTTTGTATATGCTCAGCCCAGGGAATGGCACTATTAGAAAGTTTGGCCATGTTTGAGTAGGTATGTTACTGTGACCGGGGGCTTTAAGACCCTTGTCCTGGCTGCCTAGGAGCCAATATTTTGCTAGCAGCCTTCAGATGAAGATGTAGAACTCTCAGCTCCTCCTGCACCATGCCTGCCTGTATGGTGCCATGTTCCTCCATTGAGGATAATGGACTGAACCTCTGAACATATAAGCCATCCCCAATTAAATATTATAAGACTTGGTCATGGTGTCTGTCCACAGCAGCAAAACCCTAACAGGAGGGAACATCAATTGAGAAAATGCCTCCAAAGATTGGGCTTCAGGCAAGCATGTAGGGAACTTTCTCAATTACTGACTGATGGGAGAGGTTACAGTTAAATGTGGGTGGTGCTATTCCTATCTTATTGGTCCTGGATTCTATAAGACAGTAGGCTAAGCAAGTCATGATAAACAAGCCAATAAGCAGCAGAGCTTTGAAGCCTCTGCATCATCTTCTACCTCCAAATTCCTGTCCTGCCTGAGTTAAGGCTTTGTTAAATGATGAACGACAATATTGAAGCATAAGCTAAATAAATCTTTTCATCCCAAACTTTTCAGACATTATGTTTCATGGCAGCAATGGAAATCCTTACTAAGACAGGATGAGTAAGATAACACAAATTACAAGAGATGTCAGTTAAGGGACATCAGGATGCTGTAACAGAGGGGATGAAGATCCTTAACTCAATGATTTGAGCTCACAAAAAAGAAAGGGAGGAATGTAACAGGAGGATGTTAAATGTAACAGGTGGGTGTTAAGGGAGGGTAGCCTAACTTTGCTTCTGGCTTCTGTAAACATGCCTACCTGCTAGGACAAGATGTTCTGCTGGGTACAGGATGTGTGGTCTGATCGCAACCCTGGGAGACAGCTGGCCTTTGTTTAAGCTGTTTATAAAAGCACCATATGAATCTGAGATTGGAGCCATTTGAGTGACCTTGTGGGGAGGCATCAGTGGCCCAGATTCGAATCTGTAACAACCTTTCTTGTTTGAGTGCACTCCACTCGGAGACTCGCTTTTTGTTGGGATCCTTACAACAGATGTGATAATAGGTAAAGTGCTTTCCATACAAGCCTGAAAACCTGAGTTCAACCCAGAGTACCTCACAAACATATACTGGAACTTACACAAAAAATGTGTCATGGGCTTGTATATGCACACACAATACTGGTAATGAATACAATTTTAATTGAAAATACAATGTTGGTACTTTTCTATGGCTATAAGAAAAAAAAATAATTTTCATTTCTTACATTGAAAATGTTAACTAGTATATCCCCTTGTTTCTTAAAAGCCTAAAACTGAAAATAACATATAATCCAAATATAATGTGTATGTCTGTATTCTTGAAATACTCTTAAGTCAGCACATGCTATCTCTACCTTCATATCCACATCAGTGTTTATTGCTGCACTATTCATAACTACCAGGGAATGGGATAAGCCTTAATGCTTCTCAACAGACAAATAAATAAGAAGAAGATTATACAAATACACAGAATTGCATTTAGTCTTGAAAGAAAAAGTAAAAGTGAAATGATGACATTAGCAGATAGTTGATGGGGCTGAAAATCATTATGTTAAACAAATCTGACTCATGGATAAAGAAAATGTTTTATTTCATGTGTAGAGCAAATATTTGAAATTGTATGTGTGTGTATATTATGCCTTAATATACATCATGAAATTAGGAAGAGATTGTTACTAGACAAAGTTATCTTAAAGAAGGGAATATGACAACTGTGTTAGGTGTTACCTTAGTTGTCACCTTGAGTACATCTGGAATAAATTAAATCCAAAAATGGATGGCCCATCAGTGAGAATTTTTTGTGTGCTTAGTTGAAGTAGAAAGCAACTTTTTATCTGGACCTTGAGGTAGGAATTCACAAGGACATTTTGCTTTTTGCTTGCTTTCTTTCATTTTGCTAGCAAGTCCACTTTTGTGCAGGTATAGAGCCTACTTCTTTGAGATTAAAGTGCTTAGTGAAGACCACGTGACACATCCAGGTTATACTCTAGAAGACAAAATTTGCTCTGACACAATCTTAACTAGAAGTACAATACAGTATTAAAATTCATCAGTAAGTTTTATAGTGATGTTTCTGTACAGAGTGAGATGTGTCTTTGTACTTTCTTTTCTTCCTAAGGCACCTTCTGATTGGTTAAAATTAAAAAGACTATGACCTATAGCAAAATGTACACTAGAAAATGGGCACACCCAGCAGAGAAAACAAAACTCTGTGAAAGAGTCAGGTGCAGGAAGATACACCCTGGATACTTGGAGGAAGTCAGATGAATAGAGGTAAGCAGTCATGTGCAGAACCTACATGAGTATAAATGGAATATTTGAGTTATGAACAAATTGGTAACAATTTTAGCTTAAAGGCTAGGCAATAACTCACAAATAAATAAACCTCTCTGTCATTATTTAAGAACTGAGGTAGACATAGAGAAAACCACCACAGTTCTGAGGAAGTATGTATTTGTTTTGTTTTGTTTTGTTTTGTTTTTCTTTTCCTCTCTGAGTCTTATTTTCTAGATTTCCAAACAGAGAAGCTGGGTAAAAAGAAAAACTAAATGAGTTCTGACTATTCAGTGTCCAGAAAAGTATGTGTAGGTTGGGATGTCAGAGGACATGTTAGAGTTCTGAGTCTCTAAGACCTGTAGAATAAACAAAATCAGGAAGATAGAATAGTGCCAGTGTTTTAAAAGTTGTATGAGGATTTTATCTGATCACTCTTTCTTTTAAAACTCTCTTCTCTGTTATTTTTGGGGGGAAAACTTTTTTTTTTATTCCTGGTGGACTTAAAATGGCCTTCTCTTAAGCCATGATTTACTTTGGGTTTTAGTGCTGTGAATAGACACAGTGATCAAAGCAACTCTTATAATGATAACATTTAATTTGGGCTGGCTTATGGGTTCAGAAGTTGAGTCCAGAATCATTAAGTGGAAGCATGGCAGTACTAAGACATGCATGATACAGAAGGTATTGAGAGTTCTACATTTTCATCTGAAGGCTGCTAGAAAAATACTGACTTTCAAGCAGCTAGGACAAGGGTCTTAAAGCCCACACACACAGTGATACACTTTCTCCAACAAGGCCAGACCTACTCCAACAAAGCATACTTCCAAATAGTGCCACTTCCTGGGTCAAGCATATTCAAACAACCACATTCTATTCCCTGGCCCCTATAGGTTTGTTCAAACATATAGGTCAATGGGGGCCATACACAAGCATAGCATAGTGCAAAGTGTATATAGTTCAATTTCAAAACTCCCCAGAGTCTATTGCAGTCTCAATAATGTTAAAAGTCCAAACTTTTTTTTTTTTAGGTCTCTTCTGAGATTTATCAAATCACTTAACTGTAATCCCCAAAGCAAGACAAGAAACTAGCTGGGAAAACTATAAACTCTGCATCTTCGTGTCTGATGTCAAAGATGTCTTCAGATATATTTTTCATCTTTGTTGACTGAAACAAACTTCTTTCTCCTGGGCTGGTACCACTACCTCTTAGCTGCTTTTCTCAGCAGATAGCCCATGGTTATAGCAGCTTGAACATTTTGGGGGCTCAAGGAAACTTCAACATGGGTGATTCTTACACAATACCAAGTCCAGCTGCAGCACAAGGTACAACCTTCGGTATTTATGGGACACAGTTTCTTTGTGCTTTCAGAAAATACTTCCCTGATTTCACCTCAGTGATGTTCTTCTCTTTTAATCACTGCTACTTGCTTAGCTTCAGTTACATAAATTATCCCAGTAGTCCCTTCTACTACTGACTATACAAAACATGGCTGAAGCTACCATGTTCTGCTCCTTTCTGGAGCTGGAACATTTCTCCCTTGTTCTATTACATTATCACCAGCTTTCTGCTTTCCAACTACTTCACTGCCTAAACTTCCCTGTCCTGCAACTTGCTCTGTAGATTGACCTTGAACTGCATGGCTATCTCTTAAATGCTGGGATTAAATGTTTGTACTACCATGTCTGCATTTAAACTGTCTCAGCTTGGAACTTGCTCATTACCAGGATGACTTTGAACTAAGATATCTGCTTGTCTCTCTGTCCTGAATTAAGGGCTTATACTACCATGATTGGACCTCAGCTTAGGTGGATGTGTTCTTGCCCCCAAATCTCCACTCTCTTAATCTCTTTATCTCCATGAACAAAGAATTTAACTCCATTGCACTTCCTGGTGCCCTTTTACTCTTGGAATCATACATTTTATATTTTGTCTTTCTCAGGTTGCTCCTTTTCATTAAAATGCTGTGAAGAAACATTTCTAGCCTGGCAATTAGGGTTAGCTAGAAGTTCTAAAATCTAACATCTACTAGCTTAATTAAGATATTAGTGGAAACACTGGACAATACAATGACACTGGTCAAAATTGATGGCTTCGTGTAGAAAAGTGCAAATTGATTCATATTTATCACCTTGATCAAAATTCCAAATGGATCAAAATCCTATACAAAAAAGCAAATACACTGAACCTGATAGAATAGAAAACGGGAAATAATCTTGAACTTATTCATGCAGGAAAGAATTTTCTGAACAAAATACTATTAGAATTGGCGCTAGAAAAACACAATTATTTAATTAATAGGACCTGATTAAACTGAATACCTTCTGTATGGCAAAGGACACCATTTTTAAAATCAGAGGTTTTTTTCCTGCTACAAGACACCATGACCAGAAAGAAAGTTGAGAAAATTACACTTCTACATCAATGTTCATTACCAGAGAAACTCAGGATAGGAACTCTAAAGGGACAGGAACCTGGAAGCAGGAGCTGATGCAGACCACAGGTTATGTTTTCCAGAGCTTACTCATAATGCTTTTCTTTTTTTTTTTAAATAATATTTAAATTTTTTCAACTTTATAAATGTTTTCCTTAAATACAGAGCCTGGCCACAAGTCACTCTCCCACCCTTGAAGCAGCATCCATTGATCCTGGAATTTATTTTTTCCCTATATATTTCTACAATTTTTTTTTTTAAATTTTTGTGCATAGTCAGTGGTTCAAGGTTGTGCCAGGCCACCAGACATGTCCAAATTTAAGAGGAAAGGCGAGTTTTTAATGTTTTCTAAAATTTAAATAAAATTTCATTTCTCTGATCTCCAAAAAAAAAACTGTAAGGAAATTTCAAATTTCATCGCAGATGAGATCGTGAATTCCCAGTTTCCCAGTCCTACAGATTTAAAATGAAAACTTACAGTTATTCATTTACTGCTTAAGTTCCAGGGGGAAAAAAATCACCATATCTGTTTTTCCAAAGATTCAGTCAGTTGTCATGATAAAAATGAATTTTCCAATTTTTTTTTGCATTTCAGTTCAGGTAGAAAAAAAAATCTCTTCAGTTATAGTTAAAATTTAAAATTATAAGTTTAAAATAAAAAAATTAAATTCAAACTAAAAATTAAAATAAAATTTCAAAAATTAAATTTAAATTCCAAAACCAAATTTAAAAATACTTAAAATTTAATTTTAAAATGTAAATTTAAAATTCAAAATTCAAATTTAAATCTATATTCAAAATTCAAATTTAAAACTTTACATTTAAATTTTAAAAGTTTAAAACTAAAATTTGAAAACTAAAATTTAAAATTCCGTTGGGCAGATTCCAGAAAAACTTCACTCAACAGTGTTTTATCGATTCTAAATTCTGTCCTCCCCACTACAACTAAAATAAAATTAAGACAAAAACTTGAAATTTCCAGACACACTGTATGCTACCTCACACCCGACTATGAGATCACATTTCCCTCCCAATCATATCAAGAACTAAATTATGACTCTCTTGTTGCTGTGAGCCCAGCCGTCCCTTGGTAAAGACGAAAATATTAAAATTTGAATGTTAATGAAAAATTAAAATCTTGCTTGCTCACCTCTGCCCACTGCCTGGGCATACCAGAGACCAAGTTTCCCAAAATTAAAGTTTAAAATCTTCCCCATTACATCCTCAGAGTCCTGTGACAAGATCTGGCACATTCCTGTTCATTTTGGCTCATTCCAGTGGGATCAACCCACTTCAATCCTCTTCATGCCTGTTCAATACAGTTTAATCTGGTTTATTCTAGTTCATCCTGGTTCATTCCGATTTGTTCAAGTTCAATCCAATTCAGTTGGGTTCATTCTGGTTCAATCTGGTTCAATTCAGTTCAATCCACTTCAATCTGGTTCATTCCTGTTGAATCAGGTTCAAACTGATGCAATCAGGTTCATTACGGTTCAAACTGGTTCAAACCTGTTCAAACCAGTTAAATTTGGCTGAATCCAGTTCGTTCTCATTTGATCCAGTTCATTCTGGTTCATTCTTGTACATTCCAGTTCAGTCTGGTTCAAGTTCATTCTGGTTTGTTCTGGTTCTTTCTATTTCAATGCAGCTCAGTCAGGATTATTTCAGTTCATTCCAGTTCAATCAGATTCAAACTGGTTCATTTCAGTTCAAACCTGTCCAATGTGTTCAATCCAGTTCACTCCCTTTCAATCTGGTTCAAACCAGTTCAAGCTCACTAACAAATTGGTATCCAGCACCAGTTTCCAGGTTACAGTCCCTCACCCCAACAAGACCTGTGTTTAGCACCAGTTTTAAGGTTATTCCCAAACAAATCTGCACCTCCAGGTTACAAGCCGGCTCCTGACACTTCACATCTTAATATCAACAAATCAGGAGGAAAACAGAAGTCGAGTTTATGGTTTGACTTCCAGCATCACACAATTATGTGAACAACCAAAATGCCCCCCATCCGATGTGTACCAGGCTAGATAACCCATTATGGCATCTATAAATATTTTCATGGGGCCCCTTACAGTTCTCCTACATAAAAGACTGTGGTGTGGCCCAAGCTCAAGCTTAAATAAACCCTCCCTAACCATTAGACAAAATATTTTTTGTATATTCCTAGACTTTAATGAGAATCTCCTGTAAATGACTGTCATGCAAACTTCACACTCAAATTGATAGCTTTATTTCTTTGATTATCATTTGTAGAGGTGGTCCTGTTTCCAATTGGTTCTTGATCTGTCAGGAACAACAGGATGGGCTAATTGTTCAGCAAAACGTCTGGATGGGAACTTCAAGCACATTCTGAGCTTTCTAAGCTTGCAGAGACTGTATAACAGATGCTAAAACTAGCTTTCTTAAGTCTAACCAAATTTTCTAATTCTCCTACCCCTCCCCATCCCTTTAAAGAATTTTTCATCTCCGCTGTTCAGCAAGAAAAAGTTATGGAGAGTTGTCAACCCAATTCTTTGGGTTTGGGGTTTTGGTAATGGTTATTTTGCAAATTATAGAAAAGCTGTCATTTTAAGGGATAATTGAGAATGCTAATAATGTTGAACAGCAAGGAAATAGGTGGGATAAATTGTATAGCCATAATCTTTATTGGTGGAAACATTTATACTTGATGTAAAGTTGAAGTTATAATTTCTTACATTGGTACAGAATTAATTTTGATACAGATTTAAGGTTTTCATTGGTATGAATTTCTTATATTGATATAAAATTTGATATTAAAATTGTTACTCTTAGATAGGCATTGTGCTTAGGTAACTCATTTAAGAATACAAAGCTTAGACCCAGTCCTTTTAATATTTTGTTATTACAAACTGTGATCAGATGAATAAGCAAAACAAGTTTACGACCAGATAGCAAACTGGTGGTTATGCTAGAATCTAGTTTAATTACAAAAGGAAGTTTTTGATATATTTCAATTATAAGTAGCTAAGAATAGGCAAGTTTTAACAGCTCAGATTATTCAGAATATACACACACACACACACACACATATATATATATAAATACATATATATAAAAATATTTTCATAACTTAAGAGCAATCATTTCCCACTATCATATTATGTTATGACTTAAATTAAGGTTCTTATTATTTTAATAAATATTAATTAATACATAACTACTTCTTCAAAAGCATCAGAAATCCACAGAATCTGACATAATGTGATTTAATCATTTGACAACGAGATATATCTGCTCCTGACAGTCCCCACTTCTTGGTTCAAAGGAGGATCTTCACCTCCAGGCGAGGTTGCTTATTGTGACAAGGTCCAGGGCAGAAATTCCCTATTTCATCTGCAGGCAACATACTTTGTAGAAAAGGACACATTGTGCAGAATACTCGAGTATTGGCTCTACCAAGGTAGGGTAAGCATTCCTTAAAAATCCGGCTTTACAAAGGTCTGTCAGATGATCCTGGGTCAGAAAAGCTGGAGACTGATGTTTCAACATGCTGAAAAATTAGGGGGTTGTCCAGGCAATCATCTGTTTCTATAATTGTTTAACTTTGAGAAGCTGCGTTTAGTGCTTACTATATACCCAGGTAATGTTTAAATCATTCTCAGATTCAGATGGAGTTGAAGACTAATTTTAGATTCATAATCAAACTCAAGTTAACATTGAGAGAGTTTATAGAGTGGAAGACATGGTTTTCACATGGCATTAAAGGCTAAAATCTAAACATAATCTAGGGGTAGAATCATAATTCTTTAAGTTAGGAATGATGGTAAAATGCTTTATCTAACTGACAAATATGATGGACTGAATGTTATTTGTATATCATACCATGTAATTTATATGATTGTTATGCTTTTGTTCAATTTATATTGGGGAAAAGAGATTTTTGGGCTTTTTTGTTTTTGTTTTCTTTTCTTTTTTCTTTTTTTAATTGGACAGAAAGGAAGAGGTGTAATGGCTTTTCTGATGCTAAATCTCCCCAATTGGTGTTCTTGATCTGTCAGTAAAGTAAGTCATAGGCCAATTGCCTGTGCCAAACTTCTGGGTCCCTCGAGGAAAAGCAGAAAAGGGAGAGGAGAGAATTTGCCATGCTTTTGGAGAGAGAACTAAGCAGCAATGTGAGGTCTTAGTAGACACAGTGATATAGGCTGCTCCTACAGGCAGGTAGTCAGGGATATTTAGCAGGGAATAAATGTATCTTAGCAACTAAAGTTTAGGGCATGTGAGAGAAGCAGAGATTAGAATATGAGATAAGGGCATGCTTTTCCATGTGCAAAATAGTAGCACCCAGTAATTGTGTCCAAAGGCAAGTTGAAAAGGAACAACTATGTGATTGTGCCTTTTATTTGTGAATTCAAGGGAAGGTAGGTGGAGCATGGTAGCACGGCCCATTTCAGGAGCTAAGATAGGGTAGTGAAAAGGTATATACAACCATTATATATGTGTGTGTGTGTGTGTGTGTGTGTGTGTGTGTGTGTGTGTGTGTGTGTGTGTGTATGTGTGTGTGTGTGTGTGTATGCGTGTGTATGCACAAACATATAAATTCAATTGGCTAAGTCTGTTTTTATTGTATGTATATGCTTTCTGGATTGGCTATGATGTACAGGATAACCAAGGGTAAATCTCTGGGAGAGAATAATTCTCCTTCTGGCATCAGTCATGTAGTTCTCTGTCTAGAGGAAGGACCCAAGGAAATGATTCAGGGTTTGGTGACACACATCTATGTTCCTCATATTCAGTCAAAAGGTTGAGCAGGAAAATACCATGAGTTTGAGGTCAGGCTGGTCTACAGATCAAGTACCAACTCTGCTAAATCTATAAGTAATTTTCTCATAAACTTTTACAGAAAGTTGAAAATCAATCTTTACATTGGAGGAGCAAGATTTCACAATCTTTCAACATTCATAAATTTCTTAACACATGAAAATTGAAAGTTTCTTAAATTTATTCATATAAAATTCATGCTGTAATGGGTAAAAATAAATTATATTGGCGACTTTATCTTGACCTATTGACTCAAAATTTCAGGAGAAATTTGGGCATTGTACATTGTTATCAGTAATCCAGGGCTATTCATTGCAAGAAGCACATTTGAGAAAGACAACTAAGCATTTTTTTTTATTCTTTCCCTTTTTATATATAAACTTATTCATTTTATATATATCCTAATTGTAGCCCCCTTCCTTCTTTTTTCAGTTGCAAACATAAATAATCCTCCCTCCATTACCATTCCCATTCTCCTCAAATAAGGGAAAGCTAACTCAACCTGGCACATCAATTCAAAGCAGGACTAAGCACATTCTCTTCCACTGAGGCCAGAGAAGACAGCCCAACTAGGGGAAGTAGATCCAAAACAGACAATAGAGTCAGAGACTGCCCCCACTCTAATTATTAGGGGGCCCACATGATGACCAAGTTGTAGATCTTGTTCAGTTTCTGTGTGCACACATGTGTCCAGGTTAGTTGTGACTTTGTAGGTCTTCTTATGGTGTCTAGCTCCATTAATCCTTTCCCAACTCTTCCACAAGCCTCCCTGAGCTCTGGGTGATGTTTGACTGGGTCTTTACATTTGTTTCCATCAGCTGCTAGATGAAACCCCTCAGAAGAGTGTTATTCTAAGATCCTGTCTGCATGCATAGCATAGTATCATTAATAGTGTTAGAGGCTGATTCTCTCACATGGAGCGGGTTTCAAAGTGCACTGGTCATTGTTTTGTCATTCCCTCAATCTATGCTCTACCTTTAATCCTTGTACTTCTATAGGCAGAACACATTTTAGATGAAGATTTTGTGAGTCTTCCACTGAAGATTCACCTGGCTACAAGAGGCAGTCACTTGTGTCTCCATATCTCCAGCTTCTTAGGAGTCTAAGGTATGGTCAACACAGAGATTATAGGGAGCTTGCCAGGTCTCCAGTTACTCTCAGAAATGCCTTCCTAGTGATATCCATTTTCTCCCCTAGTTCTATCCCACCCATCTCTACCCACCCCTTATGCCCGATCCATGTGCCCTTAGCACTCCCTGTCCCACCAAGTTCCTTACCTTTATCTACCTTTGATATCTATTTTATATATCCTTCTGAGGGATATTTAAGCATTCTTCCTCGGGTCCTCTCAGCTTCCTTTGGTCTAGAATGTTGCATAGTTATTCCATACTTTATGACTATTATCCATTAACAATTGAATGTCTATCATGCCTCTATTCCAGGGTATGGGTTACTTCATGCAGGAAGTTATCTTCTAGCCCCATACATTTCCCTACAAATGTCATGATGTCTTTGATTTTAATAGCTTGATAGTATTCCATTGTGTAAAAGTCCCACATATTTTTTATTCATTCTTCTTTCCAGTTTGCTGGCTATTGAGAATAAATCTGTCAAGAACGTATTTGAGAAAGTGTGCTTGTGGTTCTTTGGAGCATCCTTTGAGTATGTTCTGAACAACAGTATACATGGGTCTTGAGGTAGAAATACTCACAATTTTCTAAGAAACCGTCAAATTGATATTGACAGTATTTGTACCAGTTAATATTTCTGCCAGCAATGGAGGAGAGTTTTCTTGCTCTACAATCTCTGCAGAATGTGTTGTAACTTAAATTTTTGATCTGAGCCATTCTGATGGGTTTAAAATGTAAAATCTCAGGGTAATTTTGTTTTCATTTACCTAATGACTAAGGGTTTAGAATTTTTTTTTTAGATAATAGAAATTCCTCTGGTGATAATTCTGTTTTGGTCTGTACTCCATTTTTATCTGGTTATATGGTTTGTTTTTGTCTAGTTTCTTGAGTTCTTTATATATTTTAGATATTGGTCCTCTGTCAGATATAGGGATAGTGAAGATCTTTTTCATATCTGTATTGTAAGGCTGCTATTTTTGTCCTATTGATGGAGTCCTTTGTCTAACAGAAGTGTTTCAGTTTCTTGAGGTCTGGTTTAGGAATTATTTATCTTAGTACATGAGCTTTTGCTGTTCTCCAAAGGAAGTTGTCTCTTCTGCCAGTGTGTTCAAGGGAATTATCTACTGTTTCTTCTATTGAATGTAGTGTATCCAGTTTTATGTTGAGTTCTTTGATTCAGTTGGACTCAAGTTTTGATTAGGTTGATATAAATATCGATCTGTTTCTACTCTTCTACATGAAGACATCTAGTTAGAACAGCTTGATTTGTCAAAGATGTTCTTTTACTTTTCATTGTTTGTTTTCAGCATTTTGGTCAAAAAATCAAATGTACATAGGTGTGTGGGTTTATTTTTGAGTCTTTGATTCTACTCCATTGATTAAAATGTCTGTTTTTATGCCAGTTCTTACTTTTGTTCAAAGGATCATTTTTATTATGCTAATCAAACTGATCCATAAACATTGGAGGTCTTTCCCTCTTAAAATACCTTCCTCAAGTTTTTCTTCAGAATCTTGAAGTTCTTTCCATGAAATTCGTTCATCTGCCTGGTTAGAGTAGCACAAAGATATTTCACATTATTTCTGGCTACTAGAAGGGGTGTTTTTTCTCTAATTTCTTTCTTGGCTAGTTTATTTGTATATAGTTTATTTGTAGAAAGGTGTTAATCACCTGTGAAAGTTCTCTGGTAGAATGTTGTGGGCCACTTATATATACTATCATATTATCTTCAAATAACAATAGTTTGATTTCTTTCTTTCCAAATGTATCCCCTTGATCTCCTTTAGTTGTCTTATGGCTCTTGCTTATACTTCAAGTGCTGTATTGAATAAATACAGAGACAGTGGGCAGCCCTTCCTTGTCTCTGATTTTAATGAAATTGTTTTAAATTTATTTCCATTTAATTTAATGTTAGCTATTGGCTTGTTCTACATTGTCTTAATTGTGTTTATGTATGGGCCTTTTATTCCTGATCTCTCTGAGAATTTTAACATTAAGCAGTGTGGTTTTTCAAAAGATTTTTAGCATCTAATAAGATGAGCATGTGTTTTTGTTTTGTCATTTATTTGTTTTCTTTTTTTCTTTTGGTTTGTTTATACGGTGGCTTAAGCGATGGATTTTCATATCATGAACCATTTTGGTTTCCATGGAATAAGGTCTACTTGATCCCAGTAGATGATATATTTTATGTGTTCTTGAATTCAGATTGCAAGCATTTTGTTGAATTTTTGCATCAATATTTACATGTGAAATTGGTCTGAAATTCTCTTTGTTGAATATTTGTGCTATTTAAGCACAGGATGATTTTGGTCTTTTATAGTAATTTCACAATGTCCCTTCTGTTCTCATTTTGTGGAATAGTTTGTGGAGCATTGGTATTAGTTCTTCTTTGAAACTCTAGCAGAACCCTGTGCTAACACAATCTGGCCATGGGCTTGTTTTAGGTGTGAGACTTTTAATAAATGTTTCTAATTCATTAGAGCTTTTGAGACTATTTACATTATTTATCTCATCTTGATTTAACTTTTTAAAGTGGTACTTATCAAGAAAAATTGCCATTTCATCTAGATTTTCCAATTTTGTTAAGTAAATGCTTTGAAGTAAGACCTTATTAGTATTAGTATTAGTATTTATTAGTATTAGTATTAGTATTAGTATTAACATCATTATTATTTTGATTTGCTCAGAATCTATTCTTATATCCCCTTTTTCATATCTGAGCTTGTTAATTTACATACTGTCTCTGTGCCTTTTAGTTAGTTTGGATAAAGTTTTGTCTATCTTGATGATTTTTTCTCAATGAGACAGCTCTTATTTTCATTGATTTTGTGTATTATTCTCCTTGACTCTAATGTATTGATTTCAGCCATGACTTTGATTATTTCTTGCATCTATTATTGGGTGTGTTTATTTCTTTTTGGTCTAGCACATTCAGATATGCTCCAAAATTGCTAGTATAAGAAGTCTCCAATTTCTTTATAATGACAGTTAATGCTATGAAATTTCACCTTTGTTTTGGGTTTTTTTTTTTTTTTTTTGGTTTTTCAAGACAGGGTTTCTCTGTGTAGCCCTGGCAGACTTGGAACTCAGAAATCTGCCTGCCTCTGCCTCCTGTGTGCTGGGATTAAAGGCGTGCACCACCACTGCTCGGCAAGTTTGGGTTTCATGTACCTTCACTGTCATTGAATTCTAGGAAGTCTAATTTTTTTCTTTAATTCTTCCTTGCCAATTCTTTTGCCCCAGTAATAATTGAGTAGAGAGTTGTTCATTTCCATGTAGTTTTAGGCAATCTCTTTTTTGCTGTTGCTGTTTTTTTTTTTTTTTTTTTTTTTAAATCCAGCTCTAATCCATGATGGTCTGATAAAAGATACAAATGGTTATTACAATTTTCTTGTACCATTTAATGATTTTGTGACTGACTATAAGGTGAATTATGGAAAATATATGGGTGCTCAGAAGAAAGTATATTCTTTTTCGTTTGGGGGAAATATTCTATAGATGCCTGTTAGGTCCATTTGATTCATAATGTCTGTTACTGTCATTATTTCTCTAATTAGTCTATATCTAAATGACATGTCAGTGGTGAGAATGGGAGTGAAGTCTTCCACTATTAATTGGTAATTGTTGACCATAGTGTCTGAGTGATAGCTGTGTGGCATTCAATGTGAAATTTAAACTTTAACAGTGCTTCTTTTACAAATGTAGGTTCTGCTGTGTTTGGGTCATCTATATTCAGAATTGAGATATCATCTTGGTAGATGTTTCCATTTATGCATGTGAAGAGTCTCTGCCTGTCTCTTTAGGTTGTTTTTTGTTGAAAGTCTGTCATATTGATGAGTTATGTTTCTTGTATGCAACAGAATGATAAACTCTGATTTCACATCCATTGTGTTAGCCTGTGCCTTTATTACAGGGGAATTGAGTCCATTGATAATAAAAGATATTAGTCATTAACAATGATTGTTGAATCCTGTTATTTTCATGTTGGTAATATTAGTGTATGTGTGTGTGTGTGTGTGTGTGTGTGTGTGTGTGTCTGTGTGTCTGTGTGTCTGTGTGTGTGTCTGTGTCTGTGTGTGTCTGTGTGTGTTTCTGTGTTCTTCCTTTTTTTTTTTTTTTCCTGGTATGAAATTACTTCTTTTCTGTGTTTTCTTGGATGCCATTATCCTCATTCAGTTGTAGTTTTCTTCTAGTAATTTTTCGTAGGGCTTGATTTGTGGATAGATTTTTTTAAATAGGGATGTCTTGAAATATTTTATTTTCTTCATCTATCAATATTAAGAGTTTTGCTGGGTATAGTAATCTAGTTTGAGATCTGTGGTTTTTAAGAGATTTCAATATATCTGTTAAGGTCATTTTGCTTTTAGTGTCTTTGCAGAGAAGTCAGATGTATTTTTGATAGATCTACCTTTCTATGTTACCTGGCCTTTTTCCATTGCAACTTTTAATATTCTTTATTTTATAGACTTTATGTTTTGATTATTATATAGTGAGAGGATTTTCTTTTCTATTCCAATTTAATTGTTTTACTATAAGCTTCTTATATGTTTGTAGACATCTCTTTCTTTAGGTTGGGAACATTTATTTCTACTATTTTGTTGGAATTATTTTCTGGACCTTGGAGCTGGAACTCTTCACCTTCTTCTATTTCTATTATTGTTAGCTTAGGTCTTTTCATGGAAACATAGATTTCCTGGATGTTTATGTCAGAAATATTTCAGATTTAACATTTTCTTTTACTGATGTATCAATTTCTTCTACTGAATATCCAGGGTTTGTTGTAGTAGGGTAGCTGTGCTCTGAAGGTGTCATATTGTCCTGGCTTTTGTTGATTTTCCTCATTTGAGGACTATCTGGATGGCTTTGTTTCCTGTATGTTTCTGTCATAGTAGGTATTGGGAGAGAGGTGATCATCCATGATCAGGATGTGGCTAGCCTCTGATTAGTAACCTCAGGCTGTATTAATCAGGAGCCACAGTTCTGATGAAGATGGGCAGAGTGATCACAGGAGAATGCAGTTCTACTGGAGAAGGCAGACTGCTCAGGGCAACTTTGTATGCCCCGAAGGATTCAAGGAGCTGGGAAGATGTGTGAGGGAAGTGAAGCTAACCTAAATGGTTCAAGATCCACAGGTCTGATGAAGGCATGTAGAGAATCAGGGGAAGAATGGAGATCCAGAGGGGGTAGCAGGCTGCTTAGGGTAGGTTGGCATGTCCCAGAGGAATCTTATCTATCATATTCCAATCAACAAGTTCATTAAGTTTTATTAGCCTTCTGTAAGAGGAGATGGACAAGTGACTTTTGTAATTATATCTTATTTATGACAGTGGCACATCTTTATTTTTTTTTTCCTGGAAGCGAGTGTTTCTCTTACTCCCATAAAGTTGAAGTTAACTAGTTATTATATAATACAGATCATGGCTCAGTTGTTCTGAGACAGAACTTGATCTACATTTCCAAATGCTCTTGGTGGAGGGTGTGACTGATGACTCAGCTGAAAATATAAAATTATGAATTATAGTATACACCCAATGTGTCACTTTAAGCACTCTCTTCTTTTGATTTGCACATTTATTTTCTTATTTTTAATAGATTTTTTCTCATACAATAAAATCTGATTACAGGCTTATGTCTCTTAACTCCTCCTAGTGTGTCCCCACTTTTCTCCATCTAAACCATATATGTCCTAAGAAAAGAACTGCATTCTAAGAAATAGCAATAAAATGTAATGAAATAAAACATAATAAGAGAAAACAAAGACCATCATGTAAAAATTGGACAAGGTAAACCACCAGAATGAAAAGAGTTTGTCAGAAGACACAAAAATCAGAGACTCACTGTTATACCCACTCAATAGTCCCACAAAAATACTAAATTGAAAACTTTAATAATTACACAGAGGACCTGGTGCAGACCTGTGCAGATCTGATGAATGCTGTCTCAGTCTCTGCTCGTTTGCATAAACTTTGTTCAGTTTTTTATGCCTTCTTCTCATGTCTTCCATCTTTTCTGGCTTTTAGACACTTTCTGCCTTCCAGAAGTACTCGGAACACTGATGATGGAGACATACTATTTTGAGTTGAGTTTTCTAAGGTTTTATATTCTGTATAATGTCTGCCTATAGATCTTTGTATTCGTTTCCATACACTGTAAGAGGAAGCTTCTCCCATGGTGGATGATAATTGAATAAGGCATGGATCTATTAGTTCACCACTCACTACTACAAAGAACTTGTTGATGTGGGATGAAAACTTATCAGAATTTTATTGATAAGAAATTCTGAAAGAATTGAGGATTTGCAGAATTCAGGAGCCTTTGATCATATTACATTAATTGTCCATAATATTCAATGGTCTCTCTAACTTACGGTTTAATTTTGTATACAAGTGTCACCTCATATGAATTAATATAAATAAATGTTATAAGTAATATTCATGTATTAAATATTTGTCTTTTAAAAGACATTTAATGGCTGCATTATCAGCATTTAGTGGTACTAGCAACTTTGTCATCAGCCTATCCCGCAATAGGAGTTAATAAAATCTTTAAGAGGGGGATAATGGAGAAAGTAGAAATTTGACGGGCCTGGAAAGGAATATGAGGATGCTATCTCTCTCTCATTCTTTCTCTTTTGTTGATAAGATTCAATTTGCTAACAAACCTTTGTTGTCAGGCCCTTCCACTATGACATGAGATCATTATATAAGTCCCAAAACATTCAATCAAGCAGTTGTGGATTAAAATCACATGTCAAAATCACCATCTGTCTTTTAAGATTATGTATCTAAGATGTTTTTCCATAGTGATTTAAAGTTGATTAACATAAAAAGTTATTTATACTAAAAGTGAGATAAACTGATTTTTTTGTAATAGATATGTCATTAAAAAAAACAAATGTCTTATAAAATCCCCTTTTGCTAGGAAGTATTTTGCAGAATAATATAAGTACATATATAGAAGCAGCATTTTTCTAAGCAGGCATAGAAAATAATCAAGAAACATATTTCTAATTCATGTCATATATTTTATTCATGTAAATATTTATAAAAATAAATAACAATATGAAAAGTAAAAATTAAATGTTAACTAATAATGCTACAGTAGTTTATGTAGGAAGTTGCTAAGTAACTTGAGAATGGTGAATAAAACTCAGTAAACTATATTATATGTATTGGAATGTGGTTCCATACAGTCTGTGTTCTCCTTTTGGAGGTGGGCATGGAGGAGAGACGGCCCTCTCTGAGGATCTTAGTGTTACAGCTCTTCTTTAGGCAGATTCCTTAAATAAAACAGATCAATAAAACAGACAATCTCATCTAGTATATTTTATTTTATTTGAGATGGGCTTGTAAATATACAAGTTATTGGAGGTAAAGTAAGGGCTTTGGAGAAGCAGGGCAGAGGGCATGGTGGGTTTTGGTTGAATATCCAGTGTGAACAAATTTCATTGCCTGAAGATTTGACTTACTGAGATGCCTCATTAGCATAGGGAGGCATTCCAGAAATTTTATGGTATTCCTCAGTTGTGGAATCTGTGATTACCCAGAGAAGAGGAGGCCACAGTGACAAAATGAGTCCGCTATTTTACATTATTTTCTGAGCTGTCCTGTAATGTTGGACTTTGATCTAATCAGCAGAGTTTCTTGACAGACTAGAGAAGAGAAATTGTGTCTGTAGAAAAATATTTTTATAGATTATTACTTCTTAAAGAATTAAACCTATGAAACAGTAATGCAACAATACAGAGAAGGAAATAACATCTTCAATAGGGTTCACAGCTTCATTTTTTATTCTTTAGTTGTTTAATAAATAGTCTGCAAGAGAGAGCAGGACAGGCACAAAGTTTATAAGACTTAAAATCGGTTTCTTTTCTTGGATGGTATTTTCTTTTATGAGAGATGAATGTCAAAGACAAGAATATAAAAACACATATTTTGTTGTTGTTGTTCAAACTAAGTGCAAGACAACTGAATAGATGGCAACTGAGCAAAAATTTGAAGAGCACTAAAAATGATGTCAGTTGAAATGAATTATTTTTCCAATGGACACAAGTCCTTAGACAAGATTATTTAGGTATTGATCAAGTAAATGATTACCTCTCATATCTAATATAGATACTAATAAAACAAACTTTACCCAAATTTTCTTTAACCCATTAAGTAAATGGTGAACATTTTCCAAAAGAAATATTTCATATGGCAACATAAATACTTTGACTAAGGAACACATATGTTGTTTCTACTTCAAATATTAATTTTAATATTTTATTAAATATTAATTTAATAATTTTAATTTTTTGCTTTAGATTATAAAACTATAATTGAATTATAACATGTCTCCTTTTCCTTTTGTTTCTGTAATCCCTCATATATATCTTTCATGATCTTCTTCTGATTTACTGTGTCCTTTTTTCTAATTGTTTTGTATGTATTCATACGTATGTATGCATATATATATAAATTTTCTATTACACATAATGCTATTCATATGTGTGCTTCTACAATGACCACTTGGCACTAGATGTTGCCAAGTCCGATTCCCATACCTTAAGTCCCCCTTTCCTCTACCTTCCCCACACACCCATAGAACATTAATATCTCTTTATCTTTTTATAAACACATCAATCAGGATTAAATATATGTATTGATATCTCATCAATACTTTGATTTGCACTTCTTTGACAATTAAATATGCAGCATTTTTGTTTATCTATCTGTCACCTATTTTTGAATGACTTTCATTTAATAAGTGTCTATGCATATATTTAACCCTGATTTCACTACCTGGATCTTGAAAATATTTTATTTTCCAATGTATATTTTATTTAACTTTTCAGAGAATTTCATTCATCACTACTGTATTTACATCATTTCCATCCCACCTTCCTTCTACAAATCCTCATATATGATATTACTTCAGCAAAAATTCATGTTCTTTTTTATTTAACTGTAGTAATGAAGAAATAAACACACATACACACAGCTTAGCATATACATAAAGTCTTCTGGGTGTATTTAGTGTTACTTATGCATGAATTTCTTTAGGGATGACCATTTAGATTTAGATAACCTCTTAGTGAGATCATTCCTGGAGAAGACTAATTCTCCCTCTCTCAGGCACCATTCAGGTGCTTTTTGATATCATCATTTTTTTGATGTATAATTTTCAAATATATTTCCTAATATATGGTGGTCTCTTCATTCATTTAATAGTTCCATTTGTTGTATACCATCTTTTTTTTTTTTTACAATTTCATTGTCTGTATTTGTTTCACCTGTTTGTCCATTCCAAAGATATACACAAACACACACAGACACACACACAAATACACACACACACACATACACACACACACACACACACACACACATCACAGCCAACACAAGTACCACCAATTTTTCTCATATATTTTCTTCTAATAGTCTTGTAATTTGAGGTTTTGCAGTTTAATATTTAATATATTTTATTTGACTATTGTGTAGGGGTTCAAACATGGCCTCTTTTGATTAACCTGAATGTGGATTTTCATTTTAAAAATATCTAGGAAACTCTCATTCTACAAGTTTGGCACATTTATCAAAATCTTATTGAACTTATGTGTTTGGATATATTTTATGAGTGCTCTTTTATATTTCATTGATCATATCATTCTCTTTATGCTATTATCATAGATTTTATTATTACAACAGTTACATAGCATTTTTCAAAATGGATTAACTCAATTGTTTTACTATTTTTTGTAAATTGTTTCATTAGTTGATCTTTGGAAATATTTTCATGTGAATTTTATGATTTTATTTCTGTGAAATAATATTGGAAACTTGATATAAATTGAATTGAGTAAGAAGATGTCATTATTTGTACTATGTAAATATAATATTCATTCTAATCCATTAAAACAAGATGTTTTATTTATTTATCTCATTTTAAATTTCTGGTAAAAAAAATAGAAAATTAAATCAGAATTTTCAAATGTTTTTCGAGGAAAACTGGGAACTAAATGGTATTGTGCTGAATTTTAGTAAATACTTAAAGAGCCAATACCATTTTTTCTCAAACTCATTCAGGAAATAAATGTATGACTAAGGAAAGAGAATTGTTTTATCATGGTGTTTCAATGTCCATATATACTGCCAGCTTTCCCTTTATGATTGTTAACCCCTCAATGGTACCACCTTCTTACTACCTCCATGTAATACAAAACTTGATGAATTAGTTAGAAAAAAGAGACCAGAAAAATGCATACGTCTCACAGATGCTAAAAGAAAAGAAAATATTTGTTTACATGTATGTGCTCTTATAGAAGGAATTCTAAAGCTTCATCAAGAAGCTTTTAGAATCAGGGAAATAAATTCAGTGAAGTGACAGGATCAAAAGGCAACCTAGAAAATTAGAAAAGTTTATATACTTTTAACAAGAAACTACATGAAAAATAATATTATCAAAAAATATACTGAACCAAGTAATAAGTTTAAAGACAGAGACTGAAGGACAGAATCCGTAGTATTATAAAACATTGTCAGAGAAAAAATAAAGATGTCAATAGATGCAGCTTTCCTGTTCATCTGAAAAGATATTTCTGTGTCAGTCAATTTGGTTTCACTTACTAGAAGATTCTTAATTATAGATATTTTAGCTAAGAGATTTGCTCTAACTCCACAGGGAAATGTGTAAGTTGCTCAAATAGTTGCTTCAGTAAGGATTATTGAAGATATTGAATATAGAATGAAACTATATAGAACGGTCAAATCTAAAAATTACTCCTGGTTTCTCCCACAACTCATGTTAAATTTTTCTCATCTAGAGTTCTTTATAAAAACCTTACATCTATAATTGATTTTTATCTCTCCTTATTGTCCCTTTGCACCTTTTCAAAGCACAAATTTTCAGATTTGAAATCATTTAGTTTAAAAAAAATATCCTGCAAAATCATACAAAAAGTATCATAGTCACATAAATGACAAAATGAATGAATAGATATATAAACTTATTCTTAAAACCTCAGATTATCAGTTTGTTATCCATTCACTAAGCTATTTCACATAGTGCCAACCATTAGTGAAGTAGAGTTTTAAATGCTCCAGCCAGTTGGGGAACCTGGGTCATGGGGATGTGCATCTATAATTATGGTCCAGTTTAGTTTTTCTCACCCTCCCATTATTAACCCATGAACCTCCATATAATTAAAATTGTTTCTTTCTCCATTGTCCACATGCAAAGTGTAATGACAATAACACATTCTTGTATTTTTACAACAGTTAAGGTTTACAAAAACATTTCTCGTATTTAATGTGAACTGTCTGATTCTATTGTCATAGTGTTCCTGTGAAACAAATCTAAAGAAACTGAGACCTTAGTAGAAGAAGGTGTGAACATCTGTACTTATTCAAGTGGAAAAGAATATATATTTAGAATGAGATCTTATAGATCTTATAGATCTAACACAGTGTTGCACATGGTATCTCCTTCCAGGAGTGAGACAGTGAAAAGAATGATTCTATCATCCATCTCTCTGCTGGGACTGAATTGCTTATTTTCTATTAGTTACTACAGTTGCTGTCAACACTGCATATTTAATTGATAATGACAATTCCACTTCTTTCACCCATACTTTCAAAAGTTTCTTCTCTATGAGAACTACAAGTCTGAGGAAAAATATGGAAAGGAGTGTAGAAAGGATCTTTTTTAAGGTTGGTAGTTAGTACTATCCTAACTTTAAATGAATTAAAAGCAAGAAGAGCTAAGATAGACTGGAAAACAATGCATTGCATTGAGACATAAATGTTTCTTTAGGTGCCAACAGAGGTGAAATGGTCAGAGTTCTTTTGAATGTCCCTCATTCATAAGATATGAGAAATAGTAGGGTTTGCTAAGTAGTTAAATATGTTATCACATAGACCAAAATTCAAAAGAGAGGATGAGGCTTCAAAATATTCTAGATTCTTAATTGGCAACTGCTCAATTAGCTCAACTAATTGAATTCCCTGTTATCTACTTGAGTCATCATTGCAAAGACAGAAGAACTGGATTTTATCACCCAGTAAGACTATAAACCTACTGGAGAATGACAAAGAACAAGATATATGCTGATTACTTTGTGTTGACATTAGATCTGTTAGTAGAGTTGCCTCTACATAGATATAAATAATGTAATACCAAGTAGGTGTTCATAAACTCTGAAAGAACAGTCAGGGACATATCTGATGCAATCTCACCAGGGTCTTTATTTGAGCTAGTTTTGATTTCTGTTACCACCACCCTCAAGGGCAATTTCAGTAGAGGAAAAGCCCTGAAGATCTACCAAATCAAGGTTTTATAGAAAGCAGCAAGTGAGGAGTGAGTGTTTCTAGCTTGGCAAGCATCTAATTGATGTGTTACTAGAGTCTTTAACATAATTGGCTGGTGCTAGGAGCCAACAGTAAATTAACATTTGATTTATTTCTAATTGGTGGTTTTTAGGTAGATGGGAGGATCTTGATGGGGTATATGATGGTTTGTATATGCTTGTCCCATGGTGTGGCACTATTAGGAGTCATAGCCTTGTTGGAGTAGGTGTCTCACAGTGGACATGGACTTTAACACCCTTGATCTAGCTGTTTGGAATACTATCTTCTCTAGGAGCCTTCAAATGATGATGTAGAACTCTTATCCGGCACCATGCCTCCCTGGATGCTGTCATACTTTGAGTAAAATGGACTGAACACCTAAATCTGTAAGCCAGCCTCAATTAAATGTTGTCCTCATCAGAGTTGCCTTGGTCATGATAACTGTTCACAACAGTAGAACCCTAACTAATACAGAAGTTGGTATCATCAGTTGGTATTGCTGTGATAGGCCTGACCATTCTTTTTGGATGAATGTGATTAGGGACCTTTATATTTTGAAAGCAGTAGAATGCTTTAAATTGGGGTTAGTGGGACATCTTAGTAGGAATATGGAAGACTTTGCTGCTGAGGATAATTTGAATTGTGGAAGCCTGGCTCTAGATGTTCCAGAGGACAAGAACTTTAATATGTAGATTAGAGATGGTTTTTGTGACTTTTTTTTTTTTTTTTTTTTGAAGAATGTGGCTCTTTTTTGCCCTTGTCTGAACAGTCTACTTAAGGCTAAGGTAACAGGATTTATATTAATTGCATTGACAAAGGAAGTCTCAGAAATGCACAACATAGACTTTGTTCTCTGGTTAAGTCTCATGAAGAGCATTTTGAACATATATAGCAAGCTTAGCAAGGAAAAATATAAAGGAGTACCAGGAAGTAAAATGGAGCTGAATTATGTGTTCATAGATATTAAATTGAATTAAGAAAGTGGTGACCTTGGGGTGAGATCCCATCTAGCTAAATTTAGGTGCAGGCATGGTGGTACAATGCAAAGAGCTCACTATCCCGCCATGTCCTGAAGGGCCCTTCCAGGACAGGCTAGCGACTGGGTCCGGAGCATCCTGCCTGCAGGACACTCTGGTGCTGTGGAGAGAAACTGTCGGCGGTGGAAAGAGGCAGGAGACAAAGGATGCGTGAGGGCAAGACAGTATTCCGATCAAGCCCCAAACAATCTTTATTGTTACGTATATTTAAACACTTTAGGGCGGGAAATGGCAGAGGAAGAGGGATTCCATAAGGTAACTAGACGTCACACATAGTTATGAGTCATTGTTGTCCTGGAGCTATAGGCCGGTTCAAAACAGGATGTCTAATCCCTTGCTGGAGGCAGTGAGACTGGGAAGGAATCAAAGGAATGCCTCCTGTGGAGCCGGAACACTTTGACTTGCCTAGCCTAGGACACCCTGACTATCTGATTAAGAGCAAGGCCCTAGATTCAAAACAAGGCAATCTGGTCTCTGGCAGTAAGGAATCAAAGGAACGCCTGCTGTGGAGCCTGGGACACTATGACTTGCAAAATAAGTCAAGCCTGGGACTCTTCATCTTAGCAGAATATGTCAAGGCTCAATTAAGCCAAGGCTTTTTGGTCTCTGACAATTCCTCCTTTATTTTTATTTTAAAGCTGGAAATCAGGAAACTGTTTAAAAACAGGCAGGCCTTAATCTTGGGGGGGGGGGGGAGTAGAGGCTCGGTCCTCATGTTATTATGGTACCCTTTGCCATGGAGAGGAGAAAGGCCCGTCAGGTGGGTGGAGCCTTATCGGTATTGACCTCTCTGCTACTGAGCATACTCCTCAAGGAACCCAGAACCAGAGCATAGCATCTTTTCCTTTGCAATACCAGTTTGCACCCCACCGATGCCCACACCAACTGGCAGGTCAGCGTGCATAAATCTGGGTTTTATGCAGCTCCTGAAGGAGAACCATCGGCTTTAGGCTCCATAATTCCACGATCAAGCATACCAAGGCGATGATAATGAGCCTGTAAAGGTCGGGATGTCAGGGAGTCAATCTGCTGTTTAAAAATGAAAGGTCCCAGGCTGACCAAAAGTAAAAGGCTAATTGTTGGTCTAACAAGGGGCATAAGGAGGGGAAACTTCTCAATAATAACCCACTATCCTCTAGCTTCTGTTTTAGATCTGACTCACTTCTTCCAATACTTGCAAGCCTTTTCTAGAATATCAAGATCCTGTAAAACTCACAGGCAATAGAACAAAAGCTAGTTGATAGACCATAACAGACATGTCAGACTTCAACACTCCAACATAGTTGAAAAAGGTGTACAATCAATACAACTTACATTAAATTCTGCAGAAGAAACAATATTTTAACATGACCAATTAATAAAAATTCGGAGTCTTTAACACATGTACTAATACTTGTTCACAATACAGATCTTGTTCCAGCTTTATCTCTTGCTAACATAACATTAGGGAACTGCAGCTAACTTTCAAATATGTCTTTGAGAATATCCAGAAGCAATTTCTACAGTCTGTATTTTCTCTGTCACACAAGGTCAAAAATCTTGAGGCAAGGCAGCTTATCTAATTTGGGATATAGGCAAGCAAAGGTAGGTCAGAAACAGATGTCCAATACAGCTTTAATGTCACCATTGTCAGGGCACACAGCAAGCTCACAGGTCAGCATCATTCTCTGTCCCAGCATCAGCATGTCTTAATCACTCTGGCAGCCAGCATGCTCCTTTAGCATCCTGTAGAAAAAACACAAATACGCCCTCTTCCCCATATTAAGTACCTGATCTGAATCATGCCATGTGTCTGAATGGGTCCTTCTATATCACCTAGGCATAAATGTGCCTATTTGTAGAGTGCCATGAACACTTAGTAGAGAATCACTGGCATCCAAATTTTAAAATTTTAACTTTTTGTGCTATAGGGATTATGATTTCCCCTTTTTGTTTTTATATATAAAAGATATTTTTGTAAAGTTCCATGGCCTGTTCTACAATACTTTGTCTTTGAGAAAATTAAGGAATCTCAGAAATATAACTAATATAAAATTGGTAACAAAACGTCTCAACCAGCTGGCTGCAATAGCCAGTTCTATTATCTGTTTTAATCTGATTGGGAACACCATGCATAGAAAAACAATGTAGAAAAATGACTGATTATATATGCTCTATGGACTGAGATATCTGGCCTCTAATGCCTACATGAGTCCCAGAGCCTTATTAACCTTTTAAAAATCTTGATTTTGAAGTTTGTGTTGGATTAATGGAATGACCAATCTCTTGGAGGTGAGTAAGTATATCAGTTCGAATGTCCATTAATCCTTCAAAATTTTCTGCAATTATTAATTTAAGGTTAGGTTTCTTATTAGTAATTGAGCTCAATACATATTGGGAAAACTAAGCAAGTCTTTTGTTAAAAAGGCAGCCAAAGTTCTTTATGACACCTAGATAAGCCGCCTGCTGTGTGTGCATTGAGATCTGAGGCTGACCCCTCCTTCTTGAGGAAAAGGCAAACATTTCTGTAAGGAATTTCACACTAGTTTCTGCAGAGGTTGTTCTGAGGGTTGCATTAACTCAAATGCAAATGTTATTTAATTGGGCCTGGCCCAAGGACAGTTCCCTGGGGGCTCAACTTGATGTCTGCTCCAGCCTCTGTTCTTGGAGAAGTCATTTTTAAAATGACCCAAACCTCCATAGTAAACTTTTTTATTCCTTCATATCTGTAGAAGCATTGCTTGCACAGTGGTCCCTTATAAGGCAGCGAGCCATAGGCAGACCCTGATCGTATGAGGGTCTGATTTCTGTACAAAGTTGGATATATCTAGCTAAGTTTCTCTATCCTGCATGGCAGCAGGGTGCATTAGCATTTTCACAAGCCAATTGAATAGCAAAGATTTTATCTGATGTTTTAGAGATTGTGACAGGACTGTAAGCTGCAGTCAATAGAACAGTGGCAGTTCAGCTATAATTTTTGAAGTTTCCTTGTAACATTAAAGCATAATCATAACTTTGGAAAACAAACTCAGTTTTAAACAATAAAATCAATACCAAGAGTATTAATATCATTTTACAAAGTTTGGTGGCCAGTTCTTATCTCTGAATGCTTGACCATACAACTTATAATACCTTAAAGAGATATTGTTCTGATTTCTAGGATAAGAATTATATAAAATATTACCCAATTTTAAACATACCTTTAAAAACTCGTTCCCTGGGTTGGCTCAAGTCAAGTTTTCTGTTGTCTAGACTGACTCAAACCCTAATTATCTGTTTTAAGTCCCACCTATTGTCACCAAGGTTACTTATTTTTAATCATACCCAATAATTTATAAGCCAATACTCAATAATCAAGGCATGTAGAATGTTTTTATACTTTTAAAATCAATCAGAAGCAAAAATGAAGTAATCACATATTTACTTATTTAGACCAGACAAAATGTAACCTTTTCTAATGGTAATTTTAAGAGAGGAATACCTTGTTATTTGTTCTAGGAGAAACAGCCATCGGCTTTGCATACAATTAAGCCTCTGGCAGCTCTTCTATTGTGCTTGACTCCAAGGGTCA
>CM052705.1:12595572-12649716 GCA_028551405.1 Uromys caudimaculatus | reverse complement strand
CTACCTAAAAGACGCAAAACTAAAACTTAAGCATTTGTCCCATAGGGGCCAGAAAGGAAGTAGGACGTCTCCTATTTTCTTCCTGTCCCTAGGAGAGCTCTGAAACAGCTTATCTTCATTTTTCTTCCCCTGATAATCAGGGAGGTTTGCTTTTCTTGAATCTATTTTCTCATAATTATGGTATAAAACATCTCTAGTCTGGGTCCAAAGACTAGAGGCACCTATGAGAATTATCTTTGCTTCCCTAGATTTTAGCACAACTCTAAACACCTTCATAAAACACATTTTAACATTACTTGGAAACACATGCATAGAACACATCTTATTAGGCGTTAACCATAGTTCTCCTAGACTTTCCACCTGAGAGAGTGTAAAAAGGCACCATTGGCCCATAAAGAGACACAGCAGATTTCAATTCTTTGATATGACTAAAAATTAAGCACTGATACTGTTGGCCACCCCTAGGAATAACATCCTCCTTGTCAGCCTCTCCCTGCTCTTTGTTAATCTCATCGCCTTCCTCCTCATCTGACTCAGGTAGTGGCATTTTTTCAGCTGTAATGGCAGTGCCACGCTGTTCCTTTTTATTGGAAAACATGGGTGCTGTATCAGAAGAATCATTTTCAAATTTAGTTTGAGGATGGAGGACAGGAAAGGCCGCTTTTACTTTCCCTTTGAGGCTAGAAGCTGTGGCAGACTTCTCAATGGGAGGCTCAGTTTGAATACTGAGAGCCTTTTCCTGAATGGGCGAGAGCGCAGCCTGGACTTCAAGGTCCAGAGAGTGAAGTTCCTTAAGTAGATTCAAATGCTCTCTGTGCTGGCTTAAGTAACCCTTCAATGCCTGGTTTTTACGAGAAAGAGCAGTCCTGGCTAAGTCAAGATTTTCTGGAACAACATCAGCACAAGCATTTGGTTTTGTTTCAAAAAGAGGCTCAGAATCATAAGGTCCATAAAGAACTGGAGCACATAAAGGATATGGAGGGGGCTCAAAAGGAGCAAGGGCAAGGGGCCAGTCAAGGTTATGTGTTTTGGCCGTTTGTTCCTCCACAACCTTAGTGTCCCCATGGGGCTGTAAGTCAATTGTTTGGATTTGCTTTCTAAAAGAAGCGTATACATTAGTTTTTGAACCTCCAGCTGAGGAAACAACAGGGGCAGCAGCGGCGGTAGAAACAGGAGCAGCAAGAGGAGGCAAAGAGGGCATCTCTGGCTTTAGTTCTTCCTCTAGTAGGGGCATATCAATGGAAACAGAACCGCACGAGGAAGGGGACCAAGATGAGGGACTTAAGAACATGCTCTCCCTCAGCCACAACCTTTTGAACATCAGGGGAGAGTTCATAAATCTTAAAAACTTCATTAATAAGATTCCAATATGACATTGCTTGTACAGGAATTCTCTGTGGACCAAACATTTTATAATGTTCCTGTAAACATTCTCCTACTCTATGCCAATGAGCCATACTTATAGTTCCTTCTTTGGGGAACCATGGACAAATTTCTTGAATGAATTTGAAAGAACGCCTTAAGTCTTTATTTTTGACTCTGGTACCTCGAGTCTGAAGAGATTCTTTAACTCTTTGTAAAAAAGCTTCATGGTCACTTAGCATTTGTCCCATGATTCTATACTATTTTATATAACTTTAACTCAACTCTTTTTTTTTTAACTCTATATCTCTCCCTAACATAATACTTAACTTTATCTCACTCAACATAATAAAATATCTCTGTTATCTCTTAACTTATACACTTCCACCTCTTCACAGTAGAGGATCTCTTTCTTCTGCCTTCTTCTTTAACTTTATCTCACTCTATACAACTCTCACACAATAAAATATCTCTGTTTTCTCTCAACTTAAATCTCTATTTCTTTTTTGTTCGCCTTTGTTACTAAAATTCGCAAAAACTCTACTCTACATAAACATCTTTTACTATGGGTCTATATTACTTCCCGTCAGTTTTCATATAGACCCATCGGCCTTGTGGTACTAATTCACGGCTTTCCCACAGACCAGGTTTGTTCACCCGCACATCCTTTGCCCTGGAGGAAAAGCTTCCATGAAGCAACTTCTCCTATTTTTTCCTTTTCTCCTGAAAAAGTATCTGACTCTTTCATGTGTCTCTCACCTCTTCTCTAGAAATCTGCTTCTTGGTCAGGTCACTCCGAGAACGTCTTCACCCAATATAATCCTCAATAGGACCACCCGGGCGGGCCTTTCTCCTGTCGTGACATCTGGCAGTGTGCATGATCTCGTTCCTCAGCCCCACGTCTAGGCGCCAACTGCAAAAAGCTCGCTATCCCACATGTCCCGAAGGGCCCTTCCAGGACAGGCTAGCGACTGGGTCCGGAGCGTCCTGCCTGCAGGACACTCCGGTGCTGTGGAGAGAAACTGTCGGCGGTGGAAAGAGGCAGGAGACAAAGGATGCGTGAGGGCAAGACAGTATTCCGATCAAGCCCCAAACAATCTTTATTGTTATGTATATTTAAACACTTTAGGGTGGAAAATGGCAGAGGAAGAGGGATTCCATAAGGTAACTAGACGTCACACATAGTTATGAGTCATTGTTTCCCTGGAGCTGTAGGCCGGTTCAAAACAGGATGTCTAATCCCTTGCTGGAGGCAGTGAGACTGAGAAGGAATCAAAGGAATGCCTGCTGTGGAGCCCAGGACACTATGACTTGCAAAATAAGTCAAACCTGGGACTCTTCATCTTAGCAGAATATGTCAAGGCTCAATTAAGCCAAGGTCTTTTGGTCTCTGACAGTACAATTCTTTAATCCCATAAAGCAAAGGCAAGCAGTTCTCTGAGTTCAAGGCAGTCCTATGACAGAGAAGTTTCTAGTTGAAGAAAAGCTTAAGTCCAGGCATGGTAGTATACATCTGTAGTCCCAGCATTAAGGAGACAGAGTTATACAGATCTCTGAGTTCAAGGTCAATCAGAAGAGTAAGTTCTAAGACAGCCAAGGCTAGGCAGTGAAGGAGTTGGAAAACAGAAAGTGGTAAGATAATAAAACAATTGGAGCCATGTTCCAGCCCCTGCAAGCAGCAGAATTTAGCAGTTTCAGCAGTTTGGCTCTTGGTTTTGCCTCAAGAATACAAGGGCCTACTGGGATAACTGATGCTGAAAGAACTTAGTGGTAATTAAGAAGAGACTAGCATCACTGAGGTGAAATCTTCTGGGAAGTGTTTTCTGAAAGCAAAAAGAAGCCATGTTCCAGAGATAGCCAAAACTGTATCATGTGTTGCAGCTGTATTGGTATTGTGTAAGAGTCACTCCGATCATATTGGTTTTGAAGGCATTAAAGGGTTGTGAAGAGCAGCTGAAGTTTGGCACTGTGACAGGCCATGAAAGATCATTGGTGAATGTATAACCTAGTTGATGGCACAGAACAGAAGGGAAGACAGAACAGATTTGAGGCTTGGCACCAAGAAGAGAGCCTGTGAGAGGCTATATTAGTGAAGCCTAGTTGCAGCAGAAGAACCTAGGATATTGGAGATGCCAGTACCATGGGATGATCCCCAGGAGAGCAGCAGCAGAGGAGTGGATCAATCTGATCTTAGAGGGTAGAGTTTGAGAAATAACACAACCCCTTTGGAAGAGGTTTTTTGAGATGTCAAAGCCAAAGGATATCTGCTGAGGAATGCTGCTAAAAGGGAGTGGAAGCAGCCCAGGAAATATAGTTTGTAGCAGTCAGCAAAGATTAAAAAAGAGTTGGAGATATGAAGACCACATTGACATCAGCTATGGATAAGCAGAGTTTGGAGATTGTCCAGCTGGTTTCTTGTCTCACTTTGGGGATTGCAGTTAAGAGATTGGATAAATCTCAGTAGAAACTTTTAACTTTGTACTTCTAGCATTGTTGAGATTGCTATATCGTATGGGGAATTTTGAAGTTGGACTAAATTTATTTTGCATTATGCTATGTTTAGGTATAGCTTCGATAGAATCATGTGTTCGAACAAGCCTATGGGGGTCAGGGAGTGGAATGTGATGATTTATATGTGCTTGGCCCAGGAAGTGACACTATTAGGAGATGTATACTTGTTGACTGGTATGTCACTGTGGGCATGGGCTTAATAACCTCTCCCTAGTTGCCTGGAATGAAGTCTTCTCTAGGAGCCTTCAAATGAAGATGTATAATTCTCAGCTCCTACTGTGTGGATGCTTCCATGCTCCTGTGTTGATGTTAATGCACTCAACCTCTGAACCTGTAAGCCAGCCCCTATTAAATATTGTCTTTATGAGAGTTTCATTGGTCATAGGGTCTCTTCACAGCAACAATAACACAAGACAGGGGTTAGAAATGAAAATGATGGGTTTGTTGAGGGAGATCAACCTGGAGACACAAGCCTTCTTGGGGTTAGCCTAGAAACTGGAACTAGGCTCAGGTTTTGTTGTGGGGTAACTTAGAACCTAATGCTAGATACTGGCATTGAGTTCAAACTTAGGTCTGGTTCTCTAAGATGGAGTCTGAACCCAAAAATTTGGTCTCTTAATTTTATACAAGAAGCATCCATCTATAAACAATCTATATTATAATTGGCAAAGATGGCCTAGAAAAAAATAACAGAAGAGAAATATTAATGTTTGATAATACTCAATAATAGTTTTCAAAAGAAAAATAGAATTTATATGTGATTCATTGAATTATGTAAGCATACAAAACTGTAAATCATTAAGATTAGCAGCCATTTGAATGAAGAGACAAAAATAAAATAAAATAAGTCACACACACACACACACACACACACACACACACACACACACACATGCCATGTAGGTGCAGTTACACACAGAGGCCATCAGAGGGTCTTGAATCCCTAGAGTAAGAGTTAAAGAGTTATTGTTTTTTCAAAGGCACAAGATCTCTGTAGTGGGATATTTTATCATGGTGTTGAACCACAAAATTGTATTATTTACTGGGGAGAAAACTGTTTCTAGCTGTGGTTTGGATCAGCCCTTAGTATATACCTTTCATTCCTCTGATTGGAATTCAAATGATGCCTTAGTACTCACCTTTAATATCAAACAATGAGAATAAAGCTAGTTTGTAGGAGGTAGTACCCATGTTCAAAATTAATGTCTACTTGAGTTTTAGAAAAATTGATGAATCAGAGAAAGATTTGACAGAATAGGGCATGACCATCTCTCACAAGGAGTGGAAGAAGAAGCTACTTTAAAAAGTGCAGGACAGAAGGATGTTTAACTGAGATGTTTTACAAGGATATCTTGAAGAGAGAACAAATAACACACAGGTAAAGACAGAAAAAGGCAGAGATTGAGAAGGTGCCAGAAGATCAGATCAGATTGCTAGATTTAGTTTGAAGACAAGGAGAACAACTCACTAGAGGTGGAGAGAAGCCAGGTTGAATTAATCATCTTGCAGAGGAGTTTGAACCAGCACAGCTGAGTTGAACCAGCAAACCAGAGTTTTGGAAACAACTAGGAAATGATGAGCTTATTCACCATTAAGTCTCAGAGGCTGAAAACATTCTAGTCCTAGATAAGATTTTATGGAGGCTAGAAGCTCCCAGGAGTAGGTTAGCAGACTGAAGCAGTAAGCATTAGAGACAAAAATTAAACCATAATAATAAAAATATATATTTACAGATGTCAGTGTTGGGAACCAAATCTTCCTTGCAGAGCAGCAGGCTCTCAAGTGCCGAACCATCTTTCCAGGCTCATACTTAAACTTGACACAGGTAATATTTTAGCTTTGTGGTTCATTCTTGGGATTATTAGTGTAGTATTGAAGGATAGGAATAGCATATGCAAAATCATTATGACAGTCATATAAATACAGAAAGATAGAAGTAAAGGTAGTAATTAAATTTATCGATAAAAGTAGTCTAAACAAATTATTTAAGTAACTAATATTTTTCAAGATATAAAATCAAATCTACATACTGTGCCACATATTAAAATATATTCCAGCCTCAAAAAACATGAAATATGATAATATTTCCAAATATCTAAAACGTAATTAGAAAACCTAACTTTCTCAATCAAAATATAATAAAAAATTGGGACTAAAATCCAGCATTAATTTAAACTAAATGTCTCCTATGCCTAAATACAATTTAAAAATTATATCAGCAAATAAAAAGTTAAAAAATATGTTATTACACAGCCATATTGAAAATTGGTATTAATAATGTCTTAAAATGCATATTAGAGTACTTGAATCAATTTGTGGAAAAGAGATAATTTCATTAAGGGACAATGATCAGAAAAATATGCAGCCACTTTAGCACTAAATGGTATACATTTAGATGAGTCATTACAGAAACTGAGATGAAAACTATGGTATTCTTTGAAATTATTTGACATGTCTTCACTTAGTTATGAGATAGGAAGGAATGGTTAGCCCTAATCGTTGAATAAACTGTCCAGGTGGCATTTAACAAGGCTAGAAGTTACCAGGAACATTTTTAACATGATTTTCACAGCTAAGATTACACAGATTTATACAAGTGATATGTAAGTATTCTGACTGAAAAATAACTTATTCAAATTTGAAAAAAAATGGTAACAGATTACATTTATTTAGTACATATTAACCTGTATACATCACATGGATAATTTTATTTCAGTACAAAAATATATTTTATAATTATGTTTAGTATAAAATGTCCAACAATGAGTTTTTTAAAATACTTCAAACATACAGCCAAGCAATAGAAAAAGTACATGCAATACATTGTTCAGTAAAATAATGTACAGGAGTGCTAGAAAGGACCATGGGTACTAAAAACTCCTATTAGCCATAAAATCATGAGAGCAAATCCTATAACTGGTGTTATTTTTGTTTGTATTCCCTTTAATTAAAATATTTTCATACAATATAGTTTTATGGTGCTGGGAGGCACTCTGGACGTTAACTGAGGAGGAAGATATTTATCAATATCATCCTGATACAAATCCTGTGACTGGTGAATAGTGGCAGATATATTATGGAAGTAAACAAACACTTTAAAAATTGTATTTAAGGCCCACAATGTGAGATGGAACTCATACCTGAAACTGCTAATGTGGGCAGGAACCTCAGCATAGATAGGACATGGGTCCATGGGAAAACCTAATACTATTATTTTACTAAGAGGATAAAGTATAAAATAATTTCTTAAGTTTTGTTTTTTCATTATCAACATTTTAAATGTTCCTTTTAAAAGGTTTATTTTTGTTATAAAATTAATTACAATATTGTTTATGCAGAACCTTCAGTGACATGATAATATGTCCTTTATATCATGACCAGTGTTATGTATTAGGTACATATGTGTATGTATAATATTGTATGTGTGATATTGAAATAAAATATATCACAGTATTAATGGATTGTATATGCAATCATTTTAACTATTTAAAAATTTTATAGTTTTTAAAAACATTATGTATTACTTAATTATTTTTAAAGAAATGTGCACAACCAATTCAGAAAAAAATCCAAAATTATTTACATTTTCATTCTGACTGTCACATTAATTAATAATGTTCATACTTCTTAACTAACATATATTTCAATTAATGTATAATTATTACTTCATAATAAGAACATGTAAAAATTCAAAATTAAACTTAAAATGAAATTAATACAAAAACTAATGAGAAACCAATAAATAATTACAAACCTAAAAAATTACTGACAGCTGGAATCTACCAAGTTAAAAATTAATAACCCTATTTAAAAATGGGGTACAGAGCTAAACAAAGAATTTTCAGCTGAGGAATACTGAATGGCCAAGAAGCACCTAGAGAAATGTTTAACATCCTTAGTCATCAGGGAAATCCAAATCAAAACAATCCTGAGATTCCAGCTCACATCAGTCAGAATGACTAAGATATGTGGCAGAGGAGAGCCTTGTTGGCCATCAGTGGCAAGAGAGGCCCTTGGGCCTGAGGGTGTTAGATGATCCAGTGTAGGGGAATGCTAGGGAGGGAAGACAGGAGTATGTGGGTAAGTGGGAGAGCACCCTCATAGAGGCAGGAGGAGGGGGAATGGAATAGGAAGTTTCCAAAGGGGAAAACATTTGAAATGTATATAAAGTAAATATAAAAAAACAAAAACAAAAACCCAACAATAACAACAACAACAACAACAACAGGTGACAGCAGTGGAGAAAGAGGAACACTTTTCCAATGTTGGAGGGATTGGAAGCTAGTACAACTACTTTGGAAATCAGTTTTGTGCATCCTCAGAAAACTGGACATAGTACTACCTGAGGACCCAGCTATATCACTCCTGGGCTTATATCCAAAAGATTCTTCAACATATAACAAGGGCACATGCTCCACTATGTTCATAGAAGCCTTATTTATAATAGCCAGAAGCTGGAAAGAACCCAGAAGTCCTTCAATAAAGGAATGAATACAGAAAATGTGGTACATTTACACAATGGAATACTACTCAGCTATTAAAAACAATGACTTCATGAAATTTTTAGGCAAATGGATGGAATTAGAAACCATCATCCTGAGTGAGGAAATCCAATCACAAAATAACACATGTGGTATACACTCACTGATAAGTGGATATTACTCAAAAACTAAAACAAACAAACAAAAATCCCCAAAATGTGGGCTTTTCAAACCTAAAAATTAGAAAATGAATTTTAATTTCTTACAGTTGATTAAACATTATGGTGTTTCCAAATTAAAAATTAACACACTGTGTAGAAATATATTAGTACTCATGCTACAAAGGTTACAAGAAACTCACATTTACACTCAAAATGGCAAAAGGCCTGAGTAACAATCATTGACATAAATAGAAGTATCATATTTGTAAGGTTATATGATGATAAAATACTCTGACAAGGGATTAAATTTAATATGACTTACACTAAAAATATATATTTGAATCATAGGACAATGAAAAAATAATTTTAAATTAAAGAAAGTTTAATATATAAGCATCAAATAGTTTTAAAATATGACAAAATTATACTTATATAAAATAGTCCCATTAAAAACTGTAAAATATATCTAAACAGATAGCTTGGGTCATAAAATTAAGAAACAAATGAATGATGCAGATGAAATTAAGGAGAATTGCATAATGGTTAGATAGAAAAGGGAAGCTTGTCATATATCTAATGAAGTTCCCTGAGGGAAAATACAGAGACGAAGAAAGAATTGTGAAATAAATCTAATTATTGAGAATTTCCCGAAATAAATACAAGTCATGAATCTGTATATCAAAATCGCTGAGGGTAATAATTTTAAATCTACAACTAAGGTATGTTAAATATTGCAAGAATTCAACAGTAAATGAATCCCCTATCACAGGTACAATAATCTGAAACTGATAGGTAAAATGTAGTTTTCAGTCATGAGAACTATATGGTCAAACAGAGAATTGAGTCTGAGATCTGGATGTGTTAAGTTTGTCTCTAGTGTTCTTTCCTTTACCTCTTCCAATTTCTTCATTTTATTTGTTTTCTGTTTTGACACATGGCTTTGTTACTTGTTTTGTTTTTGGTGTATTGCTTTATATGCTTATTTGTAGTATATTAAACAAAACCTTAAAACATAATTGATTCTTTAATGAATGGATGGAAATTGGAATATCAACTGATGTCTTTACATGAAAATGAAATTAAACAGAGTAGAATAGGATATTTCATGGATACATAGGAACTAAGTCTCAGTCATGGATTCAAACTCCGTGAAAACGTTTATCTTTGAATTAAGAAAAAATATTAAATACAAGTCAAATGCTTTAAATAAATTAATACTCAGCAAAAATACTTGAGATGGAAAATTCAGAATGGCACAGACAGCAAGCAAAAGTAAAATGATTACGTGTAATAAACATGGAACAGAAAGGACAAATTTATGCATGAATTTTCTTTCATACAGAAATAAAAGAATAATTTCACATAAATAATTTTGAGCATGCAAAATTTTAAAGCAATTAGCAAATAATATACAATGAAAAATATTCATAGGTTTAAAGACAAGTAAATTGCCAAAATATATGCCATCCCTGTTGATCTTTTATTATTGGTAATGAGGATACTAAATACTCCAAAAAATCTGCTAAATAGACTATGCAATCCTAAATATAGGCACTGTGCCACAGAGCTGATCTTTGGGACTTATTTGTTTAACTAAAATTTTGTTCCTTTTGATTAATTCCTCCCCCAATGCCCTTTTTCTCAATTTCTGAGAACCATCATTCACTATTCATCATTTCATATTTAACTATTTTAAATGTAATATGTAAGTGATATCATAAGATATTTGTCACCTTGTCGGGTTGCATGCTGGGAGTCTTCCTCAGGGATCTCTGGCCTGGCCAAATGCGAGGGTTCCAGCAAGGGGGAGAGCGCGAGTGGGGACAAAATCTCCTCCACCTTGGTCCCTGTGGTTTCCACCTGGGTTGCGCCAAAATGTTGCACCCACTACCCTGTGCTGAGTCAGGCCTGGTCTGAGCCCATGAGAGGCCAACTGGCCAGTGAAGTGCGGGAAGCTTCTGGTGGCTTTTGGGAGAGCAGATCTCTTCCCAGGCCAAAGTGTTACAGCTCTTATGATAAAAGTTCTCAGATGCCGGAGTAGTTCTCTCACCTTTATTCCTTCTGGATGGAGGGCTCTCCTACACAGGTTGGGACGGTGTAATATACTGTTTGGGAGGACTCAGGGGTTTGACAACAGATACATCTCATTGGTTTGGTCTGAGGGCTTCAAGGCACATTATTTGCATGTAGGAGGGCCTAGTGTTGCTTTTACATGACAAATCTCACATGACCTCTCTGTAGGGGTTGGGAAAGCTGTAGCTGTTTTTACAGGAGTCTTCTGGGAGCATTGGCCAAAAACATATCTCGGTCCCTTGTGGATTATTCCACTGGGTCTCTCAGAGTTTTCAGCCTATGCTCAACCAGGTACCAGATTGCCTATCACAGACCACTGCCCCACATCTCCTTGTGTCTGAGTATCTGCATTATATCACTTAATGTCTTCCAGATTCCTCCATATTAATGCAAATAGAAGTTTTTAATCAATTTTAGGGATTAAAAGTTTCATGTTCTTTCCCATCATCAAATGATATAAATCCATTCCTTTGGAGAACTTTAGTTGCTGACTATAATATGGCCAGTATGAAATAAGGTTTCTTGCAAACATTCCTTTTGGATCATAATTTCTACATTTTCTGTTTATGTAGCCAAAAAAGGAATTGCTGTATTATGGGGTAGTACTACATTTACCTTTTAATGAACTCCATACTGTTTTATTGAAGTTTTCTGCTTTACATCCCCATCAAAAATGTGCAAGGATTTCCTTGTCTTCCTATCCTTGTTAACATTTGTTGTGGATTGCTGTTTGTATTTTCTGCTACCTCAAGAGGGCTGCGCTGAAATCTTAATTGCTCAGATAAGGCTAGAGCCTGTGATGGGCAGAGAAAGGAAAAGGCAGAGTTGAAAGTTTTAGTGAAGGGGGAGAAGGAAGAAGAAAGGAGGAGTGAGATAGAGGACAGCTGGAGTAGAAAATGGAGGAAGAAGAGGTTGAAGATGGAGCAGACTCATGTGGCCTGGAGGAGCCACAATAGCTAGGGATTTCATAACTGGGCAATAGAGTAGTGTAGTGTTATGTTTGTCCAATCTAAGGGTGCAGCTTAGAATTATATTATTGAATTTTGTGTTCTTTGCACAGGCATTTTAGGGTTGGAGATTTACTATTATAAATCTGGCTGATATAATATAAGTCTCTAGCGCTTTTATTGCATGGGGCTAAGGGAAACTGGGTTAGCTGCAGCTTATATTCCGAAGGCCAGCCCCAGGGGTTGGATGGATTGAGAAAATTGAGCAGCAGCTCCAGGCATTTCAGCTTAAACTAGTTTGCTTAGCTTAGCAAGCTAGACAAGAAAACCAGAGTAAGCAATGGGGGAGGGGGGTTGGGGGGGCAAAACCACCAATGTTGGTGCAATAGAGAGCCAGATTTAGCTTAAGTTTTATTCAAAACTACTTGCAACAAACATTTACCTTATTTTTATTGAAAAATCATCTTAACAGGAATGTGAGGTTATATAACATGGACTTAGGTATTGATTTCTTTGATTGTTATAAATGTCACATCATTTTACATAGATTTACTAGCCTGCCTTCATATGTCTTTTTATTTTAAAATTGTGTGCTCAGTTCATTTACTTATTTTAAAATTAGGTAATTTGAGATTTTCCTATTGAGCTATAAGTATAGGAAGTTAACATATTTTCAATGTTAACTTCATCAGACAGATAATTTCCTAGTATTTTCTTTCATTTTGTAGGCATTGTCTTCATATTTGGATATTCATTTCACTGTTTGGACTCATGAAGCTATTTGGTTTTATGTAAAATCCTTTGTCTCTTTTTCTTTTATATTTATCTATGCTTTTGGTCTTTTATTTGTACTTTTGACCATGTAATTAAACAAGGCCAAACTTAATGCTTTTTTCCTCAATTTCCTCCTGGGATTTTCATAATTTTGTGTCTTCCATTGTAATTTTAAAATGGATGAGATGATTTTGTTTATGCAAAATTGACTATTCTTCATGTGACTATTCAATGTTGTTAATATCATTTATTTAAAGTATTATGTCTTGCTGATTATAGGCTGTTATAAACTTTTCAAAGGTAGTTGATCATAGTTCTGGGTTTATTGCTGGAAGTTGCAGTCTATGTTCCCAGTCTGAATGTCTGTTTTTGTTTCAGTCTTATGCTATTTGGGTTATTTCAGCTTTGGCATACATGTATGCATTATGAAGTGCATTATTTCTAGATCATTGTTCTGCTTTGTAAACTTTGATTTTAATATTTGAGGGCCTATTGGATCTATATAAAATTAAGTATAATTTTTCTCTTTCTGAAATAAAAACAAAAATTTTGAGGATTGTATTATTGTAATAGGTTGATATTGGTAGGTAGTATAAGTATAACATTGATTCCTCCAATCCATAAACATTGCATATATTTCCAGTTCAACACTTTTCCGTAATTCCAACATTTTAAATATTTTGTTATGCTGGACAGTGGTGGTGCATGCCTTTTATCCCAGCACTTGGGAGACAGAGGCAGGTGGATGTCTGAGTTTGAGGCCAGCCTGGTCTACAGAGTGAGTTCCAGAACAGCCAGAGCTATACAGAGAAACCATGTCTCAAAAAAACAAAATAAATGAATAAATGAATAAATAAATAAATATTTTGTTACTTTATTTGATGTTATATTTTGTCAACCAGTTGTTTGTATATAAATTCTCATGTGATATTTCCAGTAAGTAGTATTAGAATGATAAATTCATATGTCTTGTGTTTTATAAAACTAGGCAAAATAATGCACTCCTCTCCAACATGATATCTAACTCAAAGATACTAAAATGAACATGCACAACTGCATCACATAAAATTCTGTTCCTATAGTGAATGGAGTATATGCTGTATACAGATTTACCTGGTGAATTTCACTTTTTATCTGAAGAAAATAGGGATAATTGCAAATTTTAGGACAAACTTTAAAGTGGTTTTTTGACTTGTACCCTGGGATAAATATGCCTTTGTAAAAAACCTGTTCTGTGTTTAGACAATTGATAATTTGTATTAATATGTGGTAATAAACTATAACTCCATTGTATGCTAAACTATCCTCCTTTGTTCTTTAACCTCAAAACTATGAAGACTGACTTAAACTTAACTATTTTCACATCTTGTATTCTTGAAAGTTGGTCAGGAAGTTGATTTATTTTACAAAATGAGACAATAGCTTCACCTTATAACTTCTGGTATCAGTGAACTCTTAGTTCTGTAAATGAACAAAATATACTATCTGTGCTTCATTATTTGTTTAAAAAAAGATCTTAAAACACCACATTTTAACAGTGAAAGTAACAGCCTTGAAGCTAGTAAACATAGCTTAGAATGTCCAAAGTTTGAACTTGACAAAAGATCAAATCTACTTACATTTCTGATATTACATTACAAAATAAAAAAGTGATCACATCTTCACCTTCATGTTACTATTTACCTTTTTTTTGTATATAGAACATTACCTTTTCAAGAAATATGTCTGGTTTTAAACTCCACTGGTAACAATTACTATTGGTAGATGCTGTATCCATGAGAGATGCCATATTTTACACCACCTATCTCATCACCTTCCCTTGTCTACATACCCCTTTCACCATGAAAGATTCTGATCCATACACTATGCCAGTATTCTAGTTGTAAACTTTGGGTCCGTTGATTAACTAGGAACCACTGGGCCTGTAACATAGTGTATCCATATAGTTTAATTCAGCAATATGTTACATGATAAAATCTATAAAAATGATATAAACATGACTAGCTTCTAGCAGAAACCGTGTCTCAGTTTCTAGGTATTCAGTTCCTGTAGATTCTCAAGAATGCTGAGATTCAATCCCTGCTGTAGTTATCAGGAGAGCCTGAATGTACTTTAGTACACAAATATTTCATTAGGACCTTTAATAGAGTCATGATTGCTTACATGATATACTGACTACAGTATCTAGATTAAAATAGGCATTTTTTCATAAATCATTCTGTTGGCATAAATTTTTTGATCAAACTAACATCAGTTGGTGCATGGCCTGAAACATTCAAAACATTTTTAAACAGAATATTTTAAAGTTTATTTCTCAATACCTAAGTGCTGAAGAAGTTATGAAGATGTGTTTTTGTTACAGGTAAATAAAAATTTAATAGCCCATATATGCTTTCATGCCATAATCTCAGTACATATATGCATTTGTAGGTAGCAGGATCTCTGACTCTCACTGTCTTCCTCTTAGCAGCTGGCATGAGCTGTTGCAGAGAAGGGGCTACCAACTTCTCAGCTTAAGATCTTTGCATTAGTTTTGAACCACGGGAAGAGATCCCCACATGACTTGGGCAAAATCTGTATACACTCTTCTGTTCTTAAATAAATTAACTCAAACTTATAAATCCCTATCCTTTATTTATCTGGTGGCTGGAGTAGGCAAGTTTTATTGATGGCTTCTTACTACATTCCTTCTAGTACCTGGTTAGGGAACGAGTCAGTCTCTTTGTATATTGGGTCTACCAGTGTCTCTGAACTGTGGTTGTGGCTGTGTTCTGTTGTTCTAGTTTTGCATGCTGGAACTGCTTGACTCACTTTTGCTTGCTCAGATAATATTTCTATACCCCTTCTAGACTTATAGCTTTTGCATGTGTGTATTCCATTCCAGAATCCCTAAATTATTTTTTGTAGTGGACTCTTGCCTACTGTGCTGCACAGCATATTTAACAATGACTTTTAGCTACTCTGCTTTATGCTCCTGGTGGGTCACACTTCTAGCCACTGGCTCCCAGCATCTCTTTGAATTCTGAAACGAAACACACATACTTATTAGCTTACTTTTGAAGTGCATTTGCTAATTCAATGAATGGGAACTTCTAATCCTCCACCTACTACCTTATGCCCAATTGGAGAAGTGACCAGTTGCCACTTGCCTGGAATCTCATATGGCTGGTTGGCTTTATCTCCTGCAGCTCTTATGTATGTCCATCTCTCTCCACCAAGTCATTCCTAATTCTTTTCTCCTCCATCCTGTATCCTAGTCCACACAACTCTACAGTCCACCCTATCCCCTTACCCAGACATTGGACACTGGAATCTTTATTGACTGATCAAAACCAATTGGGGAAAAAGACTTTTAGCATTTGGACATGTAGATTACTGATTGAATCAAAGCACTAGAACCAATCTCCAACAGGCCCTAATTGAACAGTCCTAGGACATAAATTCAATAAACTATCCCTGTCTTACTGAAATTGGTTTCTGTGATGCTTGGGAGGTAATTCCTGTACTACAAGGGTTGAAGTCTTAACTACTTAAAGGCAGAGAAAATATGGGCAAGATTCAAATTCAAATCAGGAATTCAAAATTACTAATTCAAATGAAATTCCTATGTTGATTCTTGCTAATCTAGACTTTTATATGTATCATTATTATTATTATTTTATCTAGTCAGCAGTAAATCTCTATATGCTTCTAAAAGGTAAGTAAACTGAGGGCTTAAGTGGCTCAAGAACATTCCAATTTTGAATTTTCCTCTGCTTTCTTTTGTCTTATATTTATTTGTATTGAGTGGAAACAATTAAGGCTATTCTTACTTTGCAAATTCACCTGTGAAACTCATGTCCTACTTTATATTCTCTAAGAGATATTTTCTTTCTATAATCTTAGTAACTCTTCTTTTTTTTCCTGCTCAGGACAGTCTCTAAGTTATTTCTCTCTGTATTGTTACCAAAGTACCTTATGGGACATTTAGATGTGTTTATTTGGTCCATGGTTAATAACATCAAATTCATTGTGTCAGAGAAGTCAAAAAAATGGACAAGCATGACACTCAAAGTGTGTGGTAGTAGTTTCTACATCATGGCTGAACAGAGAGCAGAATAAATTGAAGTAAAGACATAACAAATAACCTCTGCCATGGAGTCCCACTTCTACTCATCAGACCCTGCCACCTTAATTCTTTACAGCCTTAAAAACAATATTACAACCTATATAACAAATGTGTAAAACAAGCCTATGTTGGGAATTTCAGATTCAATCAATTACATTTTTTTTCATTTGTACTACTTAAAAATAAAAATAAACTATTCTTATACTTAAACTCTTCCAACTTATATGTTTTGGAGACACTGGTATTTATTTGTTGATTTATTCCCTGAACTGGGAATTGAAACTGGGGCTCACGTATGCTTATCAAATGTTCCATCACTGAACCTGAGCCTCAGCTTCATTATATAGAAAGTCATATAATATCATTGTCATAAAGACCTATATTCTCTAGCTACACAACTAAATGTCTTTAGATTATTTTAATTTTGTTCCCTCTCTCCTAAGGTGTAATTTGATATTACTTTTTGTGCATATAAACTGGAAATTTACATAGACTAAGGATTTTTGTTTGGTTTGTTTATTCTTCTGCATTCGTCTTTGACCTTTAATTGTTTTCCTGTGGTAAACCTAGTTTTCAGAATATGACTACATAATCATAAGACAGCCTGCTTCCATAGATTTTTGGTCAGATCAGTCTGAGATGTTTTGTATTTTGATTGATGAGAAGAGCTTCAGACTATTTTTTTTCTGAACGGTGCCAAACTTTTATCTAATAAGGTATGCAAGGCAAAAATAAAAAAAAATGTGTTCTCTATCAATGAGAAAATACAAAAATATATTTAAAAGAGGGTTATTGTTTTGATGAATATGCAAAATGAAGGTCATTAAAATAATTTAGTAGAGTCCTTTAAGAATACATCTTTAATAATAATCTAAAATGCCAATTGTATTTTATCTTTTTTGGATATTTACTTTATATACATTCAAATGTTTTCCCCTTTGGAAACCCCCTATCCAATCTCCCCCCTCCCCCGCCTCTATGAGGGTGCTCTCCCATCCACCCATCCACTTTCATCTTCCCTCCCTAGCATTCTGCTACACTGGGGCATCTAACATCCTCAGGCCCAAGGGCCTCCTCTGCCACATATATGGCCAGCACCATGGGTCCCTCCATGTGTATTCTTTGGATGGTGGTCCAATGCCCATGAGCTCTGGAAGGTCTGGCCAGTTGACGCTGGTGTTCCCTCCATGGGGCTGCAAACCCCCTCAGCTCCTTCAGTTCCTTCTCCAGTTCCACCATTGGGGACCCCATGCTCAGTCCAATGGTTGGCTGTGAGCATCCACCTCTGTATTTATCAGGCTCTGCCTGAGCCTTTCTGGAGAAAGCATATCATGTTTCCAACAACAAAAACTCCCCAGCATCCACAAGAATGTCCAGGTTTGGTGGCTATATATGGGAAGTATCCCCAGATGGGGCAGTCTCTGGATGGCCTTTCCTTGAGTCTCTGCCCCACACATTGTCTCCATATTTCCTCCTGTGAGTATTTTGTTCACCCTTCTAAGCAACACTGAAGCATACACATTTCAGTCTTCCTTCTTCTTAGGCTTTACATGGTCAGTGAATTTTATTCTTGGGTATTCCGAACATTTGGGCTAATATCCACTTATCACTAGGTACATACTGTGTTTGTTCTTCTATGACTGTTACCTCACTCAGCATGATATTTTCAAGCTCCATCCATTTGCCTGTGAATTTCATGAAGTCATTGATTTTAATTTCATTGTGTAAATGTACCACAATTTCTGTATCCATTCCTCTGCTGAGGGACATCTGGGTTGTTTCCAGCTTCTGGTTCTTATAAATATGACTGCTATGAACCTAGTGGAGCATGTGTCCTTATTACATGTTCGAGCATATTCTGGGTATATGCCTAAGTTGTATAGCTGGGTACTCAGGTAGTACTATGTCCAATTCTCTGAGGATCCACCAAACTGATTTCCAGAATGGTTGTATCAGCTTGCAATACCACCATAAATGAAGGAGTGTTCCTCTTTCTCCACATCCTCACCAGCATCTGCTGTCACCTGAGTTTTTGATCTTAGCCATTCTGACTGGTGTGGGTGGAATCTCAGGATTGTTTTGATTTGCATTTCCCTGATGACTAAGAATGTTGAACATTTCTTTAGGTGCTTCTTAGCCCTACACATTTCCTCAGCTGAAAATTCTCTGCTTAGCTCTGTTCCCCATTTTTTAATAGGGCTATTTGGTTTACTAGAATCTAGCTTCTTGAGTTCTTTGTATATATTGAATATTAGTCCTCTATCAGATGTAGGATTGGTAAAGATCTTTTAACAATCTGTTGGTTGTTATTTTGTCCTATTGACAGTGTCCTTTGCCTTACAGAAGCTTTGAAATTTTAAGAGGTTCCATTTGTCGATTCTTGATCTTAGAGGATAATCCATTTCTGTTCAGGAACTTTTCCCCTATGCCCATGTGTTCGAGAATTTTCCCCACTTTTTCTTCTATTAGATTCAGTGATTTTATGTGGAGGTTCTTTATCCACTTGGACTTGAGCTTAGTACAGGGAGATAGGAGTAGATCAATGTGCACTCTTCTACATGTTTACTGACAGTTGAACAAGCACCATTTGTTGAAAATGCTGTGGTTTTTCTTTCCCCATTGAATGATTTTAGCTCTTTTGTCAAAGATCAAGTGACCTTAGGTGTTTGAGTTCATTTCTGGGTCTTCAATTCTATTCTATTGATCTACCTGCCTGTCACTGTACCAATACCATGCAGTTTTTATTACTATTGCTCTGTAGTACAGCTTGAGGTCAGGGATGCTGAGTCCCCCAAAAGTTCTTTTCTGTATTTTTTTTTAACAGTTCCATGTGGTTTTTACTGAAAGAGATGGGGACAATGTAGCAGCAAAAAGAAAAGGTGAGATAGAGATAGAGATAGAGATAGAGAGAGAGAGAGAGAGAGAAAGAGAGAGAGATAGAGAGATAGAGAGAGAGAGAGAGAGAGAGAGAGAGAGAGAGAAAGAAAGAAAGAGAGAGGTATCAAAGGAGTCTTCCTTTTATATATGGAGAGTGATTTAGCCACAGGTAAAGGTAGGAGGTGATCCAAATAGATTCTGGGAATATGGTGGATGTTGCCTTGGCAACAGTTGTGTGGGTCTCACTGTTGCCTGAGTGTGATGTCAAAGGTTTTGAGGTCCTGATGCCAACCAACCTCCCTTCTTATTATTAGAAAAAGGAGAAAAATGGGAGTGGGAAGCTGTTGCTGAAAAGGGAATCAGGGTGTCATGTCTCTTAAGCTGCTTCCTGCTGTGTAAAGGCCTCGTCAGTTTTGGGGTGTAGTTGATCGAGGTCCACCAGGTAAATGTTTGCATCAGGTTCCTTTGTGAACAGCTGCTCTGCTGTGGCCCGTGGCTGTTAATCCTGTAACAGGAACTGATTAATAGTTTAGTTAGAATTTTTTTTTTTTTTTGTATTTTTCATTGAGGTAATGTGTAAACAAGATTAATGTGGCAGGGAGTGAATAATAACACCAGAAAGATGACTATGAAAGGAGTTATGAAATTGAGTATCCAATTCCATATAGGGCTTTTGAAAATCCCAGAACTGGACGTATCATGATCCCTGAAATTCTGTTTGTCTGACTGTAGCTCTTGGATTTAATTTCTCACTATCCTGATTGACATAGAAACAGCATTCTTCTTGGAGGAACAGGCAAAGACCATCTTCTTTAGCTGTCAGTACATCTAGCCCCCCTCAGTTCTGAAGCAACACAGTTACTAAAGAATCGACCTGTTTCTGGATAGTAAGCACAGTTTCAGTCATTTCTTGAAGGCTGCTTTTAAACTGTGAAGTGAATTCATCATATTGGATCATGGAAGTATTTATCCCTGAAACTCCAGTATCAACACCTATGGCTATTCCTGTAGCAACCAAGAGTGGCATGACCTGAACTTCCCTTCTTATATTGGACAGCTATCATATCTACAACTGGGATTGTCAGGGGCTCATTTCCCTGGATTACTCCTAGTTCAGGGAAAAGGAGTATCATTGAGCAAACTCCTGACCAGCTGTAGGTTAGGTGATGATACACCTGAGTGCCACAAAGAATTGGTGAGTTCTGGGCTGCAGGTCATTGTGGAAGAGATGATATAATAAGGGTTATAGCTGTATTGCAGGCTAGGGCACTTAGCCTACCTACATAATGTGTCCCAGAAGTCTTAAAACAGTGAGACATGCCAAAGAGAGAAATCAAAGTAAGGTATGGAGTCATGGCAACATCAAAATCAGGGCAGCTGACAAAAGGTGAGGTAAGGTTACTGGGTAGTATCAATGGAGAGTCTGTAAGTGGCAATTGTGAGTTAATTCCAGGGGTATGCATAACCAGCAATCTTTAAAGAGACCTGGTGACATTAAGGAGTTGGTATGCTAAGGTCAAGGTCTGAAGCAAAAGGTGAAATGACAAGTTAGTGTCATTTGGGAGGGGTGATATCAAAGAGGTAAGGACCTCAGAGGAGTGTTTGATTATTTCCACTATTTTCTAATGTCTAGTGGTTGTGCAATTGAGACATATTTTCTCTGGACACGGATGGTACTTACTAGGGAGCTGAGTTGATTTTTATGGTAGAGCTTACCAACAACTCCTGTCTCCCACCTGGAATCCAATGAGTCTTGTATGTAGAAAAAGAGTGTCTTGCAGTGTTGATAGAAGAAATGATTGGTCCTAGCATATTTATCCGACAAGACCAATATGAACAGTCCCCATATTCATCTGGCCCTTTTCTACAACAATCTCTTGTCTAGTCAAAGAGAAAGCAAGCATAGAGATCATAATATTTATATGGGATAACAAGCAAGGATGGTAGTAATTTGGATTGGTTCCTGACATCCAGCTATGGAGCAGTTTCCAGACTTTATTTGGAAAGACTGTTTGTTATCTGTGAGAGTTTCTTGAACTTTGAATCTCCAGATGTAAGGGCTACCATGGATGGAAATGAACAGCATGGAGAAGACAAGAAATCCATGAGGTTGATCCAGTGAGGTTGATCTTGGCTGCCAGAGTGAAGTCTCATTTTCTGGGATTGGGGACAAGGTAGGTGGTCTAGATGTCCTCTAGAGCTTAACAGAGCATGGTCCTGTTAGAGTTGATGTGTATGAAGAAGAGTCATTTTTAAGTGGAGGGATGAAAGGTTTGAGGTGAGACAAGTGGACCCAGTGAGAGTCCCACGAGTTTAGCAGCTGTACGGGTTGTGAGAATTACCTTAAAAGGGTTCTGCCATTTGGGAGAGAGGGGTGAGGGCTGATGATCTAGAGGGGATAGATGGACTTAGTTGCCAATGTTGAAATGCAATGGACAGGAGACAGTGTGTGGCCACAGTAGATGGTGGTCAGCAAAGTTCCATAGGAGAGAACAGAGGTGGCAAAGTAATGGGGTGATTAGATCGTCTGGGAGGAGAAAGCATTTAGGTGAAAGACCAGGAGTTAGGACTGGACATCCATACATGAGTTCAAAGGGTGAGATGAGGAGAGGTCACATGGGGAGAGTTCATAACCTGAAAAGAGCCAGAGGTAAGTTTTACCCAATGAAGGTGAAGTTACTGTGACAACTTAGCAAGAGTGGTTTTAGAAAAGCGGTTAGTTCTTTCTACCTTACCTGAAGACTGAGGGTGAGAGGGAATGTGAAAATGCCAGGGGATGTCTAGGTCCTTAGATAGAATTTGAGAAACCTGAGAAGTAAATTCAGGACCATTGTGTGACTGGAGGGAGGCTGGGACACCAAACAGAGGGATGGTCTCTTGGAAGATGAGATCATAGACTGTATGAGCCATTTTGTTAGTTGTGGGAAATGCCTCCACCCACCACAAGAAGGTGTCCAACAAGACCAGGAGGTACTTAGCACATCTTACAGTGGGCATGTGGGTAAAGTAAAGTTGCCAGTCAGTTCCAGGAATGGAACTTCTAGCCTGAAGGGTAGGAAAAGGGGGTGCTATGATACCTTGAGTTGGAGTCTGACATTTGACAGATTTTGCAAGAAGCAGTGATTGATTTTAAGAAACTTAAGTCTCAGGAGTAGGCTGTAGATGGGTCTTGAAAACAGAAGACAACATTTGGCTGTTAAAGTGAAAGAGTTGGTGAAGATAGGACAGAGTTTGGTGAGTGCCAGGGGTCAAGGTGGGGATGTGAGTTGCAGTGTAAGGATGTCCTGAGAAGGGGTAGATGACTCCAGGACCCTAAGGGCCAAAGCTCTAGCTGTCTCATTGGCTCAGTTGTTGCCCTTGGAGAAAACAGAGTCATCGTCTGGTGGGATCTGCAGTGGACAATCTCAATAGCTGTGGGGAGATGGGAGGCCTTTAACATGGCCATAATGTGGTTTGCATTAGTTACTGATCCTCCTTTTGTGGTAACTAACCCATGCTCCTTCCAGATAGCAGAGTGGGAAAGGAGGATATGGAAAGCATATTTGTGATCTGTATAGATGTTGAGGGATTTTCCCTGTGCCAGTTGAAAGGCGCGGGTAAGGGCTATTATTTCAGTCTGTTGATTAGTGGTGTGAGTAGGGAGGGCCTGTGCCTCTACCACCTTGGTATCTGACACTATGGCATAACCAGCCTTTCTGGCCCCTTCATATAGAAAGGAACTTCCATCTGTAAACCAGGTATAAATGACTTGAGGCAATGTGCACTCCTGTATGTGTGAATGATGAAGTAATAGTTCCTCTAAAGTTTCAGTGCAGGAGTGAGATACACAATGGTTAGTATTAAGTCGAGGAAGAAGATTGGAAATATTAAGAGACAGGCATGATTGGAATGTGAGTGTGGAGTCTTCTATTAGAGATAACAGAAGAGAAAGAACCCTTGAAGGAGGTAGAGTCTGTAAACCTTTGTAAGTTGGGAGTTGTGACAGGTAATGAGAAGAGAAGACTGTTACAGGCAACCCCAAGTTTTGTTTTTTTGACTCTCGAATAAGGAGTTCAGTGGCTGCTAAGGTATGAACACAAGCTTCCCATCCCTGGATGGTTAGATTTAGTTTTTTGACAAGTATGCTATGGATGTAAAAGAAGGTCCCAGTTGGTGACCTTAGACTACAAGGGTATATCCCTCCTTTTCATTTACATAGAGGGAAAAAAGACAAGTCAGGTCAGGGAGATGTAAGGCTGGGGCCTTCAGGAGAACCTGCTGGAGCCTTTGAAAGAGCTTGGTAGCAGGTTTGAGAAGACATTCCTGGATTGGGCCTAATGCTGCTTCATATAAGGGGTGAGAACAGAGGGCAAAAGGAAGGAACCCAGGAATGTAAAAAAATAGCCATTCCTAGGAATGATAAAATCTCTTCCTTTGTAGAAGGAACAGTTAGGGACTGAATCAGATTCTTTCTATCTAAGGTAATAGCCTTGTGAGTTGGGGTAATAGTTAGTCCCAAATAGATGACCTGAGGAGTGGACAGTTGGACTTTAGAAGGTGAAACCCTGGAGCCTTGACTGGAAAGGAAATTAAGAAGAGCAGAGTGTCCGCTTGGCTAATCTCTAGAGAGGGGCTACAGAGAAGGACATCATCTATTTAAAGTACAATCTTAGATTTTGGAAGAGATAAAGAGAGTAAAACAGAAGCCAGGGCCTGGCCAAATAGGTGTGGGCTGTCCCCGAATCCCTGAGGAAGAACAGTCCAGGTAAGCTGGGTAGAAAAGTGGGTGTCAGGATCTGTCCAGGTAAAGGCAAATATGTCCTGTGACTGGGTGTCAAGAGAGATAGAGAAAAATGCATCCCTGAGATCCAGGACTGAGAAATTGGAAGTTCCCGAGGGGACAGTAGAAAGAAGAGTATAAGGGTTAGCCACAACAGGATGGAGGGGGACCACTGCAGAATTAATGTGTCTGAGGTCTTGAACCAGTCAGTAGGTACCATTAGGTTTCTTAACTGCTAGTATAAGGGTGTTAAAGGGAGAAGAGGTGGGCGAAGGAGGTTTTGCCTTAAAAGGTCAGAAAAGAGAGGCTTAAGTCCCTTGAGGCTCTGGAGAGAGAGTGGGTATTGAGCTTGGGTGTTTTACCTGGAGGAGTCCAGTAACTGGATGACAACAGGAGAGTGATGTTTAGCAACAGAGGAGTTCTAGATGTCCCAAACTTGCAAGTCCACCTGAGAAGTTGGTAAAGGAAATAACATGTTAGTGTTAGTAGGTTAACTGGCTAGAGAAGGAGCAGAGAAACTGCTGCTGAGCTTGGGTTTAGGTGAATGGGGGGAGTAAAGGAAATAGAAGCTCCCAACTTAGCTAAAAGACTGCTAACCAATAAGGGGACAGGACATGTTGGCACTACCAAAAAGGAATGGGTGAGGGGTACACCCCTAAAAACACAACTAAGTGGTGGGGTCTGATTAGGGAGATAAAGTTGTCCTCCCACCCTGACAATAGGAAAAGGCAAAGGTGAGGTGGGTCCTTAAAACTCTTTCAGGACTGAGTAAGTGGCCTTAGGTGTCCAAGAAAAAGGAAATGGGCGAAACACATACCATGATAGCTACCCAGAGCTCCCTGCTAGTGATAGTTGTGGTTGAATCTAGAGAGCTCGGGCCCTTTCAGTCATCCATAGCCAAGCCTAAGAGGTTGGCTAGAGGATTACCAAGGAGTGATGTTCCTCTGTTCTGCACAACATGTGGGCAATCAACAGTCCAATGTACCTCCTTATGGCACCTAGGAATGGTCCTCTTGGCTTGCCAGGTTGACCACATCTATAGCAGGAGTCTGGTGGACTCTGAGCCTTAGAAGACCAGGAGTTTGGGTTAGCAGCTGAGGCTGGTTGGACAGCCATTGCCAGCATGTGGTATTTTTGTTTTTGGGCTTTCTCATCTCTCTCATGGTATACCTTGAAGGCCAGTGCCAAGACTTCTGCCTATGGAGTTAGGGGCCCCTTCTCCAACTCTCTAAGTTTAGCTTTTCTGCTGGGGTAGCAATGGGGGAAAAGTAGGTCATCAGAAGTTGTTTACTTTCTGGGGTTTCATGATCTTAATTAGTATATTGCAGTAGAGCCTTTGTGAGGTGTTCTAAAAATTGAGATGGGTTCTTCTGTTTGTCCTGGACAACCTTTGGAGTTTTTCAGAATTTACTAGCTTTGAGACTACCTTTCTTAGGCCAGCCAGAAGGCATGTGATAAACCTATCTCTGACTAAGATACCACCTGCAGAATTGTAATTGAATCAAGGATCCTGTTCAGGCTCTGCCTCAGATCTGATTGGATATGTTCTATCTGTTTGGTGAATTCCATCTGTGTGTGCTTTTGCCTCTTCCCAAACTTGCCTGTGTTCATCAGGAAGTAAATTATTAGTAAGAATCATATTAACATCATGGAAAGTCAAACTATAAGATTGAGTGATGTACTGGAACTCCTTAATAAAGCTGGAAGAGTTAGAAGTATACGAACCCAGCCTGCTTTCTATTTGAGAAAGTTTACTCAACAAGAAAGAGACATGTACTCTGACCAGACCATCAAGCCTAGTCACTTCCCTTAAAGGAAGGACTGGTGCTGGGTCTGGTGACTCTGGAGGAGAAGGAATTGGGGGTTTGGCTGTGGCCTTAGAACTCATGATAGGAGGGGTGAAGGTTGGCACCAATGCAGGGTGATTGGAGTGACCTGCAGCTGGCACAGAAGAAGGGGAGGAGTTTGGAGAGGTTGAGCTAGTAGGCCCTGGGGTATCCTGGTGAGAAGGAAAAACAGAGGCAGCAGTTTGGGCTTTTGGTAGCACAGAAGCACGTCTGCAGTGGAAAGGAGGCAGTTTGTTAGCTAGATCTAGGGTTGTAGAGTCATCTAGTGGTGATTGAGTAGGTTTCATGGCTAAGAGAAGTTGGGAAGGTGAACAAGCAGAACATGTAGAGGGGTGAGAGTGAAGATAGATAAATGCTTGGATATATGGGACTTCTTTCCATTTATCTGACTGCTATTAGTAGGTATGGAGATCTCTTACAACGATTGCATCTAGCATGCCATTAGCTGGTCATTTGGAACTATTTTCTATAAGGCATTGAACCTAGACCTTATTATTGCAGAGGTGTATCAATTTTGAGGGCCTCAAATCAGGTGTTAATTTAAGAGATTTTGTGATTTTCCAGGAGACATCACATTGGGTGTCTGGGGGTATGTTTGAAGACCATTGAGCGCCCACTAGGTGTTGGGGATGTTACAGAATTATTTGTGCTGGTATCCCAGAGAAATATTTAGCAACTGGACAGTAAAAGCCAAGCTAGAAATTCAGGTCATCTCTTGAAATTTCTAGGGGCTATGGCCAGCAATTTCCCGGAAATTGCCAGAGAAGCAATTCAACCTAGTATTAGGAATTTAAAACTTCTGCAAGAACTTGAGGGATTTATGAACTGCTTTCAAGAAGGGAGGTCACCCAAGGGTCTAAGTCTTAACTTGTACATCAGCTAGGAGGACGGTCATAAAGACAAGGGCAATGAAACGCCAACCCCTCAGCCCAGAAAAGTGGGTCAGACTCTATCCTGGCATACATGGTCCCTCCTGCTGATTGGAGAAACTCCTTACAAATCAGTATGCTGGTGTGTGTTTGCAGACTTCTGCAGCAAGGTAGCACGAAATGTGGAACCATGTGATCAGTGTGGCCAGATGTTAGCTCCATGTGGTAGGCCTCTGTAGCACAGCTCATCATGGTAGAAGTTTGTGAGTCTCACAGCTGCAGCAGCAGCAGTAGTGGTAGCAATGGTCTGTGGCAGTGATGGAAATCCATGCTGTGGATGACAGCAGTTGCCAGCTGATGGATTCCACATGGTGTAAAAGTGGCTGCTGGCAGTGATGGCAATGGCAGCAGTACACATGTTTTCAGTTATCCCGGAGCAGTGGCAACTTCACAATCATCAATCTGCATAGAAATTACCAAAGTCTTTGGCACCAATGTTGTGATGGTAGCACAGCTCCAGACACCACACCAGGCCAAACAGTTCCATTTGGGGTTTATTGAAAAAGAGGTGGGTAAGTTGGTAGTTAAAAGAGAAGGAGGCAGAGAGAAAGTCCCAGAAGTTCTTTTTTTGTTGAGAATGTTTTTGCTATCCTGGTTTTTTTGTTATTCCAAATGAATTCAAGAATTGCTCTTTTGAAGTCTATGAAGAATTGAGTTGGAATTTTGATGAGGATTGCATTGAATCCGTAAATTGCTTTTGGCAAGATGGCCATTTTTACTATATTAATCCTGTCAATCCATGAGCATGGGAGACCTTTAAATCTTCTGAGGTTGTCTTAGATTTCTTTCCTCAGAGACTTAAAGTTCTTGTCATATAGATATTTCACTCATTTAGTTAGAGTCACATCAAGATACTTTATATTGTTTGTGACTATTGTGAAGGGTGTTATTTCCATAATTTCTTTCTCAGTCTGTTTATCCTTTAAGTATAAGAAGGCTCCTGATTTGTTTGAGTTAGTTTTATATTGAACCACTTTGTTGAAGTTGTTTATCAGCTGTAGGAGTTCTCTGGTGGAGTTTTTCTGGTCACTTAACTGTAAGATCATATCATCTGCAAATACTGATATTTTGACTTCTTCTTTTCCAATTTGTATCCCTTTGACCTCCTTTTGCTGTCTAATTGCTCCAGCTAGAACTTCAAGTACTATATTGAATAGATAGTACTAGTCCATGATTTTAGTGGGTCTTTCTCTCTATTTAGTCTGATATTGGCTACTGGTTTGCTGTATATTGCTTTTACTACGTTTAGTTATGGGCCTTGAATTCCTGATTTTTCCAAGACTTTTATTATGAAGGGATGCTGAATTTCGTCAAATGCTTTTTCAACATCTAGTGAGATGATCATGTGTGTGTGTGTGTGTGTGTGTGTGTGTGTGTGTGTGTGTGTGTTTACCTTTGAGTTTGTTTATGTAGTGGATTACATTGACGGATTTCCAGGTATTGAAACATCGCTTCATCTCTGGGATGAATCCTACTTGATAGTGGTAAATGATGGTTTTGATGTATTCTTGGATTCCTATTGGGAGAACTTTATTGAGTATTTTTGCATCGATATTCATAAGAGAAATAGGTCTGAAGTTTTCTGTCTTTGTTGGGTCTTTGTGAGGTTTTGGTATCAGTGTAACTGTGGCTTCATAGAATGAATTTGGTAGTGTTCAATCTGTTTCTATTTTGTGGAATAGTTTGAAGAGTAATGGTATTAGGTCTTGTTTGAAGGTCTGATAGAATTCCTTAAATCAATCTAGTCTTGGACTTTTTTTTTGGTTGGAATAATTTCATTGACTACTTCTATTTCTTTAGGAGTTATGGGAGTGTTTAGATGGATTATCTAATACTGACTTAGCTTTGATATTTGGTATCTGTCTAGAAAGTTGTTCATTTCATCCAGATTTTCCAATTTGGTTGAGTATAGGCTTTTGTAGTAGGATATGATAATTTTTTGAATTTCCTCAGATTCTGTTGTTATATCTCCCTTTTCATTTCTGATTTTGTTAAGTTGGATACTTCCTCTGTGCCCTTTGATTTGTCTGCCTAAGCATTTATCTATCTTGTTGATTTTCTCAAAGAATCAGCTCCTGGTTTTCTTGACTCTTTGTATAATTCTTTTTGTTTAACTTTGTTGATTTTGGCCCTGAGTTTGATTATTTCTGGCTGTCTACTCCTCTTGGGTGTATTAGCTTCCTGTTTTTCTAGAGATTTCAGGTGTGCTATTAAGCTGATAGTGTATGCTCTCACCAGTTTCTTTTTGGAGGCGCTCAGTGCTATTAGTTTTCCTTTTAGCACTGCTTTCATTGTGTTCTATAAGTTTAGGTATCTTGTATTTTCATTTTCATTAAATTCTAGAAAGTTTTTAATTTTTTCTTTATTTCTTCCTTGACCAAGTTATCACTGAATAGAGTGTCACTCAGCTTCCATGTGTGTATGGGCTTCTTCTTTTTTTGTTGCTATTGAAGACCACCCTTAATCCATCATGATCTCATAGGAGGCATGGGAATATTTCAATCTTCTTATATCTGTGGAGGTTTGTTTTGGATAAGTTACCATGAGATGCTTAGAAGAAGGTATCATCATGATCTCATAGGAGGCATGGGAATACTTCAGTCTTCTTATATCTGTGGAGGTTTGTTTTGGATAAGTTACCATGAGATGCTGAGAAGAAGGTATATTCTTTTGATTTAGGATGAAAACTTCTATAGATATCTGTTAAATCCATTTGGTCCATAACTTCTGTTTGTTTCATTGTGTCTTTTTTTAGTTTGTGTTTCTAAAATTTGTCCATTGATGAGAGTGGGGTGTTGAAGATTCCCATTATTATTGCGTGGGTGCAACATGTGTTTTGAGCTTTAGTAAAGTTTTTTATGAATGTGGGTGCCTTGCATTTGGAACATAGATGTTCAGAATTGAGAGTTCAACTTGGGAGACTTTTCCTTTGATGAGTATGAAATATCCTTCCCCATGGTTTTTTGATAAATTTTGGTTTAAAGTCTATTTTACTTGATATTAGAATGGCCACTCCAGCTTGCTTTTTGGGACCATTTTCTTAGAAAATTGTTTTCTAGCACTTTACTCTGAGATAGTGTTTATCTTTGTCACTGATTGTGTTTTCTGTATGCAGGAAAATGCTACATCCTATTTATGTATCCAGTCTATGTTTTTTTTACTAGGGAATTGATTCCATAGATATTAAGAGATATTAAGAAATACTGATTGTTGCTTCCTGTTCTTTTTGATGTTATTTTTAAGTTTGTGTGGCTATATTCTTTTGGGTTTGTTGAAAGACTATTTTCTTGATTTTTCTAGTGTGTAGTTTCCCTCCTTTTGTTGCCATTTTCCATCTATTATCCTTAGTAGGGCTGAGTATGTGGAAAGATATTGTTTAAATTTGGTTTTGTCATAGAATATTTTGGTTTCACCATCTATGATAATTGAGAACTTTGCTGAGTATAGTAGCCTGGGCTTGCAATTGTGTTCTCTTAGGGTCTGTGTGAGATCTGCCTAAGATCTTACAGCTTTCATAGTCTCTGGTGAGACATCTGGTGTAATTCTGATAGGTCTGCCTTTATGTGTCACTTGACCTTTCTACTTTACTTCTTTTAACATTCTTTTCTTGATTTGTGTATTTGGTGTTTTGTCTATTATGTGACAGATGGAATTTCTTTTCTGGTCCAATCTATTTGGCGTTCTGTAGGCTTCTTGAATGTTTACGTTCATCTCTTTCTTTAGGTTAGGGAAGTTTTATTCTATAATTTTGTTGAAGATATTTCATGTCCCTTTAAGTATGGGATGTTCACTCCCTTCTATACCTATTATCCTTAGGTTTGCTCTTTTCATTGTGTTCTGAATTTCTGGATGTTTTGGGTTAGGAGGCCTTTGCATTTTCTTTGACTGTTATGTCAGTGTTTCCTATGATATCTCCTGCACCTGAGATTCTCTCTTCTATCTTTTGTATTCTGTTGGTGATGCTTGCATCTCTGTTCTAGGTTATCTGTCTCCAGGGTTGTCTCCCTTTGTGTTTTCTTTATTGTTTCTATTTTCAGTTTTAGATCCTGGACGGTTTGTTAATTACTTTCACCTGTTTGATTTTGATTTCCCTGTAATTCTTTAAGGGATTTCTCTGTTTTCTCTTTAAGGGATTCTAGCTGTTTACCTGTATTCTCTTGTATTTCTTTAAGGGAGTTCTTTATTTCCTTCTTAAATCCTTCTATCATTATCATGAAATATTATTTTAAATCTGAGTCTTGCTTTTCTGGTATGTTGAGGTATCCAGGGCTCACTGTGGTAGGAGAACTGGGTTCTGATGTTGCCAAGTATCCTTGGTTTCTGTTCCTTATATTCTTGCATTTGCCTTTCGCTGTCTGATTATCTCTGGTGTTAGCTGGTCTTGCTCTCTCTGACTGTGGCTTGTCCCTTCTGCAAGCTTCTGTGTCAGTATTCCTTGGAGACCATCTCTCTCTGAGAGGAATTTGGGTTTGTAGAGCTGTGGAACAGGGTCAGCTCTGGGGTACAGACAGAAACCAGAAGGATTTTGTCCCCAGCTGTTTCTTGGTTCCTGTTTCCAGATGGCTCTGCAAGGTTCCCTCTTAAGCCAGGAATTTGAACAGAAGTGATGGTCTTGCCTGTGCGTGAAGGTGTGATTGCACTCCAGGAAACCAAGTTCTCTCCTGGCACTATTTGGATATGGAGACCTGTGACACAGAATCTGCTTCCTGGCTGCAGAAGGAAACTAGAAGTCTGCCCTTGGTCCCTGTGTCCTTAGGGTTCCTGGTGGGTCCCTCTGAGTAGAGGTGCTAGTCTTATCCCACTCACAGGCTTGTCCACACTCCTGGAAGCTAGCTTTCTCCGGGAGGTATTTGGGTATGGAGCCTTGTAGCAAAGGTTCAGGTTCCTGGCCACAGATGGAAAACTGAAGTCTCCTGTCCCAGGCTGCTCTTTGGTCCCTTTGTCCAGAGGGTTCCCGCAGAGGTTCCTTTGAGCATAAGTTCTGGTTTTACCTCCACTCACAGGTCTGTCCACACTCCTGGGAAACTTACTCTTTCCCTGTCCTATTTGGGTATGGAGCTGTGTTGCATAGGCCACAGGCATAAACCAGAAGACTCCTGTCCCAGGTTGCTCCTCGGTCACAGATGGAACACCAATTGTATTTTTTGCTCACATGTTCTGCATATTGTATGATACAATAAAAACAAAGCATACGAAACATGACTCTTTTCCATTGACAAATGCATAACATTAATATTATATACAGCTCATCATATTTGAGTAGGTATAGCAATGAATATCACAACTCATACAAATATCAATCACCTAGTATCTAGGCAATCTGTCTCATTTAAGTTCCAGAATAGAATTAACCTTCAAAAATACAAAAGAAAAATGGAAAAATGACTTATCAAGGGTTTATTTTCAGTTTCATACAGTTAACAAAATACCAGATAAAACTGAAGGTAATCCAAGAGTTTAGCAAAGATATGTACAGGGAATAGGAAAAACATGAAGCATCCAGTAATATTGCTGAAGAGTTTTGATTATGAAGAAACTGAGACCGAAGGTTTGAATGAAATTTTAGCAAAGAATCTAGGTTAGTAAGCTCTCAGCCTTCCAGACCTTGATCATCCTGATGCAGCTCCTTAAGAACTCAGTAAGTAAAAGCCAAAGGTAAAGGGGTCTCACTAATGAAGACCAGATTACTCTCATTATGTGCATATCAAACTAAGTAGCCAACTAAGAAAAATAACCAAGTTATTTACATATTTGCAATAAAAGACTTTGAGTGAAAGTAAACCATGTTTTTTGTTTTGCTTTGTTTTTGTTTTTTGTTTTATTTTTTACAAAATCACTTATAATAATTGATAAGGGTAAATTGTATAAGATGAATAAAATTAATGTTTAGCATACAACTACAAATTTTATTATTAAAATTCCAGGAAAAGCAATTAAATTTAGGACGCTTCAGTAACATTTTCATAGGATGATGATTTGCCCTTCTAATGGTAAATTAAGAAGTAGTTTAAGGCATTGAATTTGAATAGTTTGCTACTCTGACCATATGTAAATTAAGGACTAGAAGACAGGTAATTACAGAGGATAAGGCCAACATCTGAGGTGGGGTTGGTGGAGGGATGGAAGACAGGGCTTTGTGAAAACCTCTCTGAATTTATTTATCTGTCTATTTTATGGCACCCCCCCCCCATTAACATCCCTATGTCTATATGCACATGAAGCCTAGTCCTTATCAGAACCTCCACTTAGAGCCAATAAATGCCATTTTACTTAAATTGGGTTAAGTAGAGTCAATAGAATACTTGTTAAATCCTCTTTCAAGTTTTAGGCCTAGGTTGACTATTAGCAGAACTCTGCACAGCAGGAAAACTTCTCAACTATCAGCTTTTTAAAAGATTGATGTAGATTAAGGTGAGTAGTAGGAAGTTGAAATTTCCTATAGTTCATGAAGAGGTTTGTTCCATTTTTTTTTTCTTGTGAGAAAATTTATATGTCAAAACTATATATTTTAGGGTTAATATTGATGAAAGGAAAACCACACAAAGAAGAAAAGGAAGTTGAACTTTGACTCAAAAATCAAAGGTTACCAGCAATATATGTAACTTGCATAGTTGTTTTTGTTTGCATTGTAGTTTTTTTTTTAATGACATTATGATTTCTGAATTCATTTGTTTAAGAATGAGACTTCTTCGAAGGTAGAGGCAGTCAGTTTTCTGAGTTTGAGACCAGCCTGGTCTACAGAGTGAGTTCCAGGACAGCCAGGGCTATACAGAGAAGCCCTGTTTCGAAAAAACATTAAAAAAAAAAAAAAAAAAGAATGAGACTTATATTTGCAACACCTACGGAAGTTGCTGAATTAGTTTTATAAGATCTATAAAAGGTAAAGCCTCATACTTATATTTAACTACATGTTCAACAGTTTTCCTCATATACAGAGCACTATTTAGCCATTTCTTATATTAAAAATCAAGAAGAAAAATTTGTCTTTGACTCCTATTATATTACTATTTGTTGCCACTTTCATATTTTTATATTTCTATTACAATCACTTAAATAAAAATATCTCAGTATTTCCACAAAATTAAGGAAATAAATAATCCATTGACATAGTATTGTAAATTGATTCTATATTCTATTCCCATGGAAAAAAATCAAGATATATGTACTAAATCATGATGACCACAAAAGTGACAAAGGAAGGAAAAGTCCCTTGTTTCTTACTCCATGTGAAGCAAGATAAATGTCAAGCCAATTGTCTACAAAGAATGTTGCATCACAGACACTTTCATCAAATAGAACCCTTTGTTGTTCAACAGTAAAGCCACAGAAAATGGACAAATTAAAAAGCTATTATAGTTTATTATCTAAATTAAAACAAAGTTTTCTTAATCTTATTGTTTAATTATTTAACAAAGTATTAGGTTTTCAAATGGCTTCATAGATATTTAATTTTAGTTGACAAATCGTTTTACCTTGCCACTTTACCATGTCTCTACACCTGCATCCTCACTTTCATCCTCTCTATTTGCTCTCTTCTACTTTCTTTATGTGTTTGGTTAAACACTCTGCATCTCCTCTATATTTTCCCCACTCATTGGCCCTTAGATTCTTGGCATTACATACACTCAATCTCACATAAATATGCATGTATAGAAATTAGGATCTGGATCTACATTTGAGCAAGCACATATATTATTTGTCTTCCTGAACCTGGATTTCCACATTTAATATGGTATATTCCAGAATACATCCATTTTCTATAACTTCATAATTTTATTGTTCCTTACTGCTGAATAAAATTCCATTGTGTATATGTATGACAGTTTCCTTATCTGTGTATCTACTGATAGATGTGATGTTGGGCTATTTTTGTGCCTTGAACAGCAAGGAATAAATAATATGTTTACGCTTTAACTTCACAAAATGTTACTTAACAAGGTAATGTGATGTCCATGCCATCATTACCAAAATAAAATGAGTTTAACCCTTTCTTCTGACAGACTTTATATTAGCAATCCAGGAGACTAGGCCTAAAAACTGGGCAAATCAAACCCTAGGCTTCAGTCAGCTAGTCAAAAACAGCCCTGCAATCAGAAGCTGACCAACCACTTGACCTGAAGGAAGGGCAATGGGTCAGAAATAGTTTCCAAACTTCCCCAGCAACAGTTTCCAGACCCCCATACCTCAGTAAATGTCCCAAGAAATGGAACAAGATAAAAGTCACCTAACCCGAAATGCCTTAATGTGTACTCACTCAGTTGTCTCTCTATCTTGGTAATGGGAGACCCCAGCATGCTGAATAAAACACTCTTTAGATTTGCATACTCTTTGAGTCCACAGTATTATTCTGCAGCAAATCATGGGCTCTTATAATTCCAGAAAATTATTTTAAAATAAGAATACTTCGGGTTGGAAAAGAGCTATGCAGTCACTACTTGTCCAGAGAACCTGACCTAAGTTTCCAGCAACCACATTGGGCATCTCATACTGTAAGACTCTGTGGAGCCTTAACGTACCAGAGAACCCTGAGTGAACACATAAAGTGGGGGATTGCTGCAATATGCAAGAGGAATTTTATTGATCCAGCATGCTGGTGTGGTCCTACACACCAAGGCAGTGGAGTTCCACACTGCATAGCCTGTTCAGGGACCTTTTATACAATTTTTGGAGCAGCAGCCATTAGGCACAATGTGAATGACAGATCAGTGTGACTTTTAAACTGATTGGTCTTTAGGGAATGAGGTAGCAGGGGCTTAATCAGCCCCTCTCTCCAGCCTGCCTTATCTCTAACCTGTTTCTTCCAGGAGGGGAGGGGTGCCCATGTGCTCAGAAGGGGTAGGGGGGCCTGGTGGAATATCTCGAAGTTCCTGAGCTGACTTCTCAATATCAATATGTAATTCCACCTTCACTGAATGACACTCCTCTGTCTTTCTAGAAAACTTGCACTCAAGCGTGTATACACACACACCAGCACAAATATCTATATTATTTAAAATTAATAAAAAACATATCTTAAACATTAGAGTACAAAGAAAACGACATGTAAGATGACTCATATTTTGACTTTCTAACATATTTTCTTTTTTTTTTTTTTGGTTTTTCGAGACAGGGTTTCTCTGTGTAGCCCTGGCTGTCCGGGAACTCACTCTGTAGACCAGGCTGGCCTTGAACTCAAAAATCCACCTGTCTCTGCCTCTCAAGTGCTGAGATTAAAGGCGTGCACCACCACTGCCTGGCTCTAACATATTTTCTATATTTTTATCAGTTGTGCTTCTCACTTTCACTATATCCAATTTTATAATCACAGAGAAATACATGAATATGTTTAAAGTTACATATATGGAAAAGTCAAAAATCTCATATATATTTTAGTCCTATTATATTAAATAACCCTAAGTTTTCAAGTTGTAATATATGTCATTCTATAATTTATTCTATGCTCATAAAAATTCATAGAATCTTATAAAACAGATTACCTTATTTTAAATATTACTTTCATCTTATTTGTCAGTAGATCAAAATCAAGTTCATGTTGGATATCAACTCCTCTGACAATTCTTCCTCTGGAGATAATTATACCAATTGATATAACTACTATATATTCATAAATTTTTACATCTTTTTATATGATTTTCTTCTACCTCAATCGTATCGTTATTTTAGGGGAAGTAATTTCTTATATGATATTTGAATCGAAACAAATTTATTGTGATTAAAACATTCCATAATATAATGACAAGTTTCTGAGATACTAAAATGGTACTTTTGTCACATATCCTATAAAGAATATTACATTAGTCAAAGAAAAAATATTATAGCTGGGGATGATGGTACATGTCTTTAATCCACCATTTGGGAGGCTGAAATATCTTGATCTCTTTGAGTACAAGGCCAGCCTGGCTTACAGGGCTACTTTCAAGACACCCAAGGCTACACAAAGAAGCAATGTCTCAAACGAAGTGTGTGTGTGTGTGTGTGTGTGTGTGTGTGTGTGTGTGTGTGAGAGAGAGAGAGAGAGAGAGAGAGAGAGAGAGAGAAGAAAACCAAAGTATCTTCTGTTTTCAGGCTGAAACTTAGAATGGATGCCTGTCTGACAGTGAACTTGACATATAAAGAACTGAAGAGTCTTATAAGAAAAAGAGCAAAACACCAGCTGTGCATGCAAAACCTAGTAGTTTGTGCTTCCTCAGTGAATAGCTCCTCTTTACAAAATTTTCTACCCTAAGAGGGTGCTATACAGTGGTAAAGTGTAGAGCACTGAGGAATAAGTGCTCCTCTCCAAACAAGGAGACATTAAAACAAATGGAAGAAAAAGTTGTTATGCTTCTGTTGTCATAATGCAGACCATTTGCTAAAGGAATATGAATGAGAAATTTATCTAGTGGATTGCAAGATAAAAGGTTTATAAGTTTGATTTCTTTTCATTAAAACAGAAAGAAATGATTCATTTTCATGAATGCAAATTAAAGCTTTCCAAATGGTGTGATCATAACATAGTAATTTGAGGCCTAAATATCAACCATATATTTTTCATTTATCTAAATTATAATTATTACAATTGACCATTACTGATAATTACAGAGATCAGAGTCAAATTCTGATTTCTCATTCTCTTCTAATTCCCTCCGATGAAACCATCATATTTTCTACTTTGCCAAAGTTTTTTCTTGCCATTTGCCCCACACATACTTTGAGAGCTCTTGTTTCATCTCCTCCAGTATATGTATTTATGTTTGCTGGTTGGGTTTATCCCAGAGTCTAATCAGAAGATGTTATGATATATAAGCATTGCATTAAGTTATAATTAAAAATGCAAATTTTCTCAGATATTCTATCTACTCTGAAGGACACAAACTTTATATCCTCTTAGTATTCCTGTAATTAAGGAGGAAACCAGCAATCAGAGAGATCCACAGTTCAACCGAAGACAGCATACAAGTTCAAAAGAGGAAATAGCTGTTGATGCTTTAAGTTTCCCAAGAGCATGAAGTCCCCACACTTTTGGTCTGAAAGCTGTGTTTTGTTGTTGTCTTCAAGAAGACTCCCTTAAATAAGGATTTAAATTATTTTCTTATCAATTAATGTATTGATCTACCACAGTTTTGTGTTTACATACCTATAGCTAACATCCAGTATTAGTTTATTAACTTTTTGGGGGGTTGGGGGGTTAATTCAGAACAAGTGTTTAGAGCATCACAAAGATCCTGTAGCAATCTGCATCAAAATATTAATACTTAGAAAATTGTTTTAAAACCATAGCTATTAAGAAGGCATAGATAAATAAATGCTTGTCAGTCTGTTTATTGTTTATTTTGAAGTACCAATTAATGGCTATGACTATCTGTAATGGAATCATCATTTAAATTATAGTGCAAATATATAACAAAAAGTATTTAGATGCTATTATTCAAAGACTCACATACACAAACTGATATGAGAAGGATAAGTGTAATTAATTCCAGTTTATGTAAAAGAATATGACTGTTGATCAACTTGTCTGCTCCTCTGCAGACCCCACAGGCTGAAGGCCTCCCAGGAGACCTGTTGCACACAAGAAAATCGATAAGAGACCCTCCCAAATAACTGCAACCTTGAGAAGCCCAGCTGACTTGGGACCCATCCTCTTCCTCAAAGTCCACCCATTTTCAGCCTGCAACTTCCACTAGGGCAGATCATCAGCTTGTCTACTCCTCTGAAGACTCAACAATCTGAAGGCCTCTCAGGAGATCTTCTGTACCCAGGGCAACAGACACCACAGTCTGAGGGCATGACAAGGAGATCTGCTGCGTGCGGGGCAGCTTATCACCAGCATGCATACTACTCTGAAGGTCTGAAGGCTTCACAGTAGCTCTGTTCCAGCCAGAGCCACAGGCCAACCAGGAGACCTGCAGCCACCCAGGAAACTTGCAGTAACCCAGAGACAAACAAGGAAAGCTCTAAACACAAATACCCAGGCCAGTTAACACCAGCAATAACCAGATGGCAAGAGGCAAGCACAAGACCACAAGTAACAGAAGCCAATATACTTTTGTATAATCAGAACTCAGTTCTCTCACCACAGCAAGTCATGGCTGCACCATTAATCCTGAAAACCAGGATGCTGATCTAAAATCCTAACTCATGAAGGTAATAGAGTCCTTTAAGGATGATATTAATAACTCATTGAAAGAAATACAGTAAGACACAGGTAGAAACCCTTAAAGTGGATACAACTAAATCCCTTAAAGAAATACAGGAAATCACATTCAAACAGATGAACAAATTGAACAAAGCAGTTCAAGTCCTTTAAGTGGAAGTAAAAACAATAAAGAAAACACAAATGGAAGCAACTATGGAAATGGAAATCTTAGGAAAATGTCAGGAACTACAGATGCAAGCATCAACAACAAAATACAAGAGACAGAAGAAAGTTTCTCAGGGATACAAGATAGATACCTTAGGAGATATTAACACAATGATCAAGGAAAATTCAAAACATAAAAAAACTCCTTATCCAAAACATCCAGGAAATCCAGAATACAATGAAAAGACCAAATCTAAGAATAATAGGAATAGCAGAGAATGAAGAGTCCCAGCTCAAAGGACCCAAAAACTCTTTGATAAAAACATATAAGAAAACTTCCCCAACCAAAAGAAAGAGGCCAATAAGAGTACAAGAAGTCTATAGAACACCAAATATATTGGACCAGAAAAGAAAACCTCTTGTCACATTATAATCAAAACATAAAATGCACAGAAGAAAGAAAAAAATTAAAAGCTGTAAGGAAAATGTCCAAGTAACATGTAAAGGCAGAACTATCAAACTCACAATAGACTTCACAACACAGACCCTAAAAGTCAGAAGAGCCTGGACAGAGGGCATACAGACCCTAATAGAACACAAATTACAGTCCAGGCTCCTATATCCAGCAAAACTCAATCATCATAGATGGAGAAACCAAAATATTCTGGGACAAAACCAAATTTAAACAATAATTATCTAAAAGTCCAGATCTACAAAGGATTCTAAAACGAAAACTCTAACATAAGGAGGATACCTACACCAAAGAAAACAACAAGAAATTATTCATCTTATAACAAAACCAAAGGGAAACACATACATATAATGTGACCTACAAAAACAAATATTTTTGTTGAAACTAACAATCATCTGTGTTCAATATCTCTCAATATAAGTGGACTCAATTCCCCAATAAAATGGTAAAAGCTAACAGACACGGTACCTAAGCAGAATCCAGCATTTTACTTCATGCATACAAGAAACCCACCTCAATAAAAGAAAAAGACACTATCTCAGACTAAAAGGCTAGACAAAAAGTCTTCCAAGCAAATGGTCCCAAGCAACAGGCAGGAGTTGCAATCCTAATATCCAATAAAATTGACTTTCAACCAAAAGTTATCAACCAAGAAGAAGAAGGATACATCATATTCATCAAAGGAAAAATCCACAAACAGAAAGTCTCAATTCTGAACATGTATGCTCCAAATGCAAGGGCACACTCATTCATAAAAGTAAATTTATTAAAGCTCAAAACACAAATTGAGCACCTCACAATAATAGGGGAAGATTTCAACACCCTACTCTCAATAATAAAGATGTCATTGAAATAGAAAGGAAACAGAGACAGTGAAACAAACAGAGATCAGAAACACATGTATTTAACAGATAGCTACAGAACATTTCACCCTAAAACAAAGGAATACACCTTCTTCCTAACATCTCATGATACTTTCTCCAAAATTGACCATATAATCAGTTACAAAACAAGCCTCAACTGATAAAAAAAGATTGAAATAGTCCCATCCATCCTATCAGACCACAACAGCTTAAGGCTGGTCTTCAATAATGACAAAAACAACAGAAAACCCACATGCCCATGGAAAATGAACAACTCTCTACTCAATGTTAACTTAGTCAGGGAAGAAATAAAGAAAGACATTAAAGACTTCCTAGAATTCAATGAAAATGAGGACATTGTCTCAGGAGTCATAATGGTATAAGCTATTAAGTATCAGGTGATCTTCCTTAGATAGTCTGCTTCAGATTATTATATGATCTGCAAAGTTTCATCCAGATTAAGAAAGGCTGTAAGGAAATTAATTTTAGGAAAGATTCCTGCTATAAATATGATTTCCTTTTTATTATTAAACATATATAACAATCACTAATTAATAGGACACTCCTTTGGAGATCTCTGCAGATTCATGAAGACATACTGTCTTACAATAATGCAATATAGACAAATAGATGACTTATTAAGTCTTAATGATGATTCTATGAGAATTCCTAAAATTATATCTGTGATTATTAAGCTCTTTAATAGTGGAACTGCTTTTAGTTTCTTTTCTGATTGTCGAAACTGCAATGAGAACTCTGCCAGTTGCCCAAGTGTCACCAGTTAATTCCTCTTAGTTTGTAACCAGATTTTCTCCTACTTAGAGCACATTCTAAGAGGTTGTAAAACAATTAACCAAAGGTCATTAAAAGGGAACTAATGGTTTTTTATACTTGCTAGGACAGAAGATAAAATATTGACTGGGTTTATCTATACAAAACTTCACTAATAACGTAGTTATGGTTTTAAGCCTTCTGTGGACCTGTGGACCTGAGACAGGGGATGGATGTTTAACCAGATAATTACTCCTAATGGATATGCATGTAAACATTTTCTGTTGTAAACATCTATTTCAATGTACGATTTGATTTTTTGTGTGAACATGTGATGAACTTTATAACATATGATCATGTATTCTGAAAGATGTATAAGTACTGAGGACAAGGTGAAGAGAAAAGCATTTTTATTTTCCTTTTCCTCCACCTAGGATTTTTTTTTTCCTTTAGAAGAAGTTTTTCCTTACTAGAGTTTTTTTTTTTTTTTCATTTCCTTACTTAGGAACTTTCTGCTTTTCCCTTTTTTCTTAGTTAGCTTTAATAGGAAACCTTTTGCAACTTAGTAATAAGTACTATAATCACTTTTCAAAGTGTCCCTTTTTCTTACTGTAACTTCCTACTAGCTTTTTGAGCTGCACAGTTCCTGCTGAGACAGTACAAATGCTATATACTTAATCCTTTGCTGTTTTGAGGAAGAGGTGCTAAGTGCCAGAGAATCCAGTTTCTGCCCTCAGAGGATAACAGAATGCAGATCAGCTACAGTAACATAGTAATGTAGACTTAGATAAATAAAATTTATATTATTATACAGCAACTCTAAATATCTCATAAGACAAAGTCTTACCCCTCACTGTGGCTCTTCTCCCTCTGCTGTCTCAAGAAGAACCAAAAAGACACAAGATTCCCCATCAGGGCCTGTCCCTGCAGCATAGCATACTCAAACTTATGGGACACAATGAAAGCAATACTAAGAGGAAAATTCATAGCACTAAGTGCCCTTGTGAAGAAATTGCAGAGACCCTACACTAGCAAATTAACAGCACGCTTGAAAGCTCTAGAGCAAAAAGAAGCAAATATACCCAAGAGTAGAGGGCAGGAAATAGTCAAATGCAAGGCTGAAATCAACCAAATCAAAACAAAGATAACTATCCAAAGAATCAACACAACCAAAAGCTGATTGAAAGACATCAACAAGATATATAAATGCCTAGCTAAACTAACTAAAGTGCACAGATTCACTATCCAAATTAACAAAATTAGAAATGAAAAGAGAGACATAACAACAGAAACTGGGAAACTTAAAAAAAAAATCAGATCCTGCTGTAAAAGCCTATATGCAACAAAACTGGACAATCTAGATGAAATGGATAGTTTTCTAGACAGATATTACATACCATAGTTATTTTAATTATCTAAACAGCCCCATGTCCCCTAAGGAAATAGAAGTCATTAAAAACCTTCCCACCAAAACAACCCCAGGGCCACATGTGTTTAGTGCAAAATTCTACCAGATCATCAAAGAGGAGCTATTACCAACACTCCTCAAACTATTCCATAAAATAGAATTAGAAGAAACACTAGCTAATTCATTCTATGAATCCAAAATTACTCTGATACCTATATCACACAAAGGCCCAACAAAGAAAGAGAACTTCAGAACAATTTCACTTATGAATATTGATGCAAAAATGCTCAGTAAAATTCTAGCAAACTGAATAAAAGAACACATCAAAATCATCATTCATCACAATCAAGTAGGCTTCATCACAGGGATGTCAACGTTGGTTCAATATATGAAAATCCAAAACAGCCTAATCAAAAATTTGGGTAAAAAATTAAACAGATTTCACATCAGAGGAATATCAAAAGGCCAAGAAACTGTTAAAGAAATATTCAAAATCCTTAGTGATCAGGGAAATGTAAATCAAAACAACTTTAGATTCCACCTCACACCAACCAGAATGCCTAACATCAAAAAACTCGGGTGACAACTGATGCTGGTGAGGATGTAGAGAAAGAAGAACACTCATTCATTTCTGGTGGGATTGCAAACTGGTACAATCATTCTGGAAGTAAATCCTGAGGTTCTTCAGAAAATTGGAAATAGATCTACCTGAAGATGCAGCTATACCACTCTTGTGCATATACCCAAAAGATCCCACAAATTGCCACATGGCACATGCATGCCTTATTTGTGATAGCCAGAAGCTGAAAAAAAGCCAGATGTCCCAAAAAAGAAAAATGGATACAGAAAATGTGGTGCATTTGCACAATGGAATACTGCTCAGCTCTTAAGAACAAGGATATCATGAGTTTTGCAGGCAAATGGTTGGAATTACAAAATATCATATTGAGTGATGTAAGTCAGACCCAAAAGGACATGCATGATATGTACTCATTAATAAATGGATATTAGTCAAAGGAAAAAAAAAAGCCCAGGACACAATCCACAGAACTCAAGAATGTTAATAAGCTGAAGGAATTAGGTGAGGATACTTCAATCCCACTTTAGAGGGAGAAAAAAAGAATTATGGGGTTGGGCATGCAGTTAGGAAGGGACCTGTGTGGAAGGTTGGTGGGGGAGGGGAATAGGGGAACATGATCAAGTATGGGGGGCAAGACTTAATCCTAGAGGGCCAGTACAATGAATGGAAGCAGTCAACCTTGGGAGGTGGGAGGTGGGGTTCCCTCGTAAAATGTACCAGAGTCTTGGAAGGTGAAAGACTCTTAGGATTCAAAGGGAAGGACCTTAGATGAAATGCCCAAACGTGGGGAGAAGGAACCTCCTATAGAAAGAATATCAAGTAGAACCATGGGGTTGACATCCCACAGTCATAAACTCTGACCCAGAATTGTTCCTGTCTGAAAGAACTGAAGGAACAAAAATGGAGAAGAGACTGAGGGAAAGGTGATCTAGTGACTGGCCCCAATTGGGATCCATCTCAAGGGGAGGCGGCAAGGACTGACTCTATTAGAGATTCTCTGGTGTGCCTATCATGGCTGCCCCCTGAGAGACACAACAAACAGCTGACTCAGATAGATGCATATGTGTGGCAGGGTTTTCCTTGTCAAACTAATTTAAATAATAGTACAGCAGGAGGACTGTGGTTGGACAGGGAAAAGGAAGGTAGAGCTAAGAGTGGCAGAGACATGGAGCAACTCAGGAGAGATGGAGGAGGAAGCAAGGTGGAGGACGGACAGGCTGATCCAGATTCAGTGTGGTTTTAAATAGCCACAGGTAGATATAATATCATATAGGGATAAAATAATTGGGGTAACTTGTCTTATCTAGGTGGGCAGCTTTTATCATTATCAATTGGCTCAGAAATTATTGTGTGGGCATCTTGTGAGTTGAGAATTTATTGATATATAAATATGACTGATTAATTATAAGCTTCTAGAGTTTTGAATTTGCTGGATTACTGGGAATTGTGATAGTTAACTGCAAGGTGGGTGATCATTGCATTGGGGCTGGTGTGGCAATGACCTTCCAAAAGAACTCAAGAAACCACCAGGCAGAGTGTAACTGGCTCAAGTGCAAGAACTTGCCATAAACTTTTAAAAATATTTCCCGCAACACATATGCTTACACCCAACCAAGAGACAGAACTTGAGAACCCCAGTGGTTGAAATATGGAAAGGCTGGAAGAAGTTATGGAGTGTATGGCCTGGTGGGGTGCGGTGGTGGGGGAGTGTGGACATCCTCTTGAAGACAGTGGAGAAGGAACAGGATGAGGAACTGTCAGAGCTCAGGTTAAGAAGGAGATAATAACTGGAATGTATAAAAGATTAAAGATAATAATAATAATAATAATAGTAATAATAATAATAATATATGACCCTTTTGAATGCAATACTTTTATTGTTTGAAAATTTTTCATGTTTATACAATGTATTTGGTTATATCCATCTATTACCACCTATCTACAACTCTGCCTGGTGACCCCCCCAACCTTATATGGTTTCATTTAGTTGTTATTAATATTCTCTTAAAGAAATTTAGTGCTCTCCTGTGGACATAGGTATGGGGTCATACAGTAAAGCACAGGAAACCTACAAGTGGCTGTGTTCCTGAAAGAGAATATATCTCCCTAACGTCAACTGCCAATAGCTTCCTATACAGAGAACGGGATATTGGCCTTACACCTATAATTGTTAGAATTAAGTATATTAATCTTAACCAACTGCTAATAGGTGTTTTCAGTGAGTGTTAAAAATACAGAATAATGTACATAAACTGTTCTTACTTAACTGAGTTTTCCATGTACTAGTTGTTCCTGATTCTATGTCTTATATAGTTCATTCCTATTCAATCCGATTCAATCCGGTTTAATCCAGTTCTACCAGGCTCATTCTAATGCAATCTGGATCTTTCTGGTTAAATTCTGCTCAAATGGTTCAATATGGTTTAAATAGGTTCAATCTTGGCAGCATGGTGCTGAGGTACTGCAGTGCTTCACTCAGCCCATGCAGGTGTAGGACCACCTCAAGCCAGAACGAGGTATAGCTGAACCACAAGATCTTCTTAAACCAGTTGGGGCATGTGTGGATGAACTTTGTGTCTGAGGGCACAGGCTGGATGGGGTCCCCTGTCTTTGCAAAGTTGGTCCAGTAGGTCATGACAACTGCGCTGAGCATGATGTTGTTGCCCAAGAAGTTGTACCTGTTACACTGAAAGATCTTGGTGGGGCCGACCATGGCGATGCAGAACACATAGGGCACCTTGTCATTGTGGTGTTGGTCTCCGTACAGTCCTGACTGCCCCCGCCACCCCTGCCATTTTCTTCCCCACCGCTGAGGCCATCGATGAACAATAACCCCTAGACCTGGTTGACCCCGAGCATAATGTTGTAGTTGAGGAACTCGCCGTGATCCATGGGGAATCTGAGGGTCGTTCTTATAGAACTCAGTACCAGTATCTCAGGGATGGTACTACCCACAGTAGGTAAGGCAAACTGCCACTGATCACTAATTGATAAAATGTCTAATAGTGAGATCTCAATAAGGACTTTCCTCAAATGAGGCTCCTTCCTCTATGATGAATCTAAATTGTGTCAAGTTGGCACATAAAACCTGCCAGTTCAACTATCATTTGGACAAAGTGGCAGGCTGCAGAAGGAGAAACTATTTTTACCAACTAACCGTCTAACAGAGGATTAATATCAAAATACATATGAAGAACTCAACACTTTATATATGACGAAAACAAATAACCAAATTTTTAAAATTAAGCAGAATATTCTCAAAATATAAAAGACAAATGGCAAAGAAGCACTTACGAAGTTGATCTGTATGAAATTACTAAATAAACAGGAGAGACAGAGCCTCAAATAGACATCTGCAGTACACAAATGAAGTTTTTATTTCTGAGCATTGGTTACATTTAATCGAGTTCTTGTCAAGGCTATTGTTTTTTTTTTTTTTTTTTTTTTTTTTTTTTTTATGTGCTTGAATACTTGGCCCATAAAGAGTGACACTATTAGGAGCTGTGTCCTTGTTGACAAAGATGTGGCCTTGTTGAAGGAAGTGCATCACTATGAGGGTAGGCTTTGAAGTCTTATGCTCAAGCTCCACCCAGTGCAGAAGAGATCCTCCTGTGGGCTGCTTGTGGAAGGTAATCTTCCCTTATTGCCTTCAAATCAAGATGCAGAATTCTAGGCTTCTCCAGTACCCTGTCTTTCTGCCAGCTGTCATGCTTCCTGCCATGATGATAATGTACTGAACTTCTGAAACATTAAGCCAGTCCCAATTAAATGGACTTTATAAGAGTTGTCTTAGATATAGTGTCTCTTCACAGCAATGAAATCCTAACTAAGACTTCAAAGCCCACCACTCTAGTGACATACTTCTTCTAACAAGGTAATACATATTTTAACAAGGGCACACCTCTTAATAGTGTCACTCCTTATGGGCCAAGCATGAGTCTATGGGGTCCAAATTTATTCAAGTCAATACTGACCCTACTATTGAAGAAAACACCTATATAACTCATTGAACATAGAAGAGTCAAGCAGGTGCCTATAGGCATTCTATGTTACCAAAGGAGGAAAGCAAACACTAGTATAGCTACAAACCTTTTGATATCCAAAGTGACAGGAGATACCAGCAAGGATATGGAAAAAGAGGAACACTTCTTCATTGCTGGTGGAATTACAAAGTAGTACAACAACTCTGGAAATTAATCTGGCACTTACATAGATATTTAGAAATAGTTCTACTTGAATACCCAGGTATATTACTCCTGGGCATATACCCCCCAAAATGACTCACCATATCATAAGAACATGTGCTCCAGTATGCTCATTGTAGCTTTGTTTGTTATAGCGAGAAGCTGGAAATAACCCAGAAATCACTCAACCAAAAAATGGGTATGGATAAGGTTGTTCAATTACACAATACAATATTATTCAAGTTTTAAAAATGAGGACATCGTGAAATTTACAGGCAAATTGATGGAACTAGAAAATACCATCCTTAATAAGGTAACCCAGGCCAAAAAGGACATCTATGGTATGCACTCACTGATAAGTGCATATTAGCCAAAAGTACAGAATACCCATGATACAACTCATAGATCACATGAAGTTTCACAAAAGTGAAGTGAGGATGCTTCAATCCGTCGTAGAAGGGGAAACAAAATAATCATCAGTGGTAGAGAGACGGAGGAACTTTGGTAGAAAATGGGAGGGGTACAGGAAAATGGGGCAGGATCAGGTATGGCGAAGAAAAGATAGAAACCCAGAAGGCCAGGAAAATGAATGGAAACATGCGTTATTGGTGGTGGGGGTTGGGGGAGAATCATCCCAGAGACCTAGGATGAAAGAAACTCCCAGGACTTAATGAGGATGACCTTAGTGTAAAGCACAACCATGGGGAGATAGAACCTGAAGAGACCACCTCCAGTAGATAGACTGCATCCCCAACTCAAGCACGGGACCATCTGCCCATCTTCAATTTTTTAACCTAGAATTGTTCCTGTCAAAAGGAATGCAAAACAAAAATGAAGCAGAGTCTGAAGGAAAAGTCTTTCAGTGACGGGCCAACTTGTGATATGTCCCATTGGCAGGTACAAAACCCGACACTATTGCAGATGCCATGTTGTGCTTGCAATCAGGAGCTGATCATGGCTGTTCTCTGAGAGCCTTTAACAGCAACTGACTAAGACAGATGCACATATTTACAGCCAACTGTTTGACTGAGGTGTCGGAAGAGTTAGAAGAAGAATTGAAGGAGCTGAAGGTGATGACAATTCTGTAGGAAGAACAACAGTATCAATTAATCCAGATCCCTCAGAGCTCCTAGAGTATAAGCCACTAACCAAAGAGCACATATGAAGCAGAGGATTGCCTTGTCTGACTTTGAAAGGGGAGGATGTGACTAATCCTGTAGAGACTTGATGTCCCAGGGAAGGGGGATGCTGGGTGTGGGGGAGGCTATGAACCGGAGGTGGGTGGGTTAGGGGGTGGTTGTTTGGGTTGGGCAGCAGCCTCTCAGAGACTTGATAATCAGTCAAATCTGCATACTGATTTGGTTTTTGTTTGTTTGATTGCTTATTTGTTTGAATGGATATCACAAAGTAGTAGAGGCAAGTCTGCTTATATCCCAAATATATCTTGAATTCTAGAGCCTCTGTTTTAGCCTCCTGAGTGTTAAAATGGCATATAATCACCGCTGTATCTGGAAAACTCACATTTATCATCTATGAGCACATTCAATGCTTTTTATTAAGAATTAACTAGCGACAACATAGTATTCAGTCTATTGGCTGTCGAAATTGATAAAACATGACAATTTTTTCAATTGGTTTATTTTATTTATTTACATTTCAAATGTTACTCCCTTTCTGTTTTCCTCTCAGCAAACCCCCAACCCCACCTCTTTCCCCCAGCTTCTATGAGGGTGCTCCTCCAACCACCCACTCACTCCCTAGCATTCTCCTGTGCTGGGGCATCAAGCCTCCACAGGACCAATTGCCTCCCCTCCCATTGATGCCAGGTAAGTCAACCACTGCTCTGCTATATATGCAGTTGAAGCCACGGTTCCCTCCATGTGTACTCTTTTTTTTTTTTTTTTTTTTTTTTGCTTTTCGAGACAGGGTTTCTCTATGTAGCCCTGGCTGTCCTGGAACTCACATTGTAGACCAGGCTGGCCTCAAACTCAGAAATCTGCCTGCCTCTGCCTCCCAAGTGCTTGGATTAAAGGCCTGCACCACCACTATCCAGCTGTGTACTCTATTTTAACTGATAAAATATGAAATGTGCCTTGTAGCAAAACAATAATTAAATTAGGCTCAAGTAAGAAGGATGAAAGTAGCAGAGGAGCTTACTGCAATAGGAACAGGAGACTAAGAAAATATATGAGGCTAATATATGTGTATTTAAATTGACTGCTTTACCTACTGCTTCAGTAATGGCATAATTTTAGGGAAAAAAACCTTAATTTCTTTCTAGTTGGATTACATACTTGCTCTACAAGAAAAATTTCCTGGCATTATAATCATGATCAAAAGTTCATGGCAGTGGGTGGAAACCTCTGCCTGGGCCACCAGGAGTCCACTGCCAACGAGCGCCAGAGAAAGCTACCCTCCCAGGAGCTTGCAAAAGCTGTGAGTGGGGTTAAGGGGAGCAAAACCTCTCACCCAGACCCGCCCTGATCAAGCAAGATCGAGGGCCTGAGAACTCAGGGGCAAGAGAAACCTCTGAACCTTCCAGTTTCCATCTGTGGGTGGAGACCTCTGCCTAGGCTACCAGGGGTCTGTACCTGGGGACCTCAGCCTGGGCCACAGGGCTGCAGGAGAAAGCGGGTATCCCAGGAGTGATGACACACCTTGGAGCACAGGCAAAACCACGACTTCTGTTCAAACTCACTGGATCAAGAAGGACCCTCGCACAGCCATCAGGACATAGGAACCAAGGGAGAGCTGGGGACAAGATTCATCTGACTTCATTCTGCACCCCAGAGCTGACCCTGTGACCACAGCTCTCCAAACCCAAACACCTCTCAGAGAGAGCTGGTCTTCAAGGAGTATTGACACAGAGACCTGCAGGAGGGGCAAGCCACAAGCAGACAGAGTAAGATCAGCTAACATCAGAGTTAACAAGATGGCAAAAGGCAAGAGTAAGAACATGAGAAACAGAAACCAAGAGTACTTGGCACCATCAGAAACCAGCTCTCCCACCACAGCAAGCCCTGGATACACCAACACACCAGAAAAGCAAGACTCAGATTTAAAATCATTTCTCATGATGATGATAGAAGACGTGAAGAAAGAAATGAATAACACCCTTAAAGAAATACCAGAGAACAGAGATAAACAACTAGAAGCCTTTCAAGAGGAAATACAAAAATCCATTAAAGAATTACAGGAAAACACAATCAAACAGGCAGAGTTTCAAGAAAATACAATCAAACAGACAAAGGAAATGCACAAAACTAGCCAGGAGACAAAAATAGAAATAGAAACAATAAAGAAATCACAAAGGGACACAACCCTGGAGTTAGAAAACCTAGGAAAGAGATCAGAAACCATTAATGTAAGCATCACCAACAGAATACAAGACATAGAAGAGAGAATCTCAGGAGCAGAAGATACCATAGATAATATTGACACAACAGCAAAAGAAAATGCAAAATGCAAGAAGCTTCTAACCCAAAATATCCATGAAATCCAGGACACAATGAGAAGACAGAACGTAAGGATAATAGGTATAGAAGAGAGTGAAGATTCCCAACTTAAAAGACCAGCAAATATCTTCAACAAAATTATAGAGGAAAACTTCCCTAACCTAAAGAAAGAGTTGAACATAAATACAAAAGAAACTTACAGAACTCCAAACAGATTGGAACAGAAAAGAAATCCATCCTGTCACATTATAGTGAAAACACCAAATACACAAAACAAAGAAAGAATATTAAAAGCAGTAAGGTAAAAAGTTCAAGTAACATATAAAGGCAGACCTATCGGAATTACACCTGACTTCTCACCAGAGACTATAAAAGCTAGAAGATCTTGGGCAGAATTCATACAGACCCTTAGAGAACACAACTGGCAACCCAGGCTGCTCTACCCAGCAAAACTCTCAATTACCATAGATGGTGAAACCAAAATATTCCATGACAAAACCAAATTTATACAATATGTTTCCAAAAACCCTGCCCTACAAAGGATAATAAATGGTAAACGTGAACTCAATGAGGGAAACCACACTCTAGAAAACACAAGACAGTAATCTTTGAACAAACTGAAAAGAAGATAGCCACACAAACCTAAAAGTACCATCGAAAATAACAGCAACCAACGGTCACTATTCCTTAATATCTCTTAACATCAGTGAACTCAGTTCCCCAATAAAAAGACATAGACGGACAAATTGGATCCATAAAGAGGACCCAGCATTTTGCTACATTCAGGAAACACACCTCCGGGATAAAGACAAACACTACCTCAGAGTAAAGGGCTGGAAAACATGTTTCCAGGCAAATGTTCCCAAGAAACAGGCTGGAGTAGCCATTCTAATATCGAATAAAATTGACTTTCACCTAAAAGTCATTAAAAAAGATAAGGAAGGACACTTCATACTCATCAAAGGAAAAATCCACCAAGAAAAACTCTCAATTCTGAACATCTATGCTTCAAATGCAAAAGCACCCACATTCATAAAAGAAATCTTACTAATGCTCAAAGCACACATCGAAACTCACACAATAATAGTAGGAGACTTCAACACCCCACTATCATCAATGGAGAGATCTTGGAATCACAAACTAAACAGAGACACAGTGAAACTAACAGAGGTTATGAACCAAATGGATTTAAAGGATATCTATAGAACATTTCATCCTAAATCAAAAGAATATACCTTCTTCTCAGCACCTCATGGTACCTTCTCCAAAATTGACCATATAATCGGTCACAAAACAAACCTCCACAGATACAAGATGATTGAAATAATCCCATGCCTCCTATCAGATCACTACGGTTTAAGGCTGGTCTTCATTGGCAACAATAACAATATAAAGCCCACATACACATGGAACCTGAACAATGCTCTACTCAGTGACAACTTGGTCAAGGAAGAAATAAAGAAAGAAAATTAAAACTTCCTTGAATTTACTGAAAATGAAAGTACAACATACTCAAACTGATGGGACACATTGAAAGCAGCGTTAAGAGGAAAACTCAGAGCTTTGAGTGCCTCCAAAAAGAAACTGGAGAGAGCATACACTAGCAGCTTAACAACACACCTGAAAGTCCTAGAACAAAAAGAAGCTAATACACTCAAGAGGAGTAGAAGGCAGTAAATAATCAAACTCAGGGCTGAAATCAAACAAGTAGAAACAAAAAGATCTATACAAAGAATCAACAAAACCAGGAGTTGGTTCTTTGAGAAAATCAACAAGATAGATAAACCCTTAGCCAGATTAACCAGAGAGCACAGAGACAGAATCCAAATTAACAAAATTAGAAATGAAAAGGGAGATATAACAACAGATTCTGAGGAAATTCAAAAGATCATCAGATCCTATTACAAAAGCCTATACTCAAGAAAACTGCAAAATTTGGATGAAATGGACAATTTTCTATACAGATATCAAATACTAAAGTTAAATCAGGATCAGATCAACCATCTAAACAGTCTGATATTGCCTAATGAAATAGAGGCAGTCATTAAAAGTTTCCCAACCAAAAAAAGCCCAGGTCCATATGGGTTCACTGCAGAATTCTATCAGACCTTCAACAAAGACCTAATACCAATACTCTTCAATCTATTCCACAAAAAAGAAACAGAAGGAACACAACCCAGTTCCTTCTAGGAGGCCACAATCACATTGATACCAAAACCTCACAAAGACCCAACAAAGAAAGAAAACTTCAGACCAATTTCCCTTATGAATATCAATGCAAAAACACTCAATAAATTCTCGCAAATCAAATCCAAGAACACATCAAAACAATCACTCATCATGATCAAGTAGGCTTCATCCCAGGGATGCAGGGATGGTTCAATACCCGGAAATCCATCAATGTAATTCAATACATGTAAGGAGCGGTTAAAATATTCGCCATCACTAGATGGCGCTGTCGTTCTGAGGAAACTTGCGGGTAGCCCGCGAAAACCCCGAAATGCATTATGAGTGTACACGTCTAATCACCGCCCATTCCCGGGGCACACCAACCAATGGAGTGCACGCTGCCCCGGGACTATATAACGCCGCCATGTTGGGTCCCGCGCGGTTCTCTTACTATCAACAACAACATTAAAGCTGAACTGTAGAAGAAGCCTGCCGTGTGTCCGCGTGTCTTCTTGCCGGCGAGAGGCACGCGCGCCTCACAAATACATAAACAAACTCAAAGAAAAAAAAACCACATGGTCATTTCCTTAGATGCTGAGAAAGCATTTGACAAAAGTCAACATCCCTTCATGATAAAAGTCTTGGAAAGATGAGGAATTCAAGGCCCATACCTAAACATAGTAAAAGCAATATACAGCAAACCAGTAGCCAACATCAAACTAAATGGAGAGAAACTTGAAGCAATCCCACTAAAATAAGGGACTAAACAAGGCTGCCCTCTCTTCCCTACCTATTCAATATAGAAACTGAAGTTTTAGCTAGAGCAATTAGACAACAAAAGGAGTTCAAAAAGATACAGATTGGTAAGGAAGAAATCAAATTATCTATATTTGCAGATAATATGTTCGTATAGTTAAGTGACCCAAAAAATTCCACCAGAGAACTCCTGCAGCTGATAAACAACTTCAGCAAAGTGGCCGGATATAAAATTAACTCAAACAAATCAGTAGCCTTCCTATACTCAAAGGATAAACAGGCTGAGAAAGAAATTAGGGAAATGACACCCTTCACAATTGTCACAAACAATATAAAGTATCTTGGTGTGACTCTAACCAAGCAAGTGAAAGATC
>CM052705.1:12566908-12595072 GCA_028551405.1 Uromys caudimaculatus | reverse complement strand
CCCCCCCCCCCCGTCATCCTGGAATTTGTACCACCAACCAAAGAATACACATGTATAGACCCATGTTTCGGACCACATATGTGGCAGAGGATGGCCTCGATGGCCATCAGGGAGAGAGAAGAGGCCCTCGGGCCTGAGGGTGTTAGAGGCCCCAGTAAAGGGGAATGTCAAGGTGGGAATATGGGGATGGGTGGGTAGGTGGGTGGCAGGTGAAATTCTCTCATAGAGACGGGGATGGGGAGGGGATAGAGGGTTTCCAAAGAGGAGACCCAGAAAAGGGGAAATGATGGAAATGTAAATAAAGCATCAAAAAAAAAAAAAGTTCATGGCATAAGATGCAATGGGCTCTAGGTTAAAGCCTCTTATTAAGTTTTTTTTTCTAAATAGTCATAATATCAAATTATCTTGTAAATGTTTATGATATATATATATATATATATATATATATATATATGTGTGTGTGTGTGTGTGTGTGTGTGTGTGTGTGTATGTGTGTGTGTGTGTGTGTGTGTATGTGTGTGTGTGTGTGTGTTTGTGTGTGTGTAGAGGCATGATCTGCTCTCAACTGGGGTCAGTGAAGCTTTGTTTCTTGCGAACTACCGTCAATACAGAGATACTTGGAAAGAGTGATGAGAACAAAAGACTAAGTGCTCAGCATTAAATCAGCTATCTTTATTAAACTACTACTCTATACATATACACAAGGCTCTGAGTACTCCACTGAATAAGTTTGCAACAAATGTAAAATCCATAGAATGTGGAAGTGTGGTGTGAAATTATGTCTCCTGGACATTCTAATCATGAACTAATAGGTGCTATGATTACCTGAATAATAATTACCAAAGATCAAGCCACTAAATTCCTGCCACAAAAGAGTAAATGATCTTCAAGCCCCCACAAAGTAAAAAACTAATGACACTAGATAACTGCTGAGGAACATGGAATCGTTCTTGGATACATGAACACTGTTAACTTTTCCATGTTCAAGTAGATGGGCCCATACCTAAGCATAAATGAATAGTTATATTTACTGAGTTATAAGATCATACAAGAAATTGAGAAAGAATAGAAATGTGTTGGGGGAAAATAGGAGCAGCTGTTAAGTGGAAAGTGAGTTGATATTGTATTTCATTGCACACAAATATGAAAATTTCAAAATTAGAGAAAGATATCTTAAAAATATGAAAAAGGAGTTGCTTTGAGATCAGAGGTCACTCATACTGGAAAACCTATTATTTTGAAGTATCAGTATGAAAATAAGCAATAGTAAAATTACTAGAAATGTTCACTCTTAAAATAAAAGAAAATATGTTAAGCTTGTAGAGGAAAAGTATTTTGCATATTATGATAGTTTTACCTGGACATATGTTTCTGCATCACATGCATGCAGTAGTCATGGAAGTCAGAAGAAAGTGTTAGAATCCCTGGAACTGGAATTACTGATGATTTTGAGTTGTTAAGCATATGAAGAGAACCTATTCATATCCTCTGCAATAGGAAAAATTAATGTTCATCCTAAAGCCATCTTTCTAGATTGATCTCTGTGTGTGTGTCCCGACCTGCGGGACCTTTCAACGAGGGTCCGAGGGGGGAATCTGTTGGATAAATGAAGAGATAGGAAACAAGAGATACCTGGGAGTAAGACAGGATGCGTGATCAAGCTCCAAAGATGAACTTTATTTCCAAGCTTTTTATAGGGTACAAGGAGAAGAAAGTATGAGAATCTTAAACAATATAGAAGGACTCTTAAACAAAGTAACCAGGGCTAAAAACAGTGCTATAGGAGTGAGGAGTTTCTAGGCAGTACATGTTCCCAACCACCAGGACAGGTTACTAAGGCAACCATCTATGTTCTGCTGATTACCTAACCACAAGGGGGTCACGCTGTCCTGGGAAAGGATCCATCTCTTAGGAGACAGAACCTAAACAGAAGCCTAGTTCTCAGGAACTTGAAACTCAGGCCTACTTCTACCTACAAGCCTAACTTCTATCAAAGATGGCTTCTCTCAGGCTAATAAGAAAGCTGCAGATCCGTTGGTTCCTGACAGATCTCCACAATTTCTTTCAAGTAACTTTAAAAGTTTCTGTTTTACTTAAGTAGGCTATTTTAAAATGGCATGAGGATGTTTGCCAAGCATCATCCTCTTAAAGCACTTTATTGCTAAGCTTTATTAGTGTGCCGAGTTTCCTAGAATTAGATAAAACCCATAGCACACTTGTTGTAAAAGAAAACATTTACATTGTGTAAGATAATGATGGTACATATGAGGAAGAAGACATTTATGAAAAAGAATTGTCATAAATGAGTAGCAATGTTAAGTGGCCTTAGATATATGAAGAGAGAGAGAGAGAGAGAGAGAGAGAGAGAGGGATTAAGACACATGTACCACTGAAGGTGACAATAGACACAAAGTAAACAATTATGAGTTGAATTGGTCTCTTTTACACTATGAAGTTAAAATTCAATTTGTGTAATCCAAAGAATAACCAAAGGCACTTAAGTTATTAAGTCTCACATATATAACAAGAACAGGAAGGATCAATATTATATATATATATATATATATATATATATAATTATAACAAGTAATAATAAATTGTCCATCCTCTATTATGACAATTTAATTATCACTGTTAATCAACTGTATTGAAAAAAATCTATGATCAGGGAAGATTTGAACACATCTAATTTCCCCAAATACATATTTCAACAAATGAGAAATATTCTGGCCTTGTTATCCAGTAAAAATTATACCTTGCCTGTTATGATGATTATTTTCTATCTGGATATGTTTTCCTATTGTGTAAATCTTTAAAATGTGTCAGTACAGATAAATAGAATAATCAGCATGTTGCAATTAGCTGTGAGCCAGAGTATCCCTAAATCCTAGTAAGTGAATTTTGTTATAAAAGATAGATGCATAAATAATTTCTGTAAGTAACTACAAACAAATAGATCTGATTTTTATTTAACAAGGAAGAATTTGTTACAGATAGTGCTTTCAGATAGTTTGTTTCATGGGTTGCTTGTCACCAGGGCATAACATTATGAGGGAAGAATCATATAAAAGAGAAGTTTCATCATCTAACTAAAGACAGGAACCAGAATAAAGGGGAAGAGTAGCAGTGACAAAAGAACCCCAAGGAGCTGTACCCAGACTCCTTCCTATACATAGCCCCCACCTCTAAAATTTCAGTAATCTTTCAAAACTATATTGGTAACTGAGCATCAATTTGCCCAATTTGAACCTTTATGGAGGACATTTCATACTCAAACTGTAACACTTAGATACCACAACTTGAGAACAAATCATTCATGTGTGTGTGTGCATGCACGCATGTGTGTGTTATCTATAATATATATGATATACATGTATGTGATATATAGGAGACATATACATGTATTATATGTATTAAATGAACTTTGTAAATCTCTATTAATATTCTTACACTTCTTAAACAGATGACAGATACATGATAGATCAGGAGATAAATGGATCAAGAGATATATATAGATAGAACATACACATATGATAGAGAGATAGATGGATAGATAAATAGATAGATACAAAATATAAACACAGACAGACAGAAATTGAAATATAGAAATACACATATAGATATACATGTTATAGATATAGTAGTGGAGAAAGAGACAGAGTGATATATATATATTGAGAGTCAGGCAGACAGATGGGATATAATTAATTTACTTATAAGATATTAGACTTCAGTCTCTAAATTCCTTCAACTTCTAAGCTAATTTAATGTTTAATATTTATGAAATATTCAGCATGATATACCCACAGCCTACGACAGTACAAGCTTAGGAAAACACAAGTCAACACACTCATAAAGGCATGAATCATACCATACTAAAAATGACATCATACTTACAAGTTACTCAGCAAGCAAAAATAAACAGAGTGATTTAAGGGCAGGGCTTTATATGGATTTTTCACAGGAATGATAAGGCAGGGTAGAACAAATAGTTTACAGTTGCTACACTGATTGATTTCAGAAGACTCTAATTCTAAGATTGGGGCCTAGTTTTTAGAATATTGCTCTGGGGTAATTAAGACAAAATAATATGAACCACTATTGGGAGTTCAGGTTAAATAGAGGATGTATATTTGGAGTTGTCAAATTGCAAATTAAATATATTCCATTCCAGGGTCCTATACTAGCTCTTAGAATTGTGTACCAACAGGCAGTGTAGCTTGTTCACAGAGACAATGTATTTAGAAAAAAATACCAAAACATCATCATATATGTGCACATGTATAATTTACTGCATTTACAATCTCTAACAAATATTTTGTTAGGAATTTTTTAAGAAAACTAATTTATATCTGAGAAATCCCTAGAGAAATCAAGGCCTGCTTGTTTTAATAAAATTTAGGGCAAATGCAATGTTCCATTTATCATAATTTGTAGAAAGCAAAGGTCGTAATAATATTAGGGAAACTGTCATGATTTCATTTTCTTCAGATCTTCTAAGTATATGTAGGAAGTGTCAGTACATGAAAAGGAAAGAGTTATGTAAAACTTTTAATATACATCTTATCAGTCTATTTCACAAGTTTTTTCTAGATCTCACCAATTCTTTGGATTTTAATGTAAATGATATGTTTAAAAACTTTAGAATGCATATAAACTTCGTATTATATACTGTATTATGTATTACATGTAACTACAATGAATTTCATGTGTATATACTTCATGAAGATCTGATATAAAAACATGCAAGTATCTAGTATCTGCTCATTCAATGTTACCATTACAAAATAAAACCAAAACATAAAGAATACATCAAATTGATATAAAATAATTTTACAGTGAGTGAGAATTACTCATATTTGTTGTTTCACCTCAGATTTATGGAATTTAAGCTTCACATTCTAGGGCCACCCTTGTTTTTATCATTAAGACACATTTTGTCTGTCACTCCTTCCATCTCTCTATCTCCTTAGACTGTGTTCCCCAAAAAGCTCTATAACTCCAGTTATCTAACCCTTAAAGTTTTCTTGAACATTTTAGCCAATTAAGGCAGGAAGATAAACATCTTTAAGAAAACACATTGAACACCATAGTTTTCATTCAACTATTTGCTGAATGGAAATATATTATGGCTGATACGAAAGTAACATTATCTCACTGAGAAAATTCAGATAGTCAATCTTTTGGCTTCTGTTAATTCTGGCAGATAAACCCACTAAGTGCTAGCATCTTCAGGCTCAGCAAAACTTTACTAAATGTGAAGGAAAACTGAAACATTTATTGGGGACTCAGGAGATTAATGTTTTGAAAAGGTCCATGTATGTTTTTGCAAAGAAGATTAGAAATATTGAAAGAAGCAACAACATTTGTTTCATTGATGGAAAAAGTAATGTGCTATTAAATCATGGAAAAAAAACATTAAAATTGTCAATCTTGAGAAAATCACCTGTTTGCCCAGACAGTATTAACCAAAGATATATACCAGATAATTTAGTTTATTCTTTCTAGAGTAGTATTGGATCTATACTGTTGTTTTAAAATAGTATTATTTTTTTTGTACTTATGTTTATACAGAAAGCCCTAAATATTTGCTGCTGAACTCTATATAACTTACAGGATCTGTAATAGCTGCTTGTTCAAATGATAATTTTATTTCAAAATAGAGAATAAATCCCAGATATTGAGGTCCACTGATAAGAGAAAACTCTCACCAACATCATATCCTAGAATCTGGAGGACTTACACAAAGAGATGTCATCATTTAGTCCACCCACAACACAGGGATTCCTAAGGCCATTTGCAGTCATCTTTAAAATTGTTGGTTTGGTTTGAATAATCAGTTTCTTATAAATCCTTCAGGGCTAATTAAAGATAAAATTTTATTTTTGTGCCATGTTTTAATATTATTAGAAAATGGAATTAATGAATTAAAACTTAAGCTGCTGTGACAACTATTTTCATTTACCTCTTTTATTTCAGGTAAAAAGGTGATAGTATGTAAAGATAGATCTATACAATGTATGACAATTTATTGGCTTCAGTTATTGAAATAGAACATCACATCTCATGATTACACTGATAATTGAAACTCATTCTTTGAGTAAATCAGATTTTTTTAAAAAAATAGAATAGAATCTGGTTTTTAAACCGAATGGGACAAAATCTGAACATCAGACTACAGTTCAGAGTTGGTTTTACAGTTGTCTGTTGCCATGTTCTTGATGACTTTTGATGTATTAGTGTGGAAAGTTATAGTAACCTTGTTTCTAACACATGTAAATCTAAAATTTGAATTGAATGTATGAATGACAAAATAAATTTTAGACAAGGTAAAAAATTATAGTTTGGAATCACATCTACTCGATTAATTATTCAAAATCTATATGTAACTCAGATAGAGTTCTTTGTGTTTCATTTTGAAATTTGAAAATTGACTTAAAAGGTCATTCTTTAAGTACAAGAGTGCTACTATATCTATAGCAGAATGTGAATTCTGTATTCGAACGAACAGAATGCTCAACTTTACTTCTCAAATTTTCAAAAGGAACAGAGGTTCTCTTTCAGGTTTCTGAGAATTTTATGTAAAATATGGTATAGCTTGGGATAGAACCAAATCCAGGTAGAATGAAAATTCTGAATTAAAAAAATACTGGAATATTCTTTTGCCTTTAAAAATAAGATATTTATCTCTTAGAAGATGATGTATCCAGGATTTACTTCTTATAATATTCCATTAGAATTTTGCTTGTGTATTTTCCTCTTTTGTATTTCTTTTCTCTAAAATATCATTTGGAATAAATATATGAGATAATAGAACTATTTTAGTAAATGCATAGAACATTTATTTCCTTGAGTATGGCACAAGACATTCTCAGTTAGATATATGGCACAAATTAATATCAGTTAATGCTTTTAGACCATTTCATACATTCAATATTTTTACTCTCACTTGGCAGATGATCTCATCATTCCTTCCTATAGAATAGAAGACGTACATGTGTAAAACAGTCTTTCACATGAACTGGAAAGTAAATTAATGTAGACTTTGATACTAGGTAGTCAGATATAATTCATAATGTAAATGGAGATCATTTTGAGACTAAAATGTCTTTTTGTCATAATTACACTGAACTGTACTTGAAAGACTAGAAGATTCTAGATAAATTCAGACATAAGTTCACTTTATCCTTGTCTTTATTCTGTGCTGAAATAACTTGTTTAATATGTTGATATATATCAACATATTATATCAACATATATATACACATATATCACACACACACACACACACACACATATATATATATATATATATATATATATATATATAATATAAAGTAGTTATAGAGACATTTTCTCATTTATAAGGGAAATATGTAATCTGCAAATACTTCTTTCATTAAAGATCCCATTTTTCATTTTCTCTACAAGGCAGAATATGAGTATCCATTAAGTGTGCAAACCTAACTACATATTTCCAAATGTATCTTAACTTATATATCAGAATAGATTAGCTGTATCCTCATGCCATAGAAAAGAGTTACTGCCTGGGAAATTAAGTCCAACTTATAAATTCTTGTAGCATAGTTCCTATCACAATACAAAGCTAATGATGATAAGTCAAAGCAAATTAGAAGTGCAAGCTTTGTTACCCTTCTGCCCTAATGGTATTGTCTTCTGAATACAGATGAGGCTAAATGATTTTCAGGGTAACATTACAATGCATTCTTCTGATGAAAATACATTTATTTTTTTCTACCTCATTGAATGGAGTTACATGTGAGGAGACAAATGGAGTTATTCTGAAGACAATGAAGATTTAACTGAGAAAATCTCATTTACAGTGAATTACTAAACCTCTGCTGATGCTAGCAGATTTGAACAAGTCAGTGTTAGAATATTTCTTACTCATAGGAAATTCTCTTGTCAGGAACCATGTGAAACAGACATAAATAATAGAGGGTCATTACATGAGCAAATTAGCTTTTTTAAAAAATGAGCATAATAACTCTGAGCTTTAAACAAGGCAGGTGTAATAAATGGACACATAGAAGTGATTTACACTAAATTTGTGAGTAATATTTACATTAATTCATAACAGCCAACATATAAAATCCCATGTTTGTACAATCATACTGACTTTGGTCTCAGATGTCAACATCTACTAGACAAACCCAAGTAAAGTTCAAAAAATACTCATTCTAGCTATTTTCTTATTTATTTACATATTCATAAATTTTAGTAATAGTGTTTGTTAATATTTTGAGAATTTCATACATGTACCTCAACTAAATCTTTAACCTAGGTGCCTTCTATTTTTCCTTTCCCAGTGCCCATAACTACCTCAGTATTCAGTATATCTTTCTCCCAACTCTTCATATCTCTCTCTCTCTCTCTCTCTCTCTCTCTCTCTATATATATATATATATATATATATATATATATATATATATATACATATGTATACACACACACACACACATATATATACAAAACAAATATATATATATTTGGAAAAAAGTGTTAATATATAGCTTTAAATAGTAAGTTAGTAGTCTCAATTTCTCATCAAAAAGTACTGTGAAGATAATTAGATTTTTTCAAAAATAATCTATTAATTCTTTCTCCAAAAAGCATGTCTCAATAACAATGACAAGGTAAAATGTGTTAAAAGAGGGATGAAAATGAAATTAACAAAAATAATAAGTGTCACTGTTTTACTATAATATTGAACATAAAAATTTTTAAATTAAATTTAATGATAAAAGTTATTTCATAATTGATTAAGGGGAAAGCTTAAGAAAGACATTAAGGTTTTTAAAGTGTGTGCATTTAACTTGGTTGTACATAACCAAGTTTAGTAAATAAACACATATATTGCTAAAGAAAGTAATTAATAAAAGAAGGCTGTGTATACAGACACATATTAGTCACAGCACAATAATAGTGGGTGACACAAACATTTCTTTTACAACTATAGCAATATAATTTTTAACTAAGATAGAAAAATCACACATGCAGTTGCTGGCAACACTGGTTAGCTGTATGTACCAACTGAAAATGGATAAATGCTCTTTATGCCAAATGCAAATCTTTGAAGCTGTTAGGGAAAGATTAGACATTTTAAAGTATAGACATAGTCATGCACATTTAGAATAATATTCTAATCTCTCAAGAAGTAATGCAAGAATGGGGATTAACAGTGGTTATTGCTCTAGTAGAAAACCAAGCTTATGTTCATAGTATTTGCCTAGAAACAAATATAACCTGGTAATTCTAGCACCAAGATATTTAATGCCATCCTTATGCTCTTTTGAGCTCCTATACACATGGTACACATAATCTAATGCAAGCACCCAGACATGAATAAATAAATCTTTAAAGAAGTGATGCCAAAAATTGCAAAATTAGACTGTGTGAAATTAAACAGCTTGTGAGCAAATAGTTGTAGAAATATTTAATCAAGAAAAGGAGTCCTCTATAGCACACTAGAGAAATGTGGCTAGTCATACATCTAACAGAGTCTTAATATGTATAGCATGCAATTATTTTTGAATTAAATGACATAGAGTAACTAAATCAACAAATGTGCTAATGAAATAAACAAATTTCAAATGTTGACAGAGAATAGATAAAAGTATTAAAAATGATAATATTAATAAGCTTCCAGAGAAATGTAAATAAAACTTTCATCAGGAATCTATTTCACCCTAGTCAGAACTGAAGTCAAGAAAATAAATAAATATATTCTTGTTGGTAATATACGAATGTAAACCCATTCAACCAACCTGAATATTATTAAAATTAATGACCTTTCTTGGAAAGAGTAGAAGAAGGAGGAGGAAGAAGAGAGGAGGAGGGAAGAGAAGGAAGAGGAGAAGGAGGCGGAAGAGCAGAAGGAGGAGGAGGAGGAGAAGGAGGAGAAAGAGGAGAAAGAGCAGGAAGAGGAGGAGGAGGAAGATGATGACAACAGCAAATATACCCTATGGTCCAGGTATAAAAGTCTTGGTGACTAACTATTAGCTTTCCAAGTCAATATACGAAATAAAACCTTGCATATTAACATTTGTTGCAGAACTATTTACATTAAGATATTATTAGTTATGTTATAAAACCAAGCTAAGTTTTCAAAACCAGTGAAATGGTAAAAAGAACATAGTGCATACACTACACACAATTCAACCTTTTCAACCATAAAAAGCAGTACTATGTTTTAGGAGAAAAAAAAAGAAGTCAATTAAGTATAAAGTTTCCAGCTAAATCAATCTCAGAAAGAAAAATTTTAGTGTTTTCTCATATATAGTTGTTCGATTGTGTAGAAATACAAGAAATCATATATTTATATATGTAAAGAAAGTATAAACTCACTGTCTAGGGAAACAAAAAGAAAAAATGCATCAGAAAAGAGAGTAAAGAGGGTATATGAATGTGCTAAAAGCATGAAACAATTGTAATAAAATGTCTTCATGAATCATAGTACCAAGCTCAGTGACTATAAATGTTAAAAATAAAAAGAAATTGGGAAAATCTTTTTCTAACACGTTATTCTGTGGTATTGTTTACCTCTGGTGCTGTGTTGTATTTCCTGTGTAAAAGCAGAAAATTGTATTTTGTTTATACATCCACTCTGTTAACCTGTGTCTTTTTATTGGGGAATTGAGTCTACTGATTTTCAGAGATATTAATGACCACTGGTTGTTAATTCCTGCTATTTTTGTGTTGGTTGTGGTAGTGTGTGTGTGTGTGTGTGTGTGTGTGTGTGTGTGTGTGTGTGTGTGTGTATGTTAGACAGAGAGACAGAGAGACAGAGAGAGAGACAGATGGATGAAGATGGCAGAGGAGAGAGATACTTTTCTAGTTTTGCTGTTGTGAAATTAATAATTTCTTGGGTTTTCTTCAGTTTAGATAACCTCTTTGTGTTGTAATTTTCCTGCTACTATCCTTTGTAGGGCTGGGTTAGTGCAAAGATATTGCTGTAATTTTGGTTTTTTCATGGAATAGTTTGTATTGTCCATCTGCTATATATAGTAGTCTGGGAGAACATTCTTGATATCTTAAGTACTGCAAAACCTCTCCCAAGCCAATCTTTCTTTTATATTCTCTGTTTAGAAGTCACGTGTAATTCTGATAGGTTTGTGTTTATAAGTTATTTGGCCTTTTCCCCTTGCAGCTTTTAATATGCTTTCTTTTTTCTGTACATTTAATATTTTGAATATGGTGTTGCAGTTGAATTCTCTTTATGGTTCAATCTACTTGGTGTTATGTAAACTTCTTGTACATTTAAATCCATCTCTTTCTTTAGGTTAGGAATATTTCTTTCTATGATTTTGTTGAAGATTTTCATATAACCCAAATTACCTAGATGACTTGTGTCAGGAATTCTTTTAGATTTCGCATTTTCTTTGACCAATGTATATTTTTCTTCTATCATATTTTCTATGCCTATGATTCTCTTCCACCTCTTGTATTTACTTGGTGACCCTTGTGCCTGTAGTTTCTTTCCCAGAAATTCTGCTATTTCCTAGATTTTCCATCTCTGGGATTGAAATTCAGGATAAAAGCTTTCAATAGTGGTATTTGGTAATGTCAATATCTCATATTCAACAATGTGTAAAATGAGTCAGATTAGAAACCTAGATTACTCATCTAGATATAGTTAATACCTTTGAAACACATTATAAATTAAAATAAACCCCGGTAGTTAGAAATAAATTTGTATTTTGTAAAAATTAAAAAGCACACTTGAATTGATCAAAGAGGAAATTTTTAGGAAAATGAATTTATATTTTGAGAGGAATAAAAATAAAAGACAATACACAATAATTTAAAAATATATCATAAAAAATCTGGCCAAACAGAGCCTTTAATTATATCAAAGAATAAAACACAACAAAATAATAAATTTCTTTTTATCTTAGCTAGTTACCTATCTATACAACCACATAATATAGTTTGAGAAAATGACTGAAGGAAGACAGATTAAGCAGGTTGGTCTACCACAATACGATGTACCATAAGATGTTCCATATTCCAGGGTGTGTATTTTCTTCTTGAAAATGATCTCATTTCTGGATAAGGTTGGAAAAAATAACTGATTGTGGTTATATTAAGAAAGCTTTGAACCAACTTAGTCTGGTTTTCATGTGACCTGTTTATAGAGTTATACCCTGAGAACCCAGAATACTTACCTAGGATTGGAATCCTGACTCCATCTTCATAGACAATGGTATGTGTAATCAGTGTATCCATCTCCTCTCTTCCCTTTCCTTTCTGAAAGTATAAGTCAACAAATCACTATAAGGAGACATTGGTGCATGATCTGGTATACTCCCTAGTAGTTCCTTATTCTGGTACAGACTAGTTATACATGTCTATCCCAGTTTGTACTCAGGTAACTTTGAATATTAAGAACACTAACATCCTCAACTTTATTTCTTATTATTAGTTTCATATATAAATTGTCCTGAGGAAGCCGGGCAGTGGTGGTGCACGCCTTTGATCCCAGCACTTGAGAGTCTGAGGCAAGTGGATTTCTGAGTTCGAGGCCAGCCTGGTCTACAGAGTGAGTTCCAGGACAGCCAGGGCTACACAGACAAACCCTGTCTCAAAAAAACAAAACAAAACAAAAAAAAATGTCTTGAGGATAATATGTTTTCAAATTAGAAATAATTGTATTTGAATGGAACATGGGCCAAACAGTCCCCACTGAGGCTCCTGTTATAAGATGAAGGACTCATCTATGATAACGACCATAGACTGACAGGCGAAATTAATTCCAGCTTCATACTCTCTCTAGAAATACTATTTCATGCTACATTTAGCAAATGCTTTATTATAATTGAACTTCTATGAAACTACACATTATGCAAATAAATTAATTATAATTTTTAGCATTACAATGGGCTAGTAAATCAGTTCATAATTGTCTGATACATAAACTAAATAGAATAACACTCTAAATTTCCCTGCTGAAGTGCTAATGCATAATTTGCTCATAGTAGTACAGCAGTAGGACAAAAAAAGTCAAGTCAACCCTGTATACTGAATCACTAGTACTGAGCAAACAATGAAATCCCTGTGATTACTAGTTTTGCTTTCTTCTCCCTTTTGAACACTGCAAATACACCAAAGGACACTCTTTAAATATATGTAATTTTTTTTCCTCAGCACCAGAAGTTATCAGAAGAGGCCATTAAGAGACTATTTTCCAATTCCTTCATCTGGGACCTCACTCTCAGTCCAGCGGTTACTGTAAAGTGAAACTTGGGTATTCCAAACTTTTGGGCTAATATCCGCTTATCAGTGAGTACATACCATGTTCGTTCTTTTGTGACTAAGTTACCTCGCTCAGGATGATATTTTCAAGTTCCATCCATTTGCCTGCAAATTTCATTAAGTCATTGTTTTTAATAGCTGAGTAGTACTCCATTGTGTAAATGTACCACATTTTCTGTATCCATTCTTCTGATGAGGTACATCTGGGTTGTTTCCAGATGGAGGAGTTGGACAAGGGACTAAAGGAGCTGAGGGAGTCTGCAGCCCCATGGAGGGAGCAACAATGTCAACTGGCCTGATTACCACCCCCAGTCCTCCTGGAGGCTAGACCACTAACCAAAGGATACACATCGAGGGACCCATGGTTTGGACCACATATGTGGCAGAGGAGGGCCTTGTTGACCATCACGGGGAGGAGAAGCCCCAGTAAAGGGGAATGTCAAGGTGGGAATATGGGAGTGGGTGGGCGGGTGAGTGGGAGGTGGAATTCCCTCATAGAGGTGAGGGAGGGGAAGGGGATAGGTGGTTTCCAAAGAGAAGACCTAGAAAGGGGGAAACATTGGAAATGTAATAAACTATCATAAAAATAAATAAATAATTTTTTTAAAAAGAGACTATTTTTCACTGGCAAAAATACGCCTTTCTGGCATACATATTGTTTTGATTTCGAATACTGATTTCTAGAAATCTCCTTCATCTATGAGCCTGCTTTATCATTCAATAATCATTGATGAAGAAAAAACTAAAACAATAACTTAAAGTACCTCCCATAATGTTACATTTCTGAAACACTCAGGTGGAATCCATTTCAACTAATGGCATACTCTTAGCATTCTGATGGAAGAAAAACATGCCAGCAGTAAAGACAGTACAGTACTGATAGGAGGTAGCAGATTTATCCATTTCCATGGAATGCCATAAAGCAAAAATAGAGAGACATTCCTTACGTTATGTTTATCTCCTCACTGTTGCCTCAAGAGTTTCTATTTAACATTTTTTCAATATAAATGTCCTTTAATAGGTAAAAAGAAGCAAGGTGACTCTTTTTATTTTATTGCTACAATTTAGTTGCACATGCACATGAAATGTTATATAGAACATATGTAATATATAATGGCATATGCTTTGACATGTTTGGTTGACAATATGTTCTTCATCCCATAGTAAATCATAAGAATAGCACCAACCTTCTGTCAGAATGTAAGCTAAAAAATAAGCTCCCTAAGCCCCAGGTACTTAAAACTATATAAAAGAAGAAAGCTAATTTAAAAGCAGTTTTATTTTGTGGCATTTGGTCACAGGAGTACAGTATATGATACTAACAACAAGGGGACTGGATGCTTGAAAATGCTTATCTGTGACATTGGAGAATTCATCTATATCTTTTAGTCTAAGCTCTGTCACACACACACAAAAAGCTTAGTGATCTACCTCTGTTAAGATATTCAGACTGTACTTTCTGGAATAATTAAACGCATTTTAATTAATTTCTGCTTTTTTTTCCTTTTTTATTATTAATTAATTTTATTTATTTACATTCCAAGTGTTTCCCCTTCCTGGACACTGAGTGTAAGAATACTGTGATAAAATAGAAATTTGAAAATAAGTTAAAATGGCTTTTGTAATTTTGGAATAATTTACACTTTTAAGTGGTCAGCATAAAATGTAAGTCTTTCATCATTGTGGTATATTTTTTGCAAAGTAAATATAAATCATATTTACTTTGCATCCCTAAAATGTCTTCTCCACATTTTCTGAAAATGGCAAAACATTATAAGGAAAATTAACATAAGCAATCAAATAAAACATATTTCTTATGATGTGAATGACATTAGATGACAAAATTGTTTGAGTCCTTAATTAAATATATTTAAAATATAAAAAGATATTCAGACTGATATATGTTAAAATAATATAAATTATACTCATTTATAAATTAAATAAAATTGTGTTTAGAAATGTTTTGTATTACACCTTGCTTGTTCATTTTTGCGAAAGCTTAGAAGCACACGATTAATAGTCATATAGCAAATACATATAGCATAATATTTGTCAAATAATAATCAATAAAAATTATCCAAATAGTTATATAATTATACTAGGAAAAGTTAAACTCTACACCAAAGCCTAATAAAGATAACATTCTCTCAACATTATCATAATCACAATGGGAACTGACTACTTTGTTTTAGAATTCTGCTAGATAATACCAGAATGAACTGTACCATGGGCTCATGTTAGCAGACATGGTCATATTGCCTTATATATTGATTATGCTTCTTCTATAATCTTAGGTTTACCCCAGTAATTTCCAAAGTTCCCAATGATATCTAAAATAGACTTCATGTACCTTTCAGGCAGTGATATTTTCCACTTTTCCATTATAGGTACTCTTTGTACAGATATGCTGATGAAGCTAAGTAAAACACTTTGGAGTGGATCATTAAGAATCTAAAAAGGCACTTACATAAAGTATAAGGTCTACTCATTCTAAAGTTGTTGGAGACACCCCACATTAAGCTTGAGATGCATGGAACCCCTCATGACTAGGGAGAAAAATATGCTGGGGGTACCTTGTCTCAGAGCTCAAGGTTACAGCCTCTAGTGGGCTCCAGTATGAGTACTGAGAGGCCCCAAGGCCTGCTTGCTTCTTTGACTCAAACAACTCATGATGTCATTTCCACAACTATTCTTTGTACTTATCATTCTCCTTATCTATTTACTGTTCCTTCTCTTTCCTCCTTCCTTGATTAAAGTGGACTTTAGTGACTGGGCAAGACCTAGTAGCAGCCTGCTTGATATCCAGGACCTAGATGTTACCAATAATAGAAAAGTGAAAGCTGTTCATGAACTCAAGCAAAAAGTTTGTTGTAGTCACTTGCTCAAGGTGGAAATAAAAGTAACCTAGATCTGCGGGCAGAGATGAGTAAACCTGCAGCTGTTCCCCCAGTCTTAGTCTCAATTCTGTATAATAAAAACAGGATGTTTTTATTGCAAAACTGAGGATGGAATAACATACAGATATTCCCCAGAATGTCAGCAATGGGTTCCTTGGGTACAGCGATGATGGTGGCAGTTCCCTAGAAATTGTCCATACAGGTTAAGTGAGGATGTTTTTGTAAACACTCACATGGGGTCCTGGATATTTGACATGGATTGGAGAACCAAAGAATGCAAAGTTAGTAGTATGACTTCATGTTTGCCCTTTTATAGAACCATACTGTCTCATACATATCTGAAAGATATTGACTTTGTAACTGCAATACTGCTGCCCCTGACCTCACTGGAGAATGGTGGTCAGGAGGTTAAATAAAAAAAAAAAATGCTTGCTACAAAACTTTTGTGTTTGAGATTTATAGTTCCTTTTATCTGTTCTAAATCTGTAATATTCTGTATCACAAAAAATGTTGGCACAGAAAAATATAGAAGCATTTACACACACCCCTATGAAACTTGTAACCCAACTTCCTCATATGATTTCAATAAATGACTGGGGCTGAGTCAAGTCTATATGAGCATTCTGACACCCGTGTTCAGAAAACTCTGGAAAGCACAAGCCTGTCAGTTTCCTCAATTATTATGTTTTCTTACTTGCCTACCAGGTGTCCCTAGTCTTTGATGACCTCTGACTTCTGTCAAGGCTGGACCCCAGCATAATGTATTGAAAACTTACTCATTGGTCCTTCTCTTTGGAATCTTCCTACATGTGCCCTGAACATCTTTCCTAGTATAATATCCACACTGACTTCTGGTAAATCCTGTTATCAATATTTATAAATATTTTTCACTTTAAAAATATTTATATATTTTTTTATTTTATTGGTTATTTTATTTTATTTTATTTTATTTATATTGCAAATAGTATCCCTCTTCTCTGGTTCTGATCAGAAATCTCCTATCCCTTCCTCTTTTTCCCTGTTTCTCTGAGGATGCTTCCCCACCTCCCCAGCAACTCCCACCTCCCCATTTTGGCGTGCCTCATGGAAAAAAGGCCTACCCTACCATTGATGCCAGATAAGGCCATCTTCTGCTACATATGCAGCTGGAGTCATGGGTCCCTCTATGTGTACTCTTTGGTTGTTGGTTTAGTCCTTGGGAGCACTGGGGGAGGGTCTGGTTGGTTCGTATTGTTGTTCTTCCAATGGGGTTGCAAACCACAAAGCTCCTTCAGTCCTTCCCCTAAATCCTCCTCTGGTTTCCTCATGTTCAGTCAAATGGGTGGCTGTAAGCATCCACATCTGTATTGTTCAGGCTCTGTCATAGGCTCTCAGAAGACAGCTATATCAGGTTCCTGTCAGCATGCATGTCTTGGCATCAGCAATAGTGTCTGGGATTGGTGTTTGCATATGGGATGGATCCCCAGGTGGGGCAGTCTCTGGATGGCCTTCTCTTCAGTCTCTGTTCCACTCTTTGTCTCTGTATTGCTTTTAGACTGGAGCAATTCTAGGTTAAAACTTTTGAGATGTGTGGGTGGCCCCATCCCTCAACTGGGAGCCATGCCTAAACTCTGAATATGGTCTCTACAGATTATCCCCTTTATTTGGTATTTCAGCTAATGTTATCCCTGTTGGGTACTGGGAGCCTTTTGCTTTCCTGACATCTGGGACTTTCTGGTGGCTACCCTCAGTACTCCATCCTACATTGTTACATATTTCTGTTCAATGTCCTGAACCTTTGCACATCTATCCTGTCTCTTCCCACACCTTATACTGCCCCCTTCTTCCCATCCCCCTCCTTTCTCCCTCTCAAGACCCTCTGTCCCTCTATTTCCCATGATTATTTTGTTCTGTCTTATAAGTAGGACTAAAGCATCCACACTTTGATCTTACTTCTTATTGAGGTTCATATGGTCTGTAAGTTGGATCATGGGTATTCCGAGCTATTTTCCTTAATACCCACTTATCCATGAATATATATCATGTGTGGTCTTTTGTGACTGGGTTACCTCACTCAGGATGATATTTTCTATTTCCATCCATTTGCCTGTGAATTTCATTAAGCCCTTGTTTTTAATTGATGAGCAATACTCCATTGCTGTAAATGTACCACATTTTCTGTATCCATTCCTCTATTGAGGGACATTGGGGTTGTTTCCATCTTCTGGCTATTATAAATAAGGCTGCTATGAACATAGTAGAGCATGTGTCATTGTTAAATGTTGGAGCATAATTTGTGTATGTGCTCAAGAGTGGTGTAGCTAGGTCCTCAAATAGAACTATTTCCAGTTTTCTAAGGAATCTCCAGAATGATTTCCAAGTGGTTCTAGCAGCTTGCAATCCCAACAGCAATGGAGGAGTGTTCTGTTGTCACCTGCATTTTGAATAAGCTATTCTGACAGGTGTGAGGTGGAATTTCAGGGTCAGTTTGATTTGCACTTCCCTGATTACTAAGAGTATTGAACACTTCTTAAGTGCTTATCAGACATTTGAGATTCCTCAATTGAGAATTCTTTGTTTAGCTCTGTACCCCATTTTTTGATAGGGTTACTTGGTTCTCTGGAGTCTAACTTCTTGAGTTCTTTGTATATATTGGATATTACCCCTCTATCAGATGTATATGGTAAAGATCATTTCCCAATCTGTAGGTTGCCAGTTTTGTCCTGATGACAGTGTCCTTTGCCTTACAAAAGATTTCAATTTTATGATATCCCATTTGGTTATCGTTGATCTTAGGGCTGAGGCCATTTCTGTTCTATTCAGGAAATTTTCCCTTGTGCTGATGTGTTTGAGGCTGTTTCCTACTTTTACTTCTCTTAGATTCAATGTGGCTTTATGGGGAGGTCCTTGATCCATATGGACTTGAGCTTTATACAATGAGACAAGAATGGATTAATTTGCATTCTTCTACATGCCAACCTACACTTGAGCCAGCACCATTTTTTGAATATGCTGACTATTTTCCACTGGATGGTTTTGGATTCTTTGTCAAAAAATCAGGTTACTCTAGGTTTAATACTGTGTCTTCAATTCTACTATATTGATCTACTTGCCTGTCTCTACACAAACACAATGCAGATTTTTTTCACTATTGCTCTGTAGCGAACCTTGAGGTCAACAATGACAATTCTCCCAGATGTACTCTAATTGTTGAGAATAGTTTTTGCTATGCTATCTGGTGGTTTTTTTTTTAATTTGAAATTTTCTCTTTCTATCTCTTCATCAGCTGTAGGAAGTCTGTGGTAGAATTTTTTGGTCATGTACATATACTATTATATCTTCTGCAAATAGTGATATTTTGAATTCTTCCTTTCCAATTTGTATCCTTTTGACCTCCTTTTGTCAATGCTCTGTCTAGAACATCTAGTACTACATTGAATAGATAATGAGAGAATAGACATTCTTGCCCAATCCCTGATTTGAGAAGGATTGCTTCAAGTTTCTCTCAATTTAATTTGCTGTTGGCTACTGGTTTGCTGTCTATTGCTTTTACTATGTTAAGGTATGGGCCTTGAATTCCAGATCTTTCCGAGACATTAACATGAAGTGGTATTGTATTTTGTCAAAGGCTTTTTCAGCATCTATTAGGATGATCACATGTTTTTACCTTTGAGTTTATTTATGTAGTGGATTACATTGATCGATTTCCATATAATGAACCATCCCTGCATTCCTGGAATGAATCCTACTTGGTCATGGTGAATGATTCGGTTTGTGAGAATTTATTGACTATATTTGCATCAGTATTCAAAATGGAATTGGTCTAAAACGCTCTTTCTTTGTTGGGCATTTGTGTGGTTTAGGCATCACCTTAACTGTGGCTTCATAGAATAAATTAGAAGTGTTCCTTCTGTTTCTACTTTGTGGAACAGTTTGAAAGGTATTGGTCTTTCTTGAAGTTCTGATAGAATTCTGCAGTATAACCATCTGGTCCTGGGCTTCCACTTGTTATAAGACTTTGAACATCTGCTGCTATTTCTTTATAACTTATGGGGTTGTTTAGTTGGTTTATCTGACCCTAATTTAACTTTACCACCTGATATCTGTATAGAAAATCATCTATTTCATCTATATTTTCAAGTTTTGTTAACCCTAGGCTTTTGTAGTAGGATCTGATGATTTTTTAAATTTTCTCAGTATTTGTTGTTATGCCTCACTTTTCATTTCTGATTTCGGTAATTTGGATAATGTCTCTGTGCTGTCTGGTTAGTCTGCCTAAGGGGATATCTATCTTGTTGATTTTCTCAAGAATCAGCTCCTGCTTTTGTTGATCCTTTGTATAGTCTTCTTTGTTTCTACTTGGTTGATTTCAGACCTGAGCTTCATTATTTCCTGCCTTCTGCTCCTCTTTAGTGTATTTTCTACTTTTTGTTCTAGAGCTTTTAGATGTGCTGTTAAGGTGCTAATATATCCTCTCTCCAATTTTTTTATGGAGAATTTTACAGCTATGAGTTTTCCTCTTCACACTGCTTTCTTTCTATACCATGAGTTTAGATATGTTGTATGTTGTGCCTTCATTTTCATTAAATTCTAAGTAGTCTTCAATTTCTTCCTTATTGATTCCCTGAGTAAGTTATAACTGAGTAGAGAGTTGTTCAGCTTCAATTTGTATGTGGACTTTTTGTTATTTATGTTGTTATGGAAGCCCAGGTTTAGTCCATGGCTATCTTATAGAATGCATGGGATTATTTCAATTTTCTTGTATCTGGTGAGGCTTGTTTTATGACTGATTATATTGTCAATTTTGGAGTAGGAGCCATGAGGTGCTGAGAAGAAGGCATATTCTTTTGTTTTAGGTTGAAGATAATTACTGGCCCTTTAAGTCTTCACTCTCTTCTATACCTATCATCCTTAGGTTTGGTCTTCTCATTGTGTCCTGGATTTCCTGGATGTTTTGGGTTTGGAGCTTTTTGCGTTTTGCATTTTCTTTGACTGTTGTGCCAATGTATTCTTCTGTACCAGAGATTCTCTTTTCTATCTCTTGTATTCTGTTGGTGATACTTGCAACTAGGACTCCGGAACTCTTTCCTAGGTTATCTCTCTCCAGGGTTGTTTCCTTTTGTGGTTTCTTTATTGTCTCTATTTCCATTTTTAGATCATGGATGTGTTTGTTAAATTCCTTCACCTGTTTGGCTGTGCTTTCCTGTATTTCTTTAAGGAATTTTTGTGTTTCCTCTATAAGGTCTTCTACCTGTTTACCTCTGGTCTTCTGTAGTTCTTTAACAGAATTACTTATGTCCTTCTTACAGTCCCCTATTATCATCATGAAAAGAGATTTTAAATCAAAATCCTTTTTTTTTTCAGGTGTGTTGTGGGTATCCAGAGCTTGTTGTGGTGTAAGAACTGGGTTCTGCTGATTCGAAGTATCCTTGTTTTGTGTTGATTATGTTCTTACACTTGTATCTTGCCATCTGGTTATTTCTGGTGTTAGCTGGTCTTGCTGTCTCTGACTGGAGCTTGTCCCTCCTGTGAGACTGTGAGCCTGGGTGTGTCAGTACTCCTGTGATCTTTAGTGTGGCATCACTCCTGGGTGACAAGCTCTTTCTGAGATTGGAGTACAGAAAACTATTGCACAGCACCAACTTAGGGGTACAAATTGAAACTGGAAACATCATGTCCCTGGCTGCTCTGCTGTTCCTGAGTTCTGTGGGCCCCAGGTGGGTCTCACTTCAGCCAGGTATTGGTGAAGTAGTGGTGAGCTTAGCACTCCTGGGGAACAAGCTATCTCTGGGCAAGGTGAGATTGGAATGCAGAGACCTCCATTTATAACTTTTTATGTCCAGTTTCATTTAGAAGAAAATAAAAATTTTTAACTGAATACAATGAAACTGAAAATGTTGTGATATGCTGATTTCAAGACGTCTCTTAAATATTGTTGTTTTGTTTTGTTTCATTTTAAAAGTTACACATTAACCCATAGACTCATAGTAGAGGCATTTTCCTTCGTGTGTGTGTGTGTGTGTGTGTGTGTGTGTGTGTGTGTGTGTGTGTGTGTGTTTGTGTGTGTTTGTATTTCAGAGGCACATATTGAGAGTTTTCATTCTACTGTTTACAGGGTTTTTTATTTATGTTATTTATTTTAATTTGCACAGGTTCTATTACTCAATCTGAAGCTTGTCATTTAGTCTTGATTTGTTGCCCACCAGGCCCTGCTCTGATTGGCATTATTTGAGGTCTGGGGATCTGAACTCATGTCCTATGCTTTGGCAACAAGCATTTTATCTACTGTCTCATCTTCCACGAATTTTGTGGAGTCATTGACAATATTGGAATTGTTCATAATTTCAAATTAGAATTATAAGAGTGTATTCCATTACTTTTTACCTCAGTATCAAACATTTTCAAGTCAGTAAGTAAGAATCATTCTAGTAGGCCCTTATATAATTTATTTTTTGTCTTTCATACATACTTACCCACATACACAATGGGCATCTAGCAAAATCCTATCATAAACCTATTCCACATATTGACTTCTTTTGGGATACTCAGGGGAGCATTTCTTAATAACCAAAGTGTGAGATACAATGAAAATATTCACTATCAATTTTGAAAGGTCTTGTGGAAAGAAACCATGACTACTAGGATCTAGAGTTCACACAACTCATAAAGTATCATTGTGTTAATGATTTTTCCATTTTGAATGGAAACGAGAAAAGAAATTAAGTGTTTCTGAAACACCAAGGTTGGAGTTTCAACCTTAATATTCTCTCTCTCTCTCTCTCTCTCTCTCTCTCTGTCTCTCTCATTCTTCTCTTTCTCCCTATCACAACATCATCTATTAAATGTTAATTAAATGCTAATGTTCATTTGTCTAGAAGTGGGATTTCGAACCTTCTTTCCCCCTTTGTGCTAGTAAGTTGACTAGCTACTAATTGTATAGGTCTTGACCATGCTGTCATAATCACTAGGAGTCCATATCTACATTTCCATATTCTTTTAGTAAAAGAGTTTACCTGGTGTTATGTGCAAGATCAAAGTCTTACTATCTTTCTGTTCCTCTTCTAAAAAGATCCCTGAGCCCTGTTTTGGGTGTGATTTGAATGGTTGACCCACTTAGGGTTTTCACTGTCTGCTTGTTTAATTAGAATTCTCTCTTAATTGCCAACTACTTCAAGGAGAGACTTCTCTTATGAGTCTTGGTGGATATAATGTTCAATGGGTAGTGCAGTAAGTCATTAGGAGTTGTTTTGATACTTTGTCTATTTAGTAGAATCATTGTATTGGATTCTTCCCTATGTTCCTTCACTTAACTCTCCATAAGTTCTTAGTTCCTCTATCAGTATCAAATATGGATATTATCCCATGGAACAGGACTGAGATACACTAAGAAAGTGATTAGTTATTTTCAAAATATTTATGTTACTATTGCACCATTTAGCATCTCTCATCAGACCAGTTGCTATGGTTTGCATTGTTCACAACTGGGGTATATTGAGAATTACGTTTCTCCTACTGAATCATCCATAGCATTGTCTAGCAATATGTGATCAGTAGAGATAACACTTCCAGGTAAATAAAATCCTGATTTCTCCATTGTCTTTTAGTCTTGGAAAGGATGCCTTCAGATATATGGTGTTTCATTCAGGTTATGGGGAATACTCAGGAATAATCCCCCTCAATGCTTTGAAATCATGTCATTGTCCAATGACTCAAAAAAAGTCCTTACTTTCAAGTATGTAAGGCAGTCAATATCAAAGACAATAAGCAAAACAAGCAAACAAAATTCCTTGTTTATGTTAATTTCATTAAATGCAAGCTTTGTTGCAAATGGAATTATTGTATTATCTACTTTAATTCTGGAATATGGGATTATGAGCATCGTTATGAAGTGGATATGTCCTGAACCCAGAAATAATTGAGATATGAAGCCACATCTCAATATATCTGGGTTAGTTGTAAATGAATTGTTTGAAACTCAAGTCAAGTCAAGTACTCAATATACAATTGTGCAAGCTGATAGCATACTTTCTTTGTTCCACTGTATACCTAATAGAATGCCAAATTGATGCTAATCTTATTTTGTTTTTGTCTCCTGTCAGAATGTCCTCTCAGATAAATGTCTAACATTTCTTCAATCACTTAATAGCTTCATACAAGAGCACTGATCTTCATTCTTGCCTTTAGTCTGCAAGGCAAGGGTGAATAATAAGGTCTGTAGGGATACAGCTACTTCACATCATTTTCTGAGGTACGTGACTATGAAACTTGGTTTTCCCAGCTAAAAGAGTTATCTGATAAGAAACCATCATCAAGGTTCTGTTCCATCAAATGCAAAGGCACTTAATGATTCTTTTTGCTTGACTCTCTTATACCCTACCTTTTGTCTGTTTGTTTATATTTTTGTTTTACATAGAACCCTTTCACATGTTTAACAGCTGTGTTATATTTGTACTTCATGTTTCCCTATGAAAATATTTAACATTAGTAATGCTTCAGCAGTGATAGCCAACAACCTTTCCAAGTATCTATTGAATATGCTAAGAAACTTAGTGCCCTCCTCCATCCCCAACAGACAGAATTCAACTTCACAAACTTGATACAAAGTAGATTACAGTCAGTAAAATGTGACTTACACTGTGGTCTCTTCTTTGTCTTCACCTAAATTTATGTTTTAGTTTAGGTTAATTGTGGCAAAATATTTATCAGAATGGTAACATGGAAATAATTGGAGGAGGGATTGGTAGAGTATGAGACAAGAAGGGTATTATACGATATAACTGTAGAGAAGTAGTGTTTCCTAGATATGACAAGAACATGAGCATATTAATTGACAGTACTATCACTGTATGCATAAGACCAACTCAAACAAAATCCTAACCTTAATGGGAAAGAGGCTCATGAAGGCCCAGCTCTCAACAGAAAACTATTGACAGTTTATGGCTGCTCGAAGAGACACTTTTCTTCAGGGAGGGTACTTTGCTTCAGCAGACAGTCCTATACTTATCTACATACTGACAGCACTAAGATTCACACTTTTTAAGTGTCAACATAAAAAATTGGGAGGGAAATATATGGACATAGAAATATTAGCGGGAAGGTAAAGGAGGGTGGATTAATCAAAACACATTTTGTATTCATATGAAATTCTCGATCATTAAAACTGAAATCACAGGAATTAAAAATGAGCCATCTGAGCTTGGTCTCTGTGTGGATCTCCCTGCAACTAGAGTATGGGCTGTCACTGACTCTGTTTCCTATGACCTCAGTGGGAAAGGATGTGCCTAGTCTTGAAGTGACTTGAAGTGCAAGGGTGATTTGGTACTCAGTGGGGGGCTCCCACTTCTCTAAGGAGAAGTTAAGGGGGATAGCCAAAGGGGCTCTCAGAGGAGGGGACTGAAAAAATCAGGGTGGGTGTGTAGCAATTGGGATATAAACCGAATAAATAAATTAATTAATTAATTATAAAAGAAAAACATGATATAAAGGAAAAGCTGAAAAGATATCAGCCATCCATCTGTGTTCATAATTTTATTTATGTCTACATTGTGTAATGCATTCTTCTCTGCTATGTGACACAAGTTGAACCAGGGCCACAAATCACAGATTGTTAAATATTCAGCCACTGAAGAAGCAGCCTTGAAAGCTTAAGTTCAATGTATAAGATACCTAACAAGTGTGCCTACATTTCTGAAACTCTAAAGCTGATCTTTAATACATATAGGAGTATAAAATATATAGATCTAACCTAAGTTGAAGTTATCCTTCATCTTGTCACAATTACTAAGCCTTCTGTTCTTTCTCTCTAGGAAAAAAATATTTTATACCAGAGGAATACTTTTTATGTTTGTAGTGCAAGGCAAATCTGTATTATTCAGCTATATCCCTAGCTTGAAGAGTAATATCACTCCCACTCTGCTTCACAAAATTTGCTTCGTGGCTATTCTTTCCTTTTTAGACATTTTGAAATGTGGTCAAACATCTCTACAAATAAATAAACCACTACCACAACAAAAGCAAAAACAAATCAAGTAAATTTTTTTAAAAAATGACTCGAAAACACTTTAAGCCACTTGACACAAAGTATTTTCATCTAGAATTCAAAGACGGCATTTTCTGTATAGAAATCTGAGTCTACATAATGTAGATTAAAATAAAATTCTGAACATTTTGAATAATGAAATCTGCTTAACAACTGAGTTATGAATATTACAAAGATGTAGAAATTTCACAAGATAGTGTTGCTTCAAAGAGAATGAAGCTGAGCCTTGTAGACAGGAGCTGGAACTAAAGTGCCACAATTACCCCTATGCTTATTGTCTGTCTCCAACAGTAAGACCTCTGGATATAGTGCTCCTAGCTTATAATGAAATAAGGTGAGGCATCAACATTAAAGAGTGGGTACACTTATTTGCAAAATTATGCTTGTTTTCAACACTTATCCTGTGGATTAAATATCAGCTTTGTTCTGAATCCTTGACAGAAATAAAAAGCAGTGTCTTATTTCAATGATCAGTTAAGGAGGTCATATAATTTTCCTTCTGATTCTGGAAGAACAATTTGAAAAGTCACTACAGATTCCCAACACATATTATAAAATGACAGAAAAGCTTGTTCTTTTCCTTAGTAAGTAGATATGAAATTTTCTGTTTCTTATGGAAATAATGAAGGAGAAGGATTGGGGTTGAGGGAGAGAATTTGGGAAAAGATATCTAGAATAAGGGTGATTTGAACTAATGAAGGCAATGCTAACAAAGTCTCCAAATAAAGAGAGATATGGAGTTCAAACTAGTTATAGTTTGTCACAAAATGAAACTCTCAGTACTAAAATAGGGTTTTATCCAATGACTTCTGGCCAATGTGGTCTCATGGAAATCCTCAAACAACCAATAGGCAGTGCTCTGAAAACTGACAGTAGTACCCCATTCCTGAAGATAACCCACAACTCATAAGAGGTTGAGTTGGTACCTACAGTGTCTCCATAGAACCTTCACATCTGTCATCTACAATCTAGCCAGTCTGCAAAATAAGCAAGGGTAATGGTGTCACAAAGCATCTAGGAGAAACCAACCAATGTCTGATTTGACTTAAGGCCCACTCCATGAAATGAAACCCATACTAGATTCTCCTTGGGTAACCGAGAACCAGTGAACTAGTATAAAACTAAACATGCCTCATTTTTTATTTCTTATTTTTTTTAAAAGTAATGATAAAATATTCTGTATGATGTTCAGATATAGTCATAGGTAAGTGCCCTCCTCAGCCACCATCAGAGAAGCTTGCCCCAGCAGCAAATAGAAAAAAATACAGAGATCTATAGCCAAACATTACACAGACAGTGAGACTTTGGAGTACATATCAAAACACTGGAATCTTTCCATTTAAAAATGAGAAGAGGAAGTGGAAAGACTGTAAGAGCCAGACATGATGGATGGAGCATACCAGGAGAACAAGACCCTCTAAATCAACTAAGCGAAGCTCATTTGAATTTATAGAGACTGAAGCAGCAGTCCCAGGGCCTACATGGATCTACATCATGTATATGTATTATGGATGTATATGTAGGTGTGTATGTGTATGTGTATATGTATATGTATATGTCATAAGTTTTAGTTCATTTTTTTAGAAGACCCCAGAAGTGAATTAGTGAGTTGGTTTCTGCTTCTAGTTATTTCTCTTGGGGATTTTTTCCTTCCTATTGATTTGCTTTTTTCAGCTTCAAAACAATGTTTTTGTTGTTGCTGTTTGGTTTTATTTTATGTCACCTTATGATATTTTATTTTGTTATGTGTATATGTTATCTCTTATAAGTCTGTTCTTTTCTAATAAAAGACAGAAAGGAACTGGATCCATATAGGAGGAAATGTGAAGAGTAATCAAAAGGTGTAGAAAGAGGAGAAAGTGTAATAAGCATATGCTGAAAATTATTTTAAAATTCAAAAGAAATAATAACAAAAACATGGCTGCATGCATATAAAGCATGCAATTATAGATGCAGTGGTAGAAAACATAATAT
>CM052705.1:12523767-12566408 GCA_028551405.1 Uromys caudimaculatus | reverse complement strand
TCATCACTCAGATGTAATTAGAGTTACATGAACTTAAAATGTCAGACATATTTACCTTTCATAGGCAGTACAACTACATTTCTTAATTGAGTTTCTAACTTTTCTTAGAATACTGCTTGAAAAGATCTGGAGTAGAAAAAATAAACTGGATTGTCCTATGCTACCTCCCTATGTGTTAAATGTTTATTATTTGTAATTAAGCTTAATAAGGGAACAAAACAACTAATCATAAAATCAATCATATCAAGAATCTTGTGTCATCAGCTTTCCTATGACATACATATGTATATTTTCAAAGATCACCTCTCTTCCTTTTGTTTTTAAAATGCATCATGTAACTTTTTCATTATGTACTCATAATGCATTTTTCAGCTCACCACACAAGATTTTTGTTTATATTACCATCCAACAGGGAAAATAGTATTATACAATCTAATATTTTGTTACAATGAAATTTAATCACTTTGTTTATCAAAGTAACTATTTATTGCAAAAATGAAATTCCACAAATGCCACATCAACTGCATTATGACAAGCATAAATCAATAAAATAACATCAAATGTGTGTAGATTAAAATAATTCTTGAGAACATTTTGAAATGCCTGAAATGCATTTGCAGCATAATCAAGTTCCTTTTGCATGCATTATTTTAGCATGAAACTGTTCAGAGGTCAACTAAGGTTTTTTTGTTTGTTTGTTTGTTTTTTGTTTGTTTGTTTGTTTGTTTGTTTTTTTGCTTCTGGATATAACGTTGGAGAACACAATTTGCATCATAAAAGTTTGAGAAATACATTTAAATTCTTGGGAAAATGATGAAAGACAATGATGGTGTCTTATACAATAACTCAGTAGAACAGTCAAGCCTCAGAATTCTAACAAGTGCCTGTAACTAATGCTATGGTTATTAAGACTGCAAGTGACATATCCAATGTGGGAGTGATATGAAACATTAGATGTTAAATTAGAAATATGGAAAGGAGAGCAAATTATAAACACTGTTGGAGAAGAGAACTGATAGATAAATTGCATATAGCAAAATATGAAAATAAATAATCTAACCAGAAATGGCAAAAACAGTGTAGATGATTTCTGTATATTTAGTTAGCATCCAGTTCTTGGTGCTAACCACATTCCAATGTTCTGAAAATTAATCTCCACGTCATTAAATACGCTTTATCACAGGCTTTCATTTACAGCATATTTTGTGAGAAGACTAAGAGTTACTCATTATCTCAAAATTATTAATAAATCCTCATATGCACATACTAACTGTACAAAATGACAAGAATTTTACTTTCAGTTGCCTTAATTTTATAGATTCTGATTAAACGTTAGTGGGATAATCAACTTATTCACATTATGGGGTCTACAATATTCTATCACATGTACGTTGTTATTGAATCCAAACACCCTGCAACGTCATGCCTTTTATGTTGATATATAAAACTCTTCTAAAAGAAAAAGAACTTCTCAATCTTTGTGATGTCTTTTTAGTTCAATTCCAATACCACTTGTTGCTTCAACTAATTAGCCCTAAGCATATACTATCTAACATAATCTATTCCTTTCTTGTTGTCCTTATTTTACTTTTTCAATTGAATTATAAGCAACTTGAAGGTAGTGAGTTTTAAAATCCCCTCAAGGCATCTTTCAGTATAAGGTAAAATCACATCACTTATATTTCTTATTAATAAGTATTTTTATTCATTATTTTGTACCAGTAAACTCTGTAGTCTATTCTTTTGTTTTAATTTTACATGTGTGTTCTCTATTTAAATCATTTTCTTCACTCATTTTGGGTTACAAACTTGTTTTGTCATTGTTCAGGCAATGCTTTTCCATATTTTTGAGATTTCATGGACACAGCTTTTCTATCTTACATAGAAGGTATAATCTTAGAGAAGACTGAGACATCTATTGTCTTACTCATATTCCAATTTGAATTCCACACATATTTGTAGGGATTTATAAAATAATCAATAAGGTTTAAGTGGACTTTGTCCCCCTCAGTTATGATCCTACTATCTTATGATTATGATTTGTTAAAATAATATAATTGGCAAGTAAATCAATTGTTTAATGCAGAACAAACTGTTTTTACACAATAAGCTTTATAGTTAATAGTATTTCATGACATATGGCATGAGAGTAGAAATGTAACTATGCTGAAAAGGTGGGAATATGGGAATGGGTGGGCGGGTAGGTGGGAGGAGGAATTCCCTCACAGAGGCGGGGTGGGGGAGGGGACACGGGGTTTCCAAAGAAAAGGGGAATCATCGGAAATGTAAATAAAGTATCAAAAAAAAAATACAAGCCACATTTTGTTCCCTTATAGTAAAGAGTTTTGAAAGTGGCATTTCCAAATCAGTCAGGATCTTCCAGATTTTTTTTTTTACTGTGTTTGGTGTAAAAAAAAAAAATTAAAAATTAAAAAGGCCTTTTGTCTTCAAAAAAAAAAAAAAAAGAAGAAGAAGAAAGCAGAATGAGAGAGAATAATGGAGAGGGAGATATAGTCAAAATATATGATAAACATAATTGGAAATATCCTCTAAAACTTACATAACAAATATTCAATGATATTTTAAAATTAGGTTTTTAATCATGCATAATTCTTATTTGGAGATGAATTAAAAATATCATTGTAAAACCTAGAACCCTAAACTGCTAGAGGAAAAAGAAGTCCATCCTAATATATATGCAATGGTGATATCTTTTTTAAATGAGACTCTGATCACTCAGAATATGTTGACAACAACTGACAAAAAAATTCCATAAAATTGTAAAGCTGTGATATGGCAAAGAAGCTGTCAATCCAGTGATGATACCAACTATAAGAACCAAAAAACCTGTGTCCTAAAAGTATACAAAGAGGCTTGAAGACTAAGCAAAAAGACAATAAACAACCGAAGAAAAATGGAGCATGCCTTTATATAAAAAGTTCTCAAAAATATAAATATGTAATAAACATTTGTAAAAGATTTCAACATTGTTTTCCATCAGGAATATATATCTAATTTTCCTCTAAATATCTTCTACTGAGAGACCAAATATCAAATACCTCCCAGGATATAGGGAAATAAAATATTTACATACTGTTAATGGGAATGTCAATTAGTACAGTCACTATACAAATTATTGCAAAGGATTCTCAAAACACTAAAATTATAATATGATACAGTTTTACCAGTTCTTGGATTATAACCAAAGGACACATATACTCCTATAGAAAATCTTGTATATCTGTGTTCATAATGGAACAAACTACAGGCAATCTGTTAGAAACCATGTAACTCAAAAATATGAAAAGCAATGCAGGAAAAACACCCGATCCTTCCATACAGAGACACACATACTAAGAAAAATATATGTCCACATACACAATACAAAAAACAGATATATACATACATCTACACACACACACACACACACACACACACACACACACACACACACACACATCACACCATAACTAAGAAAAGGAATATGCATATATGAACTGAAGTAATACAATCAATTAATAGTTTGGTTATTATTCTCAACGCAAGATTCTTTATGAAAAAATTATAGGGTCTGTAAGGTAAAAAGTAATTACAAAAATATTTTAGAAAAATTGGAAAAACTTTTAAAGGGCTAGACTTTCTTCTTAAAATTAAAAATGTCAAGATTGTTCTCAGTCTTGAAGAAGGAGGCTTCAAATAATCTACCTGTGTTAAAGAAATTCTCATTTTATGTACCATTTATAGGTTTCCTAAGAGAATTGCACTGTAAAAAATGAAATAAAAAAGCATTTAATTAAATTGTGTGTTGGAAATAATCCCTCTTTTTGTGATATATATAAACTAAATAATAATAATTTCTTTATTTCTCTCTCCAACAAAAAGATAAATTGTCCCATGAAAGATATATCTTCATTGAATTAAATTTTCAACTTTAAGATAAGATACTTAAGATTATCACCATGCAGATAGTATTTAAAATGCTTCTTATGAAAAAAAATTGCAAGTTAATCTTAAGGTAATATTGTGGTATAAGCTTGTAGAAGAATATTACTCTGAAACTGATTTAATACCTTAACATACAAAGCTTTTCTAATGATCTCTTGGGCTCATAGTAATTCCAGGTATTTAGAATTTACTACCACTTAACCCCTTTACCCAGATAAAGTCACTGTGATCAAAGATAATACAGTTTAGAAACTGTGGCATTTCCTAAAAAGACAATCACAGGAATGGCCTTAAGGAATTTACAGCAAAGTCAAAGCTTCTTCAAATAATTTATTTGCTTTCAAGCTCTGACTTAGCAATAAAGAAGTGTACTGTTGAAAGGATTTAAGACAGCAATCTGTGGATCCAGGCTATCTGAACTCAAATTCTATTTTCTTTCTTAGGTGTGTGACCACAGATGTCATTTTTAAACTAGCAGTGCTGCATTTTTCTGTCTGAAAATAAGGACAATAATAGTACTTAGTGAATAGAGTCATTGATCATTGGAAAAATATCTATATACTATGTCTATGTCTATGTATATGTTTATGTATCTATCTATCTATCTATCTATCTATCTATCTATCTATCTATCCCATCTATCTATCTGACATCTATATACTAAAATCTGATATTCATGACATTGTGGCTCAAGAGAACCTATACATAGTCCATTGTTATTTGATTCTAATTATTTGGATTTGTTCTTCCTGGACCTGTTACATATTGTTGGCATGTATATGTCTTCCCTGGGTACCACACTTCTACTAAGCAATATTTCTGCAAATTTTGCTATCTCAAGACATTATTTCTAATGAGGAAATTAATGTCAAAAGAAGCACTGAAGGTGAATTTATCCCTATGATGTTTATAGATTTAACTTTATGTGCAACCATTTCTTATACAAAACAATAATAAAGAATAAAAAAAGCCTCTCTTAAATTTGCAGAAAGTATAGAGTTGGCTTACAGAAATTCATCATGGAGCAAGCTGTAGAAAAGCTTGTGTGTTACACTCAGGTCCTTTGGAATTAGGATATTTGAGGTAGGAAACAATGTATTTTGCTGAGTCTATTTTGCCAAAATTAATCCCTAAGGTGAAAAACTATTACAAAATTTTGATATCTGTGAATGCCTGAGTCAGGGGGTAAATATAAATATATTTTATTGAATACATCACAGTTGTTTCCATGGTGCTATGCACAAATCCCTATATCCTGAGAATATTAGTAAGATTTATATTGTTACTTTTTTTTTCTAGAAAAATTTGACATAGAACATTCTTGTTAAGGACATTTGATTATATAGATCTTCGGGTTTGTCACACATCAGGGTGCTGTTTGACTCTCAGAAAGGCATGAGAGCAGTACTATTCCCCTATTTGATTTGATCATAAAACCCTGTTTATTGATCTATTTATTTTTACATTATTGTACTACCGGGGAATTTCAGAGGAAATTTTGAGCAGATGTTTAAAATAAGAGTATCAAGGTAGCAATCAATCAGGTAAATGGTGATGATTAAAAACTATTACTGTTGTGTTTACAAAGAAATTGAAATATTTGCAGTGAGAAAGCCCTAGATAAACAGGGTTGTCAGATTTTATATTAAGACACTATTTGGTAGAATTCTGAAGCGTCTATCCACTGGTTCTGTTTCCCCTTCTCTGTGCATTACAACTAAAGTCAATCCCACTGGGTCCTGTGAGCCTGACATTTCCCTGGTGTCTGGGACACTCCAGTAGCTATACCCAGTTCCTTATTGCCCCTGCTACCTAATTTTATTTGAGTTCCTGACCCTCTGAATCTTCCTCATGTCACCTCCAGCTTCTGATACTGCCACCCCCATTTTCTCCTCCTCCTCCTATCATCTCAAAGCTGTTTTGTTTTTCCTCTGCAAAGGAAGAACAGGGACAAAAATTGGAACAGAGACTGAAGGAAGGGCCAACGGGGAACGGCCCCACCTGGGGGATACATCATGTCTGCAGACACCAAATCCAGCACTGTTGCCTGGGTCAACAGGCACCCAGAGACAGGAACCAAGTGTGGCATTTCCTGGGGAGGTCCCGCCAGAAGCTGCCCAATGCAGATACAGATGCTTGGAGCCAACCATCAGGCTGAACTGGGGAACCTGGAACCTGGTGGGGGGAGCTAACAGAATTACTGGAGGAGTGGAGGAGGATTACAAGCCCATTGGAAGAACAACATAGGCTGGCCTGACCACTTAGTTCTCCCAGAGACAAGACATCCCACAAAGGAGTGTACCTAAAGGGATCAATGGCTCCAGATACATATGCAGCAGAGGATGGCCTTGGTAGCCAGCAACAGGATGGGAGGCCCTTGGTCCCAGTGAGGTTTGATGCCTTAGAGTAGAGGGATAATGGAAAGGTGGGGCCAGAGAGTGTGGTTGCATGGGTGAGCACTCCCCTACCAGCAAAACAAAGAGGGAAGGGCAGATGTGGGATGGGGTGATGGTGGAGGGATAACCGGGAAGTGTGATATCATGGGATGGGGTGGGGGTTACTGGAGGGCTTAAATGGGAAGTGGGTTATCATTTGAGATATAAATGAATGAAATAATTAATATCAATAAAAGAAAAGAAAAAAAGAAGCAAAAAAAAAAAGAATTCTGAAGCTTCAGAGAGTGAGTAACAAGAGATGAAAAATTATCAACAAACAAGCTCTTCTTACTCTCTGAGTATCTTCATTTAGTGGTATTCAGATTAAAGTAGTGGAAAATATGTTCACAGAGACAGTGCTTCTATCTAATTCACACACAAAAAATGTAAGAATATCTTACAGATCATCTCTATTTCAGACAGATTTTAAAAAGATTCAATTAATTTTCACAAAATTTAGATATATGTTGATGCAACTGAGGTCTATATAATGAGTAGATGGAGATCTTCAAAGAAAAAACATATTTGCCTTTTCATTTTTAAAATTTTGTTAAATAAGGGAAGAACATTGTATTTTTAGATATTGACAAATTCCAGGTTTTAAAAACAAAACAAAACAAAACAGAACAAAACAAAGCAAAAAAAGAAAAAAAAATTGGAAAGTGTCAATCTTCAGATTGTATCTGGAAATTGAAAGGAAAGTAACTGAAGCAAATCTTTCTTGGTTTGATTTGTTTATGTATTTCAAATATTTGACAAAAAAATTGAAGGATACGAATTACAGATACACAGAATACTAAAAAATGAATGGGAGCTTCAAATTCATGCACTGATGGTACATTTTAATTTTTTCATCAAAAAAAAGATAAACATTGCAGTTTTATAGCAAACAAAAGCTGACATGTTTGAATAAGGGAAGCTTCTATACTCTATCAAGTGACAAATCATTACTTGCTTTATATTTCCAGTCTATGCTCTTTTTTTGCTTCCACATTCCTTTCTTTCTTAACTCTGATAGGGATATAGAAAGAGATACTCAAATATGATGGGAAAAACCTCATCATATTCAGTTAGAAGTCTGGAATCACTAGATTTAGTCTTTCAACCTATTGGAAATCACTAACGAGCTTGAAACATAAAAAATGCAAATGTTTGTATTATGGGAAAACAATAAGTATGATTGAAAAGAAGATATTTACTTCAAATAATAGATGCTGATGACAAACCTGAAGAAAACGTATGTGAAGAGTCATGAAAGGAATTGACTTTTTTTTCTCTTTGATAGATAGATGTTTTGTTATATATAACACATAGCTGAGGCACTTAGTTAGCTACATTTGACTCATGGAAAAGTTGAAATTTGATCAGCTATAGAAAATACATGAATGGACAAAGAATAATTTCTAGAATCTATCATGATTTACCATAAAGAAAGTAGTATTGAGATATATAATACAGCATTTTAAGCAAATTTGGATAAAGATTAGAACTCCTATTCACATCATGCTTACAAATTACATCATGATTATTGAGTCACTTTATTTTTTTTTTTAAGTTCTAAATTTAAACAGTAAGCAAAAAGAGTCTCCAAAGGAAGTTATCTATGAAAGCAAGTATGAATGTAGAGAGGAACCAAGATATTTAGACTTAATATAAAATTACTAGAAGTCTCTGGATGTTCAAATATTAGCAGAGAAAAAGATAAAACAAAAAGTGTGGATTAAGAAAATTACACTGCACCTGATAACTTTTGGTTGAAGGCCTATTTTATTGGATATTAGGATAACAACTCCCACTTGTTTCTTGGGACCATTTGCCTAGAAAAGTTTTTTCCAACCTTTAACTCTGAGGTAGTATTTTTCTCTGTCATTGAAGTGTGTTTCTTGTATGCAGCAAAATGCTGGATACTGCTTGCAGTCTGTTAGCTTAGGTCTTTTTGTTGGGGAATTTACTGCATTGCTATTGAGACTACTAGAGATAGGTGATTATTAGTTCCTTTTATCTTTATTGTACAATTAAATGTATGTGATTCTCTCCTTTTAGTTTTGTTGTGAGATGACTAATATCTTGGTTTTTCCTTGGTGTAGGTATCTTCCTTGTGTTGGAGTTTTCATTCTAGAATCCGTAGGGCTGAATTTGTGAAAAGATATTGTTTAAATTTGGTTTTATCATGGAATATTTTAGTTTCTCCATCTATGCTGAGTGAAAGTTTTGTTGGATGTGACATTTGTGTTCTCTTAGGGTCTGCATGGCCTCTGTCAAGGCTCATTTGGCTTTCAGAGTTTCAGGTGATAAGTCTGGTGTAATTGTGATAGGTCTAGATTTATATCATGCTTGGTTTTTTTCTCTTACAGCTTCTGATATTCTTTCTTTGTTCTGTGCATTTAGTGTTTTTTATTATTTTATGATGAGAAGATTTACAATTCTGGTTCAATAAATTTGGTGTTCTCTTGGCTTCTTGGACACGTATGGTTATCTCCTGTTTTAGGTTGGGAAAGTTTTCTTCTATGATTTTTTTGAAGATATTTTTGGATCCTTTGAGCTGGGAATCTTAGCTCTCTTAAATGCCTCTTATTCTTAGATTTGATCTTTTCATTGTGTCCTCGATTGCCTGAATGTTTTGGGTTAGGAGGTTTTTCATGGTTTTAATTTTCTTTGACTGTTGTGTTGATATCTTTTAAGGTATCTTGTACACCTGAAATTCTCTCTTCTAGCTCTTTTATTCTGTTGTTGATGCTTGCATCTATATTTCCTGGCCACTTTCCTAGGTTTTACATTTCCAGGGTCGCCTCAATTTCTGTTTTTTTTTTATTGTTTCTACTTCCATTCTTAGGTCTCAGACTGCTTTTAATTCATCCATCTGTTTGATGGTAGTTTCCTGTATTTTTTAAAGGGATTTATTCATTTCTTCTTTAAGGGCTTCTACCTATTAACCTATGTTTTCCTGCACTTTTTCAGTGAGTTATTTATATTCTCCTTAAAGGACTCTATTATTTTCAATTTAGGTCTGCGTCCACATTTTCAGATGTGTTAGTGTATCCAGGGCTTGCTGTGGTGGAAGTACTGGGTTCTAATGGTGCCAGAGTTTTGGGGATCCACTTCACCTTCGAATTTTCCTATTGTTGGGGTAGGAGGACAACCTTACCTACTTCATCTGACTCCAGCACTTAGTTGCATTTTTAGGGGTGGACCCCTCACCCATTTCTTTTCCATAGTGCCGACATGTCCTGTCCCCTTATTGGGAAGGGATCTTTTAGCTAAGTTGGGAGTTTCTATTTCTTTTGCTCCACCCATTCGACTAAACCCAAGCTTGCCAGCAGTTCCTCTGTTCCTTCTCCTAGCCAGTCAACCTACTAACATTAACACGTTGTTTCCTTTACCAGCTTCTCAGGTGGACCTCCGAGTTTGGGATGTCCAGAATCCCTCTGTTTCTAACATCATTCTCCCTGTTGTCATCCATTTACTGAACTCTACCAGGACCATGCTCTGTTAAGCTCTGGAGGACATCGAGACCACCCACCTTGTCTGAGGCTCCACTCTGGCAGCCGAGCTCAACCTCACTGGATTAGACATGGGTCTTCATCTCCTCCCTGCTGTTCATTTCCATCCATGGTAGCCCTCACATCTTGATATTTGAAGTTCAAGAAACCCCTACAGATAACAAACAGTCTTTCCAAATAGGGTCTGGAAACTGCTCCATAGCCAGATGCCAGGAACTGGCAAATTGCTACCATCCCTACATCTGTTATCCCACCTAAATATTATGATTTCTATGCTCACTTTTTCTTTGACCAGACAAAAAATTATTGTAAAAAATGGCCAGACAAATATGGGGGATGTCCATATTTGTCTTGTCAGATACATATGTTAGCATCACGGAACAATCACTTCTTGTATCAACAACACAAGACACTCTTTTTCTACATAGAAGACCCGTGGGATTCCAGGTGGGAGACAAGAGTTGTTGAAACAGCTGTGGTGCTTCAGAAATGACCTTGGCTAGATGTCTTGACAGCTAAAGAAGGTGGTCTTTGCCTGTTTCTCCAAGAAGAATGCTATTTCTATGTCAACCAATCTGGGATAGTGAAATAAAGTCCAGGAGCTACCGTCAGACATAAGGAATTTCAGGGAACATGACACCTCCAGTTCTGGGATTTTGGAAAACCCTATATGGAACTGGACACTCCCTTTCATTATTTCTTTCCTAGTCATTTTCCTGGTGTTATTATTTGCCAACTGCCTCAATAATCTTGTTTCTACATTCCTTCAATGACAAATACAAAAAAATTCTAACCAAACTATTAATCAGTTCCTGTTACAGGATTACCAGCCACTGCCCACAGAAGAGCTGCTGTCCACAGAGGAACCTGATGCAAACGTTTGCCAGGTGAACCGTGATGGTGAAAGTTAGCTACACCCCAAAATTAACAATGCCCCTACACAGCAAGAAGCAATTTAAGAGACATCACATCCTGATTCCCTTTGCACCATCAGCTTCCTCCCTCCCTTTTTTCTCCTTCTATTTATAGTAATAAGAAGGGAGGTATGTTGGCATCAGGACTGTCAAACTGGTGAAGTCACACCCAGCGACAGTGCGTCCTGCCCACCTGTTGCCAAGGCAACAACCACCATATTCCCAGAATCCACTTGGCCCACTGCCCACCTTTACCTGTGACTATGTCACTCTCCATATATAAATGGAAGACCCCTCTGATCTCTCTCTTCTTCTCTTCTCCTCTCTTCTTTCTCTCTTTTCCCCTTCTCTTCTCACTGTTACCTTGCCCCCCTTCTTCCAACAACCCCTCCAACATGGAACTGTTTGGCCTGGTGTGGTTTCTGGAGCTGCCAATCATCCCTGCCTATCATAATGCTGCACATGTCCACGCAGATCATTTTTTATTACAGCAGTTATAATGAGAACAAAGGGCTCTCTCGGAAGAGGAAAACCTGGGCAAATGAGAAGAACTAGATTGCTAGCATTGACTTTGAAGTGTATAACAGGTACTTGCTGTAACTGAGGAAGCCTAGAGACTAGGATATACTTTGATATACCACTACAGGTAGACATTTGTCCCTCTGCCTGACAAAAGAGTAATGACTAATTTTCTCAGATGGGATCAAGTTTCACAAATTCCTGAAGAATGCTGACTTTTTTCTCTAACTTCCAGAAACTCTCTTATAGTTCACATTGAGAACATTTATCAATATATAGATTGCCTTTTAGATATTAGAGAATTGGAGTTTCCTTTGGATCTAAAAATGGAGTCATGGGCCTTTATTCTTTACTTCCCTTTCAAATCCCACCCATGAAGTTTTTTTTCTAGAAATTGGCCCCATAATGTTCTGCTTCACAGTAAGTTTCTCAAACCATACCATCAGCCAGCCAGACTGATATCCTCAAAACTAGCATCTAAATAAGATGATCATCATAGATATTTGTAATAGAAGTAAAGTTAATACAATAAAACTTGCACAAATACTCAGAGTAATCCTAAGAGAAAAGTGTGAGTCCTACCAGTCCTGAGGATGTGCAGTCTTGGCTTGTATTTCAGTGAGGTAGTAGGAGAATGTGCTTAAGACACAGCAGGAAATGTCGACTTCCTATTAGCATATGACTATAGGATGAAGAAGATAAAGGAAATAACATTTGAGTAATACAATAAGGATGGGGCAGAGTAAAAAGATACTAATTTTTTTATAGTAAAGTAAGAACATATTAAATTTAAAATTAAAATAGTTGCCTTAACTAGCTACCTAAAAGAATATACTGTTATGAATGAATTTAAGAACAGATAATGCAAAATTTGTTCTTCTAATTATTTAGAGCGAGTAAGAGGACACAGTACTGGTTGGTGTTGGGGGAAGAAGAGACAAAACTTGGACACTGAGAATAAGAAAATTCTCCATATACTCAGAATTCTTGTTAAGGTGCTATAAAGAGCATAGATGCATAACTGTGGAATACATAATTTTAACACTGTGGGCGCTATGTTTCAAACCTGGGGAAAATGGCTACGGTGTGTATTTAACATATAAAAGCTGCACCATCTCTCTTGATACCTAGTTTGAGTACAAAAATATTGTTTTCCTCAACTCTAGGTTTCTAGGAATCTGACTAAATATTTTGTGTCTGTGTGAGTGTGTGTTTTTTTTTAAAAAAAAAATTCCTTAAGTTTTGTAATCTAGACATGAACTAGAAGTGACCTCACTTAATCTGATAGATTGACACTGTACTACTATGAGGATAATTTTGAACTTTGGGAAACTCTGTGGGTTTCTTAACCCTTTGGAATTGTGATATAGAACATTATTTATTACATTGCTTATATACAACAGAAAAACTTCTTACAGTGTTCGAAGGTGGGAAGTCTAACACAGAAGCATTGGTAACATTGAAATCTCATGGGAAACATCTCTCTCTGCTTCAAAGTTGGCTCTTCATTTCCATCTAACTCTTTTAGACCAAGTCCAGAGCTACACTAATCTCTTCTGTGGGGAAGAAATACTCTAGGGAGGATTTAAATGAGTTAAGCCCTCAAAAGAATGTCTATTGTTGACTTGGGCATGACCATGCCAAAGACTCCAATGCCTCAGCCACAGAAGTAGCAAAGTCTTATCTGTGTGAGGCTCAGAGGGGTGAGAGAGAACTTCTCTATAGTCTGAGTATAAAGGTGCATACAAAAAACTAACAACTGCTGCTTTCTCCTCCCATATATTTACAACCTGAGATTGCTAGTCTAGAGAGACGTCCCACAGAGATTTGGTAACTCTACCAAGCAAATACATTCACTGATATCCTAAGCTGCAGGCCTAGTCCTAGAAACCTACCATAAGAACCACCATACCATTAATGATTCCAAGATATTCTCTCTCTCTCTCTCTCTCTCTCTCTCTCTCTCTCTCTCTCTCTCTCTCTCTGTGTGTGTGTGTGTGTGTGTGTATGTCATCTTTCATTTCTTCACTACTGGTAATCAGAATTCTATGACAAAATCCCCATGGGTTGAAGTAGATCCATCATGAGATAATTGTTAATTCTAATATTAGTTAATAATCTTAATGGAGGAAAACCAATTCCACCATTTTGAGCCAATTTGAGGTAAAATTTATTAACTTATTAAAGACTTATCAAGAGATAGGTTTCCCCAAGACTACTACCTGGAATTTCACAGTGGAGTGGCACAGAAACACTTGTTGCAGGAGTTTTATAATGAAAAACCGACAGGCCACTTTATTTCCCAATGGGCTTTTCTTTTATTGGAAGAACTAGCACTCCCAGCATCCTGGGATATTACCTGGTCCTTGAGATGGTTGAGTTTACAGATTAATTTTGAGAGAGAGGGTTGGTTGTATTTTGTTATAACAATTAACATATACTTACAAAATGATGTAATTGCTGATTTTTATTCTGAAGAGTTTAGCCTCAGGAGGGTAGGGGACAGGATATTAGATTGAATTCAATCAAGCCCTGTTTCATACAATGATGGTTTCTGGCCTTTAAGATATGTGAAAAGAGGGTATCACCCCTTACTGAGACTTTTATTTTATTCTGGCTTTTAGGGGGCTAGATGATGTTGTCAACTTAGATCATGTGGCTCATTTAGTATGTTCAAAGACTGGTATGAGACACCCTGGAATCTGTATAATTAAATATCTGGGTACTCCAAAGTCCAGCCCATCTGACAAGTAGAATGAGCCATCAAAAACATTTTAAGACACCAATGAATAAAGCTGCATGTAATCCTGGTTAGGTACATTTCTGAATATATGCTTCAATTTTTCTGTAGTTCAAAGGCTGGACTGATTCTTTCTAATGTCATCCTAATAGATACAGACTATAATTTAATCATGGCTTTTATTTTCATTTCATTAAATTTTATTTCACTATGAAAAATACAAGACTCTTTTGATGTAAATTATTGCATAAGATGTGCACTTATGTAACATATTATTGTTTTCTATTTTTAAACAAAATCCTTTGTGTATTCTACAAACAAAACATAATAAACATGTTTAGAAATATATTTTTCTTGCATACTTAATGCTTGTTTTTTAGATATATGTATTTTGACTGGCATGAATTTAATACAAAACATACAGAAAAAAGCATTGTGGGGTAACAGTTAATAATAATAATAAAGAGGCCATGAATTTGAAGGAGAACATGGATAGGTATATAGGAGAGTTTGGAGAGAGGAAAGGGAAGAGAAAAATGTAGTAATTTTATTATAATATCAGAAAATTTTAAGGGAATAGCAGCAGTCATCAAAATTCTCACAATCAAAAAAAAAATCCAGTATAAGATGATTTTAGTGCAGAACATCAGTGAAGAACTAATACCAATACTCTTCAAGCTATTCCACAAAAAAAGAAACAGAAAGAACACTACTTAATTCATTTTATGAAGCCAAAATTATGTTTATATTTAAACCAAACAAAAACCCAACAAAGAAAGAGAACTTCAGACCAATTTCCCTTATGAATATTGATGTAAAAATACCCAATAATATTCTTGCAAACTAAGTCCAAGAACACATCAAAACAATCATCCATCATGATCAAGTAGGCTTCATCCCAGAGATGGAGAGATGATTCATTGTAAAGAAATCCATCAATGTAATCCACTATATAAACAAACTCAAAAAGAAAAAACAAATGATCATCTCATTAGATTCTGAGAAAGAATTTGACAAAATTCAGCAACCCTTCATGATAAAAGCCTTGGAAAAAACAGGTATGCAAGGTCCATATATAAATATAGTAAAAGCAATAATCATCAAACCAGTAGTCAAAGTCGAACTAAATGGAGAGAAACTTGAAGTAATCCCACTAAAATCAGGGACAAGACAAGGCTGCCCACTCTCTCTCTACCTACTCAATATACTACTTGATTTCCTAGCTCGAGCAATTAGGAGGTCAAATGGATACAAATCGGAAAGGAAGAGGTCAAAATATCACTATTTGCAGATGATATGATAGTATACTTAAGTGAGCCCAAATATTTCCACAGAGTATTCCTAAACCTGATTTAAAAACTTCCAGAAACTGGTTGGATATAAAATTAACTCAAACAAATCAGTAGCCTTTCTCTACTCAAAGGATAAGTAGGCAGAGAAAGAAATTATTTGTGACTTCACAACCATCACAAATAATATAAAATACTTTGATATGACTTTAACCAAGCAAGTGAACGATCTGTATGACAAGAATTTCAAGTCTCTGAAGAAAAAAATCAAAGATCTCAGAAGATGGAAAGGTCTGCCATGTTCATGGATTGGCAGGATTAATATAGTAAAAATGGTCATCTTGCTAAAGGCAATCTACAGATTCAATGCAATCTCCATCAAAATTCCCACTCAATTCTTCATAGAGTTAGAATGAAAAAATTGCAAATTCAATTCGAATGACAAGAACCCAGGATAGCAAAACCTATTCTCAACAATAAAAGAATTTCTGGGAGAAACACCCATCCCTGACCTCAAGCTGTATTACAGAGCAGAAGTGATAAAAAACTGTATGATATTGGTAGAGAGACAGGCAGGATGATAAATGGAATAGAAATGAAGACCCAAAAAATGAACCCACATATCTATGTTGACTTGACATTTGACAAAGGAGCTGAAATCATTCAGTGGAAAGAAGATAGCAATTTCAACAAATGATGCTGGTTCAACTGGTAGTCAGCATGTAGAAGAATACAAATTGATCCATTATTATCTCCTTGTATAAATCTCAAGTCCACATGGATCAAGGACCTCCACAGAAAACCAGATACATCAAAACTATTAGAAGAGACAGTGAGGAAGAGCCTCAAACACATTGGCACAGGGAAGTACTCCTGAATAGAACACCAATGGCTTGTGGTCTAAGATCAACAATAGACAAATGGGACCTCATAAAATTGCAAAGATTCTATAATGCAAAAGACACTTTCAATGGGACAAAACAGCAACCAACAGATTGGGAAAAGATCTTCACCAATCCTACATCTGATATAAACAAAAAACTCAAGAAGTTAGACTCCAGAGAATCAAGTAACCCTATTAAAAATGGAGTACAGAGCTAAACAAATAATTCCCAACTGAGGAATCTTGAATGGCCGAGAAGCACCTAAAGAAATGTTCAACATCCTTATTCATCAGGGAAATGCAAACCAAAACAATCCTGAGATTCTACCTCACACCAGTCAGAATGGCTAAGATCAAAAACTCCAGTGACAGCAGATGCTGGCAAGGATGTGAAGAAAGAGGAACACTCCTTCATTGCTAGTGGGATTACAAGCTTGTACAAACACGCTGGAAATCAATCGGGTGGTTCCTTAGAAAATTGGACATAGTACTACCTGAGGACCCACTCCTAGGCATATACCCAGAAGATACTCCAACATATAATAAGGACACATACTCCACTATGTTCATAGAAGCCATATTTATAATCGCCAGAAGCTGAAAACAACCCAGATGTCCCTCAGCAGAGGAATGGATACAGAAATTGTGGTACATTTGCACAATGGAGTACTACTCAGCTATTAAAAACAATGACTTCGTAAAATTCTTAGGCACATAGATGGAACTAGAAAATATCATCTTAAGTAAGGTATGCCAATCACAAAAGAACATACATGGTATGCACTCACATATGTGGATATTAGCCAAAAAGCTTTGAATACCCAAAATACAATTTACAGACCACATGAAGCACAAGAAGAAGGCTTTTCAAAGTGTGGATGCTTCAGTTCTCTTTAGAAGGGCAAACAAAATATTCACAAGAGGAAATACAGAGATAAAATGTGGAGCAGAGACTGAAGGAAAGGCAATCCAGAGACTGCCCTACATGGGAATCCATTCCATATACAGTTACCAAACCCAGGCACTATTGTTGGTACAAGGAAGTGCATGCCAACAGGAGTCTGATATAGCTGTTTCCTGAGAATCTCTGCCAGAGCCTGACAAATACAGAAGTGGATGCTCATAGCCAACCATTGGATTGATCACAGGGTCCCCAGTGGAGAAGTTAGAGAAATGACTGAAGGAGTTGAAGGGGTTTGCAACCCCATAGGAAGAACAACAATATAAACCAACTAGATCCTCCAGAATTCTCAGGGACTAAGCCATCAAGAAGGAATACACATGGAGGGATCCATGGCTCTAGACACATTTGTAGCAGAGGATGATATTGTCATACATCAATGGGAGGAGAGGTCCGTGCTCCTATGAAGGCTCTATAGATGCCCCATTGGAGGGGAATTGGAGGGCAGGAAGGCGCGAATGGGTGGGTGGGTGGAAGAACATCATAATAGAAGCAAGGGAAAGGGAGATAGAATAGAGGATTTCTGGAGGGGTGATAACAGGGAAAGGGGATATCATTTGAAATATAATTAAAGAAAATATCCAATAAAAAATTAGGTAAATGGATAATTTTGTACAGTGTTAGGATTGAAGACCTTGAATAGTTTTTTTTTTTTTTTTCAATTTCAGATACCTAGTGTCCCAACCCATGATACTTACTAATAACATTACAACCAAATAGAGATCTAATAAACAGAACATTACAGAATAGCATTTAAAAAAAAAAAAAAACTTCAAAAGAATCATGATGAGGTTTAATTTTTCAATTCTTATTCTGTGTTTATTTTTCCTGGTTTTGTTTAGACATCTTGCCTGTTATCAGGAATTAATGATGCTTTCCCTTGATATAACCAATAAAGAAAAGCAAAGGACATTGCTGCTTCTAGGTATGGTGCAGGAGAAATTATTTAGATATGAGTAGGAGAAAGTGTAAGTATATATAATACATATATGTTTATTATAGATAAGCGTGAGAGGCACATACATCTTAGAGAGTCTAAAGTGGGCATGATAAGACCAAACTAGACCATGTGCGGATCATAGTTAGGGGAAGGGCGATGTGTGTGTGTGTGTGTGTGTGTGTGTGTGTGAGAGAGAGAGAGAGAGAGAGAGAGAGAGAGAGAGAGAGAAGAAGAAGAAGAAGAAGAAGAAGAAGGAGGAGAGAGAGAGAGAGAGAGAGAGAGAGAGAGAGAGAGAGAGAGAGAGAGAGAACTTCTGGAGAATGTGAACCCCACTCCCTGGGCTAGAAAGCTCATCATATAGGACAGGTTATGTCAGGATGTCCTGTAACAGGTAGGAAGATACTGGGAGAACCTGGAAGCCAAGTCAGCTTCTATATCTTAAAAAGGTACCATGGTTCATCTCTTGCTTGAACTTAACAATATTATATAATAAAATCAGGTCCTTTTGTTAGAATATGGTCCAAAAATGGAACTGTAAATAGTATTTTGGGAGCTTGGGAGAAAACTTCAAGAAAACAAGACAAGTGTCTGTGATTGCTGCTCCTACTAAAGATGGATGTGCTCCTGATATGTGCTTCTGTGCTCATCTTAGGTTTAGTAAACAGGAATACTCCAGTTTTCTCATCATCTTACTATTATTCAGAGGAAATTTCCTAGCACACATACAGTATACAGACTACACTTATGATTTGCACATGTGATCTCTGTAAAACTTGAACTCCAGTGAACTTTTGTCACATTTTTCTATTTCTTTGTTTAACCTACAGAATACCAATTTTCTGATGCTACAAATAAAGTTGGCCATTACATAATATTTTAGTCTATCTCATTTTTTTCATTCCATTTCTTCATATTCAGATCACCAACTAAAGCAGTAACACAATTTTCTGTTCTATATCTTATAACAACTTTAAGTCAAAATCCTCCATTTTTTTGAGCCACGTGTACACCAAACTCACGATAAATCCCTGCTGCTTTCTTTGTTGCATCAGTGTAATCAACCATACAAGTTTTCATCACAGTCACAGGCACACACAGAGCAACCTCCTTTCCTTTATCTCAGGTTCCTTCATAAAGTCTTTATTTTCCATAGAAGCTCTAATGACATAAATAATAATTTATTCTGTCCTATGGTGTGCTGACACATGTTATCAGTTTTATCATCACTACAAAATTTGAAATGGAGACATCTGCTCATGCAAGTGGTAACAAGTGTATTAGTCTATATTAATTTTGATTGGTGTTTTTCTTTTGTAGATAGTCATAGTAAAGTAGACCTAAAACCCTAGCAGATGGAAGGGAAAGTAAAACGAATCATGGCAATTCTTTCAGACTGATTTGACAGTGATTTTGATGCCAACCAAAGCTATTTGGCAAGAACATGTCTCACTATGGATAAATAAGCAATACACAATATGATAGTTCATATGATGCTTATCTTAATTTTTAGAAACAATGTAATAAAATATATATAATTTTCAGAAAAAAATGCAGAAAAATTGTCTGTATGAGACATGATCTGAGACCATGGCAGTGGCATAAAGATTGGGAAGAAGATATATTTATCCAGCACAATAGTAAAATACTATATTTATATAACAATAAGATTACTTTCTGTATTTTACTTCTGTCTTTATTTACTGTGTTATGTATTTTCTTTCTCTATCTTCTGTTTTCTTCTTTTCCTGTCAGGAGGTAGTCATAATTTCTAACCATTGTGCAAGTTTCTTACAAGTATTTACCAAAGGAAAATCCTGACAGATTGCCAGCATCGAACACTTTAATCTGGAAAATTTAGAAATGGAATTTGTTACGTGAAAACATAGGTTTTTACAGAGCTCTTCAGGTAGCATATTGTTAACTAGCCTTAGGCATGAATTTCACCAGGGCTAAAAACATATACAGAAATATACAGATATATGAGGTCTCCTAAAATATTTTACAATCTGTAGGTCAATCCATTCTGTTTTTCTAGACTCTCAAGGCAAGCCTAACACAACTAACTTGAAATCACAAAGCTCATCTAATGTAGGCAAAGAACAGGTTCCAAAATATAAATGATGAATCAGTTTCTTTATACAGTCCAGAAGAATTTTTATTTTTATCAACAAAGACTGGCATAGGACTTTGGAGAAAACAATTGGGAGGGTATTAAATGAAGATATTGTATTGGCATTTTTATATCTACAATGAGCTCAAGCTTAACAATAGAAGGATTTGCAGTCACATAAGAGGGAACATTCCTCAGGAAATTGTAAAAGGGTTTTTTCTTCCCCAAAGCAATCATTCCCCTTGCCTCTAGCAGAAGGGATTTATGGCTCAATTGACATGCATATATGGATGTATATCACAGTACATGCAAATCTCTATGGTCTCTCAGTCCTTCCTCACAGTAACTTTTTTATGCATTTTGATCATGCTGTCCCTTCCCATCTACCAGATATCTACTCTTTTCTCTATGTAATGACAAAATTTCCTCCTTCCTGACTATCTGTGCCATCTTACTATTCTCACTATCACATCCCTCACTCCATTACACTCTCATAGATTCTAGCTTCTCACACAGAGAGCCACGGGTATGTTCAGTCTGTTTTCTCACTTTTCTGGACTCTTGTAGATGTTTCTGGATGTTATCACACTATTATTCTTAATAAATTCTCCCCAGTAATGAAGTGATCATTTAGTAGTTTCTTTACTGTACTCTTCTGCACACAGAAAGAACATCTCAACAGATGCATAATTTAAAACACTGGGATTAAGAAATTATTATGCACTGGTCACTGGTCTGCTTCTCCTCCTGGGCCAGACCAGCAAGCAGAATATCCTCCCATCATCTACAGCCTGTCTGCCTGCTGGATGTCCACAGTAACCGGGGACACAGGTGAGAATCTCCCCCAAATACCCATGAATGCTGGGACACCCACAGAGCACAGCTGACACAGGAACTATCCCCCATTCTGAGTTCCAACTTCTTTCTGGTCGGCTCCTCAACCCAGACCAGATCAGTAGGCCTGGTATAGTCCCACAACCTAAAGCCTGTCTACATCCTAGCATGTCCACAGTAAACAGGAACATAGCCTGTCTGTCTCCCAGGAGGTCCACAATAACCAGTGACACAGCCTGTCTGCCTTCCAGGAGGGCCACAGTAACCAGGGACAAAGGAGGCCCACTCTAAACAGAGACACAGAAGGCCCACCCTAACCAGAGACAAGACTGTCTGCCTCCCAGAAGACCAGCTCTAACCCATGACACAGAAATATACATGCCTCCAAAAGACCTGTTCCAGTCAGAGACACCCAGGCCAGTGAACACCAGAGAAAACCAGATGTCAAGAGATAAGCACAAGATCATAAGTGACAGAACCCAATGCAATTCCTCACCATTGAAACTCAGTTATCTCACCACAGCAAATGCTGGATACCCTTACATGCCTTAAAAGCTGTAGTTTGCCAGGCAGTGGTGGCACACGTCTTTAATCCCAGCACTTGGGAGGCAGAGGTAGGTGGATTTCTGAGTTCGAGGCCAGCCTGGTCTACAGAGTGAGTTCCAGGACAGCCAGTTTACTCAGAGAAACCTTGTCTCAAACAAACAAACAAACAAACAAACAAACAAACAAACAAACAAACAAAAAAGCTGTAGTACTGTTCTAAAATTCCCATTTCATAAAGATGATAGAGGCTTGTATGGACAATATAAATAACTTCCTCAAAGAAAAACAGAAAAAACACAGACAAACAGGTAGAAGTCCTTAAATAGGAAATAAATAAATCCCTTAAATAAATATAGAAAAATACAAGAGGATAGGTGAAGGAATTGAACAAAACTGTGTTGGGCTGCGTGCCAGGGAGCCTTCCTCGAGGTTCTCTGGTCCAGCCGAATGTAAAGGTTCCAGCAGGGGAGGAAGTGCGACCAGGGATGGAGTCTCCTGGTCCTGATCCCTGCGACAGCCACCTGGGCTGTGTGCAAAGACGCTGCACTCACTCAGCACTCGCTGCCCTGTGCCAAGTCAGGTCCTGGCCGCAGTGTGATACCCACGGGACCTGTAGCCACTGTCGGTGCACGTCCCACAGCTCGGCCCGGAGAGCGGATCTCTCCTCAGGCCAAAAATGTTACAGCTCTCAGGACAGAAGCTCTCAGACGCTAGAGTAGTTTTGTACCTTTATTCCTTCTGGATGGCGGGCGGCCACGGGAAGAAGTGGGGTGGGAGCGGGCGGGCAGCCAGAAGTGGGTTGGACAGGCAGGACAGAGCAGGGGAGCTACACAGATCAGGATGGTCTGATATACTGTTTGGGATGGCTCAGGGGTTTGGCAACCGATCCATTGGCTTGGTCTGGGGACTTTGTAGTGCCTCATTTGCTTGTGGGAGGACTCAGAGTTGCTTTCTCCATGACAAATCTCACATGCCAGGCCTGTCTCTATATAGGAGTTGTAAAGACTGTGGCTGTTTTTACAGAAGTTTTCCGGGAGCATTGGCCAAAAACATAATTCAGTCCCTTGTGGAAATTTCACTGGGTCTCCCAGAATTTTCAGCCTATGCTCAACCGGGTGTCAGATTGCCTGCCACAGACCACTTCCCCACAACTGTGTAAGAATTAAAAATGGAAATAGAAACAATAAAGAAAATACAAATGGAGGCAAACTTAGAGATGAACAACTTAAGAAAAAGATCACACACTACAAATGTAAACATCATCAACAGAATATAAGAGATAGAAGAATCTCATGCATTGAAGATACCATAGAAGATATTGATAAATTGGTCAAAGGAAATACAAAGTGCAAAAAGCTCCTAACTCAAAATATCCAAGAAATTCAGAACATAATAAAAAGGTCAAACCTAAGAATAATAGGAATAGAAGAGGATGAAAAATCCCAGCTCAAAGGGCCAGAAAACATCGTTGGCAAAATCATAAAAGAAAATTTACAAGCCTACAGAACAGAACACTGAATAGACTGGACCAGAAAAGAAAATCCCACTGTCACATAATTATTAAAATACTAAATGCACAGACTAAGGAAAGAATATTAAAAGGTGTAAGAAAAAAATGTCAAGGAGCATATAAAGAAATGCATTTCAAAGTTATACCAGACTTTTCAATAGAGCTTCTAAAAGCCAGAATATCCAAGACAGATGTCATCCAGACCTTAAGAGAATACAAATATCAGCTTAGGAAAACCAATATCAACAAAACCCTCAATTATGATAGATGAAGAAACCAAGATATTACATGACAAAAACCAAATAACCCTACAGAGGATAATAGAAGGAAATCCCCAACACAAAGAGAATAACTACACATAAGAAAACACAAGAAATTAATCATTGCACAACAAACCCTAAAGAAGAGAATCAGACATAGATAATACCACCTCCAGAAACAAAAATAAGAAGAACTAATAATCATCTGTATTTAATGTCTCTCAATAACAGGGGATTCAAATGCTTAATAAAAATACACAGGCAAACACACTGGATATGGAAATACAATCCACCATTTTGCTGCATACAAGAAACACACTTCAGTGACAAAGACAGACACTATTTCAGAGTAAAGGGCTGTAACAAAGTTTTTCAAGCAAATTTTCCCAAGGAAAAAGCTGGAGTTGCCATTCTAATATCCAACAAAAATTTTTTCAACCAAAATATCAAATGAGATGGCAAAGAACACTTCATATTCATGAAAGGTAAAATCCACCCAGATAAAATCTTAATTCTGAATATCTATGTCCCAAATGCAAAGACACCCATAGAAACTTTGTACTAAAGTTCAAAACACATATTGAAACTCAAACATTAAAAGTGGGAGGCTTCAGCACTCCATTCTCACCAATGGGTGGGTCATTGAAACAGAAATTAAAAAAAGACACAGTGAAACAAACAGAAATTATGTGCCAGGTGATTTGACAGATATCTATAAAATCTTTCACAATGAAACAAGAGAATATACCTTCTCCTCCTCATCTTATGGAAACTTCTCTGAAACTGACCATACAATTAGACACAAAACAAGATACAACAGATCTAAGATTGAGATAATCCCATACATTCTATCAGATCATCGAGTTCTAATGTTGGATTTCAATAACAGCAAAAAAAACCCAGAAAGCCCACATACTCATAGAAACTAAACAACTACCTGCTCAATGATAACTCAGACAGGGACAAAATAAAGAAAGATATAAAATCCTTTATACAATTCAATGAAAGTTAAGACACAACATACTCAATCTTATGGGACACAAGAAAGCAGTCTTAAGAGGAAAATTCATAGCACTAAGTGTGTTCAGTGATAACCAGAAGCTGAAAATAACCCAGATGTCCTTCAACAGAGGAATGGATACAGAAAATGTGGTACGTTTACACAATGGAGTACTACTCAGTTATTAAAAACAATGAAATCATGAAATTCCTAAGCAAATGGATGGAACTAGAAAATATCCTGAGTGAGGTAACCCAGTCCCAAGAATACACATGGTATGTACTCACTGATAAGTAGATATTAGCCCTAAAGCTTGGAATACCCAAGATAAAATTCACAGACCACATGAAGCTCAAGAAGAAGGAAGACCAAAGAGTGGCTGCCTCAGTCCATCTTAGAAGGGGGAGCAAAATACTCACAGGAGGAAATGCAGAGACAAAATGTGCATCAGGGACTGAGGGAAAGGCCATCCAGAGACTGCCTCACCTGGTGGTCATTCCTATATACAGTCACCAAACCCAGATACCATTGTTAATGCCAAGACATACATGCTGACAGGAGCCTGATATAGCTGTCTCCTGCGCAGCTCTGTCAGAGCCTGACAAATTCAGAGGTGGATGGTCACAGTCAACCATTGGACTGAGCACAGGGTGACCAATGAAGGAGTTAGAGAAAGAACTGAAGGAGCTGAAGATGTCTGCAACTCCATAGGAAGAACAACAATACCAATCAACCAGAATCCCCCAGAGCTCCCAGGAACTAAACCACCAACCAAAGTGTAGATATGGAGGGGCCCATGGCTCCAGCCGCATATGTAGCAGAGGATGGCCTTGTTGGGCATCAATGGGAGGAGACACACTTGTTCCTCTGAAGACTCGATGTCCCAGTGTAGGGGAATGCCAGGGTGGGGAGGCAGGAGTGGGTGTGTATGGGAACACCCTCATAGAAGCAGTGGGAGGGGGGGGGAATGGAATAGGGGTTTCCGGGGGGTGATAACCAGGAAAGAGGATAACATCTGAAATGTAAATAAATAAAATACCTAATTAAAAAGAGAGAGAGAGAGAGAGACAGAAATCAGAGAGATTCCATACATGCAATGTAAGAGCACACCTGAGAACTCTAGAACAGAAAGAAGCAAATACACCCAAGAGATATATAGTACAGGAAATAATCAAACTCAGTGTTGAAATCAACCAGAAACAAAGAGAACGATACAAAAAAATCAACAAAACCAAAAGCTGGTTGTTTGAGAAAATCAGCAAGATGTATAAACCACTAGCCAAACTAACTAAAAGGCACAGAGACAGTATCCAAATTATCAAAATGAGAAATGAAAAGGGAGATATAACAGAAACTGAGGAAATTCAAAAAAATCATGAGAACCTGCTATAAAAGCTGATACTTAAAAAAACTGGAAAATGTATTTTCTAGACAGTTACTATGTACCAAAGTTAATTCAATAACAGTTAAACTATCTAAACAGTCCCACAATCGCTAAAGAAATAGAAATAGTCATTTAAAAGCTCCCAACCAAAAAAAAAAAAAAAAAAAAAGGAAGCAAGGGTCAGATGGTTTTAGTATAGAATTTTACTACTAACTAATACAGTTAATCTTCAAAGACTAAGTATAGCAATACTCCTCAAACTATTCCACAAAACAGAAACAGAAGGAGCACTGCCTCATTCAGTTACTCTGATACCTAAACCACATTCATCAGTGAAAGAGAACTTCAGGCCAATTTCACTTGTGAATATTAATGCAAAAATATTCAATAAAATCCTCACAAACTCAATCCAAGGACACATCAAAACCATCATTCACCACGATGAAAAAGACTTCATCCCAGAAATGCAGGGATGGTTGAATGGAAGAAACTCTATCAAAGAAATATATTATATGAACAAACTCAAGAAAAAAAAATTATATGATCATCTGGGAGATGCTGAAGAATCTCAAATGGCCAAGAAACATTTAAAGAAATGTTCAAAGTACTTTGACATCAGAAAAATGAAAATGAAAATGACCCTGAGTTCCCACCTCATACCAGTCAGAATGCTTAAGATTAGCAACTCAAGTAAAAGCACATTCTGGCAAGGAAGTGGAGAAAGAAATATACTGCCCCATTGCTGGCTGGATTTCAAACTTATATAATCACTCTTGGGATCAATCTGGCAGTTCTTCAGATAATTGGAAATACATGTACCTGAAGACCCAGTTATACCACTCTTGGGCATATACACAAAAGATGCCCCACAAGGACATGTATTCAACTATGTTCATAGAAGCCTTATTTTAATAGCCAGAATCTAGAAACAACCCAGATGTCCCTCAACCAAAAAATGGGTATAGAAAAGGTATTTCATTTACACAATGCAATACTATTCAGCTACTAAATACGAAGACGTCATGGATATTGGAGGCAATTGAATGGAACTAAAATTATCACCCTGAGTGAGATAACATTGCATACACTCACTGATAAGTGGATATTAGTCAAAACGTACAGAGAACCTAGGATACAACCCACAGATTGTAAGAAGTGTAACAAACAGAAAGGCACAAGTAAGTGTGCTTCAATCACACTTATTAAGGGGGAGAAAATAATCATGGGAAGCAGAGGGAGGGTGGGACCTGGGTGGAAGAGAACATGGGGAGGGGAAAAAGGAACAGGATCAGGAATGGGTGGGGCAAGTAGAGAATCACAGAGAGCCAGGAGAATGAATATAAATATGCAACCTTGCTGGGAGGGAGGTGGCCAGAACCTCTAGAAAGTACCAGAGACCTGGGACATGAGAGACTCTCAGGACTCAATGGGGATTGTCCAACAGTGGGGAGAGGGAAATCGAAGAGTCCACCTGCAGAGGATAGACAGGGCCTCAAGTGGAGTGACAGAGTTACTAACCCACAGTCAAAAATTCTTACCCAGAATTGTTCCTGACTAAAAGAATTGGAGTGAAAAAAAAATGGAGAAGAGACTGAAGGAAAGGCAGTACAATGACCAGTCCATCTTGGGATAATTTTCATTGGGGCATGTGAGCGGGGACACCAAGATGCCGGTCATGGCTCTCCTTTGTGAGACCCTAACAGCAGATGACTAAGACAAGTGCAGATACTTACACCCAACCGCTGGACTGAAGTTGAATACCATTATGCTTGAATTAGGGGAAGGATTAAAGAAGCTGAAGGGCAGGAAGGTCCCATAGGAAGACCAGCAGCCTCAACTAACCTGGACCTCAGGGAGCTCCCAGACACTGAGCTACCAACCAGGAGAATACACAGGCTGGTCCGAACTCCCAACATCATTCCAGCACATATATAGCAGAGGTCTTCTTGATCTGGCCTCAGTGGGAGAAGATGTACCTAATCCTCCAGAGACATGAGACCCTAGGAAAGGGGTAGCCTGATAGAGAGAGGAGCATGCTCTTGAAGGCAAGAGGGAGGAGGAATATGGAAGGTGGGACTAGGAAAGGGACACAACATCTGGAATGTAAATAAAAGAAAAAGAAAAATGAAATCATTTTTCAAATCTAGAGAAAGGAAGCTTGGTTAAATGGGTGATATTGCTCACAACAGAAGCAAAAGGGCTTTCTGCATGCTTCTTCCACTGCTCAGTGTGCTTTATGTTTAATAGCATTACATTTCTTTGAGCATGTACTTTGCATATATTATTCAACTTGCATTTTGAACAAACATCCCAATATCATAAATGGAAAACCCTGATGCACTAGATTTGAGTTTAAACAGGAAGCCTTGGTATTTTCATTCATTTCCTATCTCTCATACTGATGTGAATAAAAAGAAAAAGAAAAAAGAAAACAATGTGTTTTTGTATCAAAAATGTGTTGATTTTGGTTTTAGATTGGTCCAAAAAGTATGGGATATGAATATGTTTTCCTTTTTTATTCTTTCAAATAAGGAGTGCATGCATGGTATGTTCTCACATTTAAGTGGATAATAGCTATAAATTACAGGGTACCAATGCTACAATCTATAGATTCAAAGAAGCTAAGCAGGAATGAAGGCATAAGTGAGGATGCTTGAATCTCACTTAGAAGGAGTAATAAAGTAGTCATAAAAGGCAGATGGAGGGAGGGAACTGGGTGGGAAATGGGAGGAAGAAGAAAATGGGGGTTTAGCATCAGGTGTGGGGAGGGACAAGAGGGATGGCCAGAAGACCATGAGAATGAATGGAAACCTCTAGGAAGAGAAAGAGACCTTTGAATAAGGGAGGTGCCCAAAAATTAATGGGTGTGTCCTTAGTGTGACTCATAGCATTGGAGATATGGAAAGTTAAGAGGCCACTGCCTATACACAGGCAAGAACCCCAATGGATCAATAGGGACACTGACCTACCCACAAATCTTTCAACCCCAATTTTATTCTGTCTACATGAAATGCATGGACAGGGAATAGAGCAGACTGAGGGAATGGTCCACCAATAATTAGTCCAACTTGAGACCCATCCCATGGGTAAGCACCAATGCCTAACATTATTAAAGATTGTCTGTTATGCTTGCAGACAGGAGTTTAGCTTCTCTGTCATTTGACAGGCTCCACCCAGCACCTGACTCAGACAGATGCAGAGACCCAGATCCAAACAGCGAATGGAGCTAGGGGAATCTTGTAGAAGAGAGGTAGGAAGGAATGTGGCCACTAATGGGATAAGAACTCCAAAGAAAGAGCAACAGAGTCAACTAATCTGGACCATTGGGCCTCTCAGAGACTTAATCTCCAACAACAAACAAAACAAAACAAAACAAAAGAAAACAAAACAAAACAAAAAATACACAGCTTGAACTTAGGCCTCTTTGCACAAATATTGCAGATGTGCAGCTTGGTCTTAATATGGGTCCTGAACAACTGGAGCAGGGGTTTTCTGAAAAGCTGTTTTCCTGTAGTTGAGATATTTTATGCTAGCATCACAAACTTGTTGGGCCTCAGTGGGAGATGAAGTGCCTAGTCTCAAAGATACCATTATTTGCCAGGGTAGTGAGATACACATGAGTGCCCCCACCTGTGCATAGCCAAAAGGGATAAAGAATGGAGGGAAGATTGTGGGGGGGGAGCTGACCTTAGAGCAAGCAGCATGTAAGTGAATAAGGAATAAATAAATAAATAATTTTAAAAAGAAGCACAAATTGCAAAGAGTACCATTAATTTTAGCAATTATAGCCTCATCGAAACAAGCAAAAATAGTTATATTTTCTAACTGTCCAAATCATGACAAAACAGATTGTAGAAATATCAAATGTTGCTTTGGAAAAGCTAACTCCTTTCACATATATCATCAGAACTCCCAAAAGATGTTATTTAATTTTCTGCTGATAGGTGTTTCCAGAAATACTTTGCCTTCTTTAACAGCAAAATAATTTCACTGCCTTTGCCTTGGTTAACGTATAAGGAAAGCAACTTAGGCATTAGACATTGAATGAGTTCTTCTGATGAACATTGGGAAGTTCTATTTGCATTTAAAGGGAAGTAAAATGAATTTCTTTCAGCCTTTTCATGGTTGTGTGAAGATAAAAGCCTTGACATGATGTTTGCTTTATGAGTTGACTATTTGGGATAATCTGAGGAGAGGAGCCAACACTAGGAGTATAGCACAAGAGTAAACTGCCAGAACCTGAACTATAAATTGTTTGCCTGGATTCTACTTCCATACTTTCTTTGGCTGTAGCATATGAGTTGACAATTTTCATTTTATTTCACAAATTTAATGAATTGTGTTAATTTTAGAAAGTCAATTGTAGCATAGTTACAATATTTCTATGAATTACAAAATTAAACTCTATATTTCTATGGTTCTAAAACATTCATGTTAATAATATATCATTATTATCATGTTTGCAAAAATAGCTGCTTATTACAAAATATGCTTAACATCTATATTAATTTCCATGAACAATGTGGAAGATAAATTCTATAAAAAATGAGACTATATATTTTTGGTTGTGTGATTAAGATTTTACACAGTCATAGTTATAATATTCAATATTTCTTATAATCAATGAGGTTACCACGATGACAGTCATTAACTATCATAGGTTTTGAAAGATGTTTCTTAATACTAAAATCTCATTTTTACCAAATTCTATCCCCTTACCATTTCTGTATATCAGTCTCACATTACCAACTATGAGTTATGTTGAATTTCTTTTTAAGTATAACTTTATTAATATCACAATGATGTCACAAATGTTATCATTGCTCTTCTCTTTAGTCTGAATTCTTTTTAGTTTATGGCTAAGAACAGGGAAAAATAAAATAAAAGCATAGTAAATCTTTTTTGTGATCTATGGCTTTCTGCATATATAATCAATTTTATAAAAAATAAAACCTTCCCTTAAAAGAGATATTAGCATCATATCTTAAAGTCTCCTTTACACTTTATCAATATCTGCTTTCCTTTTCAGCACCTATGCTTGTTCCTCACTCCTTTTCATGCCAGCTTGTTGCATGCTGCTGGCTAACAAATCATTCTTCCCCTCACTCCTTACTAATGACTTCTCTGGTCTAGCAGTTTCCATATCATAATATTCTGAATATTGCAACGTCAGTAGAGATTTGTGTCTTCTCATAGTAGCTAGAGCAAAAATTAGGCAAGTACTATTTATTATGCTTCCATTTATTTCTTAAACATTGTTTATATACACTAAATAATTCATGAGATGAATATATGCCAGAATATATGTACTGCAAAATCAAAAAAAGAAATCAGTGTAAATACACGGATAACCTAATACATATCAATAACTATTGTTTTAAATGCTTTCACTCTATTAATAATTAATTCTCAGAATAGCCTGTATAGAATGGTAATTTATATAACTGTGCCCTTTTTGTAGAAAATGAATCAATGGTTAAGTACGTTATCAGAAAAGTGTCAAATAGAAATGAATGGAGTCAGAATTTCAGTAAACAAATGCTTACCTCAGAAATTATGAAATACATAGTCTAGATTGTACTCAGCTACAAATCACCAGCTGCTCACATGAGATGAACTTTACTTACCACTGTGAGTGGGCCTATATATTTGAAGACTAGATTCTGAGTTAGTCACACTGTTTTGGGCAGTTGTAGAAATTTTAAGGGTAGAATCCTCACTGGAGGAAGTAGGTTTCTGGTGGTTAAGATGTGTCTTGATTTTTTATCTTCCTGATTTGCTTCTTGCTCACATTCTTCTCCTTGACTTCAGAGATAATATGATCAACTGCCTCAGTCTTTTGACTCTATGCCTTCCTCAACATTGTGGATCACATCCTTTTAAAAATGGTTAGCTGAAATAACACAGTCCTTCCTTAAATTGCTTTTTATTAGTTATTTGACCACATAAACAAGAAAGGTAATTAATACAACTATGATTATAAAATTTTAGAGGATCTAAGTTGCAAAGCTGTATGGCATTACTACAGAGCATGCATTTATCTCTTAGAAAAAACAAACAAACACACAAAAAACCACTACATCTCACAATGTTTCTTTTCCAACCTTATAGTAAAGAGAACCTGCTATCAGAAATCCATTGTTTACCCTACTTACTCCTAGATAATCTAGCCTTAAATGTTTTGTTTTGAACCTCAGTGATGGTCCACAATTGTCTCAAGAAAAATCAGGACAAAATATATAACTCTTACACATTTTCCCTGTCTAATTAATAAGCTTTCCAACTTTGTAGAGATAAGAAACACTTGATAGTCTTTCATGACTACTCAGTTTGTAACCATGAAGGAAAAGGCGAATAACATTACAAGCAAGGTTTAATTCCAAAGATCAATTACTTCTCAGAAATTTGACCCAGAGTTTAGGAAGGCCCAGGCAACTAGGGACTTCTAGACACCACAGGACTGTTACACTGATGAACTCATCAGCTGTAGTTGCCTGCTGAAGGCTTTCAGAAGAAAAAGGCATTTATCATTCTATTGAATTCAGCATGGATGAGGAAGTGGCTGGTGAGTCCTACCACTTGCTCTGGCATTATTAGATAAATGAAGGATAACAGAGAAAGAAAAGAAGTTTTCTTTAAGGATGTGGCCACTGGCATGTCAATCATGCCCCGTAGATGTCCCCATACCCATTCATATTCAACACAAACTAGACTTGGTTTGTTCATAGAAGAAAAGAGAAATGGGCAAAGGGGGTTACATGGAGTTAAGATGTGATATAGAGGAGTGAGAGTTGACTCTGAAAAGCTAGGAAGCAATATGGGTAAACTGATTTTGATCAAAATACATGGTACATATTATTTAATTTCCAAGGGAGTAATAAAAGTCTATTTTTAAACATTTATTCTTTAACAATTTCAAGCATGTATGTCCATAATTTATTTTGATTATTATTGCTCTCATTGCTTTCTCTTACTCTTTTCCCATTCACTCTATTCCATTTCTATTTCCCTAAAAGTTATTTTACTTTTAGGTCTTTTTTAATGAGTCACTAATATTAATTAGGGTTGTTTGCATACACATGGGCATGAGATTACTTTCTGAAACAAAAGCTTCTTACCATTGGCGCTGCCAGTGAAGAAAAGTAACTGTCACAGACATTATCTTCCAGTGGATCTCCTGCTGAGTTAGAGTCTAGTAAGTTCATCACCCATCCATGATGTAAAGTTGAATGACTTCATCTTGTCCAGGTAACTACAGCTATTGCAAGCACATAAATCCTCTATTCATATCATGTCCAGGTGACTGCAATGGTCCCCATTCTCTATGTCTTTTACATTGTTTTATTTTGTTTTGTTTTGATATTAATACCATGTATCTGTACAATATTTACATCAATTCTGCCTTCTCTTCCATGATATTTCATGAGACTTGGTCAAGGAGTGAATGGTTAAAGTAAAAGTACCAACTCATGGTGAGCACTTAGAGTCATTTATTCTTAGTACTTGGAGCAGTTTAAATTGCAATTTGAAAACACATGTATGTAGAAGAACAGCTGTTTAGGCTTCGTGGTACCCCCGTAGGACCTATGAGCTCTTTTAGAAGGTTTACAGACGCAATCATTCATTCTCTCCATTGGCTCAAGCTACAGATACAATAAAAAAGGAACTGGTCACATCCATGCTAGTAACTTTCCATATGAAAAAAAAAATATGTGCCAAGTACAGCATGTTTGATTTTTAGAGCTAAAAATTATCTTACCTATACAAATTACTTTTCATAAATTATTTTTTCAACACAATCTGTAGTAATATATATATTAAATCTCATCAGTATATATTACCTTCTACACACCATGCTAAGTGGCTGTCAATGTTCAAACTTTTTGTTTATATCTGCTTTAAGTTTAAATATTTCTATTGCATCTCTTTAAGGAATGTGTTTCATTGTATCTTATATCATTAAGGTTCCAAAGAGTTTTACATTTAGAGTTTTGTGTTTTGTTTTGCACTGTAACTGAACGCGGATAAGGGAAGGAAAATGAAAAAAGGAATCTGTGAGACAAGCACGATAGAAACCCATAATATTTTTATTTAAAATATTGACACAGACAAGATAAAATGATTAAAAACAGCAGTATAGAAATATTTCCTATTTTTTGTTTTACTTGTTTTCAGTCTTAGCAGTTTCCTTACTTCTCTTGAGTCAGGGACTTGTCTCATTTTTCTTCAGATCCTATAGATGAAAATATCCACCCTGGATGGTAATATGATTGTGTGAGTTGTTTCACACAGTGAAATCATATTAGAAGCTCTCAGTAGAAAAGGCACAGTTGGTTCCCTTGCTGTCATCATGTAATAATTACAATGACTTTTGGTAAACATATTGTGTGTACCTGTGAAGAATTAAGTGCATGGTTTTATTTCTAACTCATTTTGCACAGAAGAGATCTTGCAACTAGATATGTGTATAAGGTGCCTTCCTTTATTTAACTGCCTCTAAATTTTAAAAGTGCACTGTTTCTAACTTTACCTTTGATTGTTAAGGTGAAAAAATTGCAATGTTTATTATTGTCTGAGGCAGTAACAATGTCAATTTTAAACAATTTCCTATTCTGGTCCTAGGAACTTTAAGGTATATGGAATAAATGATGCTTAGTTAAAATTCTATTAGGGTCTACAGAGAATATTTGTCCTATGTATAAACTACTTTTAATTTCATGTTTAATCCTTCTAGGTTAAAAGTTATTTTAACCTTAATTGAGCAAGCAAAAATTTAGGTGACTATACAGTATTTTGCAAATTATACTTCTCTGCTTTTAAAGTAAATATAATTTTAAAAATCCTTCAAATGAATAAGATATTAAGTTCACAGTTCATAAAATATTTGCAACTAAAAAATGACCATAAATTCATTCGATCTTTTTCTTTTCTGCAGTTTATTTTTATTTCAGAAAGGAGATAACCTCTCAACTTGTAAATTTACATGAGGCAACTCCTTCATTACTAGATTAGGTTACGAAATGTGATCCAGGAAAAGATTATACCTAATTCTAATTTAAAATATTTTACTTACTATATTAATCTAGCTATGGAGAAATAATCCTGTATAATAAACCTCATGTCTTAGTTGAGGTTTTACAGTTGTGAACAGACACCATAACCAAGGTTACTCTTATAATAACAACATTTGTTTGGGGCTCATTTACAAGTTCAGAATTTTTGTCCATTTTCATCAAGGTGTGAGCATGGCTGCATCTAGGCAAATATGGTTCAGGGGTAGCTGAGAATTCTACATCCTCATCTGAAGGCTACTTGGAAGAGACTGGCTTTTTGGCAGCTTGGAAGTGTCATAAAGCCTACACTTATAGTGTCACATTTCCTATAACAAGGCCAGACTTACTCCAACAAGACCACATATCCTAGTAGTGCCACTCCCTGGGCCAAGCATATTCACACCACCATACTACATATTTCCACTAACATCATATACAAGAAAATTCTTTCTATCCTCAGTTTTTATGTCAAAATGCAGAAAGATAAGCAATAAATGTATTAGGTCTCTACGACTTCACCTTCTTATAGAAACAAAATTTTAACTGATTATTATGGTCACCTCTCACTTGTACAATAACATAAAAATATGAAAAGAAAATTTGAATTTCTCAAAAAATAAGTTTACTATAGAAAATAATGACTATGAATAGGTAAGTTACAAAAAAAAACCTACATAATATTATTTAGATAGTAATCAGAGAAGCAAAAAGGTAACATAATTGACCCTAAATCATTGCTTTGTGAGTAACTTAAAATATTCATGAAATTAAGTCTTGGACATGTTGTGAGACAGAGTCAGTCATCCCTATGAGGAAGGATATGCTGGCTTCACTACTAAAGGGGACAGTTTTCAAAAGTTAATCTACACTTCAGACAAGACTTAGAAATTCCAGCTTACTATGTTGTTTTTATAAAAATATTTGCAATATTAATAAGAAAGCATATATAAAAGTTACTGTTAACAATAAATCAGTGTCAGGCAAGCTTGGATATTAGCACAAAGCTCATAGCACCCACAAAACAACCCACAAACCATATAGAGCTTAAGAAGAAGGAAGACCAAAGAGTGGATGCTTCAATACTACATAGAAGGGGAAACAAAATAATCACAGGGGGTAGAGGGAGGCAGGGACCTAGGAGGAAGATAGGAGGAAGAGAAGGGGAAAAGGGGGCAGGACTAGGTATGGGAAGTGAGAGGAGAGAAGTACTGAGGGTCGTGAGATTAAATAGAAACATGTAGCAGTAGGGAATGGAGAACTGGAGGTAATCACTAGAAAGTCCCAGAAGCTAGCAAAGAAAGAGGTTCCCAGGACTCAACAGGGATGACTTTAGAGGAAATACACAACAAAGGGGACATAGAACCTGTAGAGATCCACCTTCAGTAGATAGGCAAGGCCCCCCAGATGAGGGATTGGGCCACCCACACATCTCAAAATTTTTGACCTAGAAATGTTCCTGTCCAAAGGAAAGACATGGATAAAAATGGAACAGAGACTGAATGAAAGGCCATCCAGAGACCACTTGACCTAGGGATCTATCCCATCTGCAGCCACTAAACTCCAACATGATTGTTGATGCCAAGAAGTGCTTGATGACAGGAGCCTGGTATGGCTGTTCCCTAAGAGATTCTACCAGCTTCTGACCAATACAGATGCAAATACACACAACCAACAATCAGAATACATCCAGGGACTACAATTGAAGAGCTAGGGGAAGAACTGAAGAGGATTTCAACCCCATAGTAAGAACAGTATCAACTAACCAGACCACCAAGAGCTCCCTAAGACTAAACCACCAACTAAGGAGTATACATAGAGGGATCCATGGCTCCTGATACATATGTAGCAGAGGATGACCTTATCTGACATTAATGCGAGGTGAGGCCCTTTGTCCTGTGGAGGTTTGATGCCCCAGAATAGGGAAATGCTAGAGAGGTGAAACAGGAGTGGGTGAATAGTTGGAGGAGCACCCTCAAAGAGGCAAAGAGGAGGTGGAAAGGCCAGATGGGGTAGGGAGTTATGGAGGGGTAGCCAGGAAGACAGCAATCATTTGAAATGTAAACAAATAAAATGATTAATAAAAATAATAATAAACCTGTATTTTAGTAAAGAAGTACTTTATTTATTATCTTCCATTCCATAAACATTTACATTCTTATTATAATATACAAGTACACTAAAATTTTTTTCTCATATTTATTTGGTTTGATATTAGGAGCACCTCCACATATTTTCATACAGTGATTTTCATGTGTTTTATTTTTTAATCCAATTTTTAGCCTATGAGTGTTATTTTATGCTAATAACATGTGCCTAGATAAATCATAGACCCGACTACGAAACTACTGTTTTTATTTGGCTACATGGGTATAATATTAAGCTAAATACTAATTACTTGTTGTTTTACCTATACTATAGATGTGTATAACATAATACAGAAAGATTAGAGCATCTTTCAGCCATCACTGGAGAAGCTTTTCCTTGTAGTGGATGGTAGTTTTCCTGGAGACCTATAACTAGTCAACATGGTAAAAAATAAAACACTGTGAAATTATCATCCCTAAATGTGAGCTTCATATCACACTTCTTCTTCCTAAGACTTGGGTATCATTGAACAAAAGGGGTCTGAAAAATTATAAAGTTGAGCCAAAAATGAGAACAAGGAAATAATATATTCTAGGCAGAGGAATTCAGTTGGACATATGAATACAAAAACAATATGGTAGGATGTCATACAAAAATATGAAAGCATAAACAAAAAAACTATCATAATATGGAGGGTAGAGGTGGGCATAAATATCTACCTTTATCTTAGAAATTGATTGCCTCTAAGAGTCAGTTTTCTTTAAAAATGTAGTCCTTTGTGTTCAATCTGTACTACATAGGAAGGGCACATATCCAAGAATTTATGAACAAGATAAATTGAAATTGATAGAATTAAAAGAAAACAGTTTGGCACTGTCTTAATTACTTTTCCTCTGATAAAACACAAGGATCAAGGGAAGTTAAACCCAAAAACATTTAATTAGGCTTATGGTTTCAGAGTCTATGATGGTAAAGAAAATGCATGTGGAAGGAAATTCTTTTCTTGGCCAAGATTTTGAAATTCATAGTCAGTGATATAATTCCTCCAGCAAGTCCTAAAGGAGGCCATTTTCAGTGAAATCACCACAGATTCATAAGGAACTGGGAGATAAAAGAGGAATTGTAGGAAGAAGTGAATATTAATAAAACACATTGTTAGAAATTATCAAATAACTAATAAGAAAGAGAAAAATAGTAAAAATAGATGTAGAATGAATTAATGAATAAGTATTCTCATTAGGATTGTCTATACTAACTATAAAATAAATCCCCTCTCTTTCTGTCTCTGTCTCTGTCTCTCTCTCTAAATAGATAGATAGATGATAGATAGATAGATAGATAGATAGATAGATAGATAGATAGATAGATAGATAGATAGATGTGTGTGTGTATGAGAGAGAGAGAGAGAGAGAGAGAGAGAGAGAGAGAGAGAGAGCGTGTGTGTGTGTGTGTGTGTGTGTGTGTGTGTTTATGCTGTTCTTTGCCTGCTTGCTCTAGTTTTTTTAGACTGTCCATTCCCTCACTGGTATGAGAGCTTAATTCTTCCTGCTACTATGATGTCAAGCTACAATATCAGGCCTCTTGAACTGAGAATCTTCTAGGTTCTTGGACTTTTTTTCATAGCCAGTCATTGTTAAATTCGATGGACCACAGCCTGACAGTCATTCTAATGAATCCCCTTTTTTTACATACAAACAAGTTGACAAACAAGAATAACTATCAATATTTGAGCATTTAAATTAACATTATTTGTATTGAAATTATTTAATATTATATTGATTATGCTATTTTGAAAAATTTAAACCAAGTTTCCTCTCTTGAAGATTCCATCTTCCTCGGGAATTTCCTTTGATAGTGTACTTTGCTTCTATGTTTTACTGTATTATATAATTTTTAAAAATTTCTTTGCATGTCTTACACATTTTTATTTTAATGGAATCTGTGATTTTTAGACACAAAATAATTTTATCTTTAATAACAATGGTACAATTTTAGAACTAAATTATAGCGCTTTTAGTGTTTATCATTGCTCCAGCTTATTGTACTTGTTTAGTGAATAACATTTCTCAACAAACAAGATAAAGACCTTATTATTTATTATGTTTAATTTCTTAATCTTTCCTTTATTATGTAATGTTCAACTAATACGTGAACCAAATTTTTCAGCATGGTTAAAGTCAGTACATATTTCAATCTTTGCTAAGGCTTTGTTTAGAGCCTTTTAATGTTCTTCCTTACAGTTCATAATTTTGAATAACTTTCACATCTTTACCTAAAAGAATTGACAGGTAATAATAATTGACAGGTAATAATTAAGACTGTGCAGGATCACTCAAGAACAATCAGCCCTTGAACATGGACTTTGTTTTTTACATTCCTTAAAAACTTGGTGCATTCATTTTATAGACAATTCCTAGTTTAGGCAAGCCACCTTGTTCATATTAAACAACCAGTTTTTTATTTCCTATGTGCATGTGGTCTCCTGATTTAATGACTGAATTACTCTGATATATTCTATTATGAAATGATTAAGTAAATCAAGTGTACTCATTTAAAAAATGAGTAAGTAATTGTAGTGAAAAGTTATGATGTAGAAAGACATGAAATAGCCATAGTAATTTTTAGAATTAAATATATGATGATTCAGAAGTTATGACTAGTCAATATTTTTTGCAACAAAATTTTTATATTTAAGTGTATTGATCATATCCATATTCCTTTAAAAATGTCAATCAAAGGGAAAGAATAACTTCTCCTTAGCTTTCTAGAATACAAATAAGCTTTTTTTTTCCATCAAGAACTTTTCATTACCATTCACAATTGTGAATTTAAAGTTAGATGTTAGTTTATATCCTTAAAACTCTCACATTGTTTTTTATCTTTTGAAATATAATTATATCATTTCTCTCTTCATACTCATATACAATGTACCTTTCTTTCAAATTTATGTTTTTTTCCTATTTGTTATATATACTCTTAGTATTAATATTCTTATCTTCCTTGATAAAAAGAAAAATAAGTATATAAAAAACAGAATTCATGACAGTTTCAAAAAAGAAGAAGGGTTTATTTAGGTACATGGTTTCAGTCTTAGTTCATCATGGTTGATTCTGTTCCCCCTCTTTTAGGAAAGAGCCTCATGGTCAGATATGGAGTGAAGTAGGTCAGTAATGTGATAATTATTGAGCAGACTAAGCCTGGGTAACATGACTTCAGGTATAAAATATAGACACTACACTTTCTTTCTTCCAGCAAAAATCCACCTACCGCAGTTCCATATCTTCTTCAAATATCATCATGAATTAGAGACCAAGCACGGAACAAAGAAGTCAGTGGGGATAGATTTGAGATTCAAACCACATTAGACACCAAAACTAAATGATGTTATTTGTCATTATTTTCTATACTGAGTACATTTACATTCTCAATAGCTGTAAGTGAAATGGTTCCTTTTTTATATTGATTGAATATATTTTTCTCAGAGAGATTCAGACAAAGGGACCTAGCATGAACGTACTCCAACAAGCAGCTGCAAGAGTCACCCAGACAATGGACAGAAGGTACTGACCCCTATGTTTGAAGTAGGGAAAGGCTGAAAGAAGGTGAGAGGGAGGGTGACACTGTAGCAGGATCAGCAGTCTCAATTAACCTGGACCCTGAGATCTCTCAAACACTGGAAAACCAAACAGGCAGCACACACCAGCTGATATGAAGCCCCCAACACAAATACAGCAGAGGACTGCCAGATGTGAGTTCAGTCAGAGGTGATGTACCTAATGCTCAAGAGATTGGAGGCCCCGGGGACTTTAGAGGTCAGGTAGGGTAGGAGCTGGGTGGTGGGGACATCTTCATAGAGACAGGGATGTGGGGAAGAGGAATGGGATGTGGAACAGTCAGAGGGTGGACCGGTTAGGGGAAATAAAATCTAATGTGTAAATAAATAATGAAAAAATTTATTTTCAATACAAAAATTTAAAATACAATTTTCAATAAAATTGAACATTATTTAAAATAGAATCAAACCACATCCACTGGAGTGATCAATGCACTCAATAATATGTGTTGAATTAATTGATAATTGATCTTTTCCATACTATATCAACTTCAGCCATTCACTCATCTATGTTATTGTTTTATATTATATTTTGTGGTACATTTTTTTTCTTTAAAGGTAAAAAAATGTTTATTTTTTCCTTCTTTTTCTTCTTATTTTATTTACATATTTACCTGTCAGAGTATGGAAAAAGAGCAAATATACAGTAAATTACTGTGACATTTAATAAATTTAAAAACACTTTTATTGGAACAATAATGTTGGATTTAATATTAATTTAACAATGTTTATCTCTTTTCAGGTGCACATTATTACATACATATTGCTATATTGTCAACTATAAGTTGGGGGTCAGTTCTGTTCTCTTCAAGTTTCCCTACAGTGCTTTTTCCTGAAATTTTGACATTAACTGCCACTTACTTTCAAAATTTCTGACTCTATGTATGAACCAATCTTTATACTATAGGTAAATGCAAAATGACTTACACAGAAAAAGAATCTGTCTTTCTGCCTCTTAAAATAAAAGTAGCCTTTACATGGACTCACTCTTCAAGAAAACGTATATTTTCCTATGAGAACAATGTCTGAACTCATTTCTCTCTAGCAATTTAATTTTCTATTCACAAAGTACATGGATACATATAATCATAAATGTGAGGATGAGGACATCAATTGATCCTTTCATATATTCAAATACATAGCAAATAATACACAGAACTATTGTGGTTATTACTTATTATTATTACTTTTGTTGTTGTTGTTGTAGGTAATACTCTCTGGTTGCCTTTACATATTTATTAGGGGTTCCTATTCTACTTCAGAAAATTTATTTCCCAAATAAAAGATACAGTGACATTTACATAAATAGTAAGCCTTACAGCAGTTCAGCTGGGAAGATATTACCCCTCTGTACTGCTTTCTTCTCAAAATCCCCAAGATATTACTTGGCTTTTTTCATTTGGGCTGCTCCTACTGCATCAAGTCAGTTCTTATGTCCATGCACCCATGATCCCTGCTACCCCCTGAGGAATCCTTCTTTCTCTCTCGCTCACTTCATTGTCCCTACCTTATACCCCAAGCACCAGAGAACCTTTGCTATGTCCTACCCCATTTTCTGCTCAGCCAAGGATGTATGTATCTTTATTAATAAATGAGGGATAACTTAGTGGGGGAGGAAGGTTAATGCAGCATCATTTGGTGTATGAGAGTATCTACCTATCAAGGACAACCAGATCTTGCAGGCCAGTAATTAGCATTTGAATGCATAGCAGCACCAGGACAACCCCTATATTCTCCCTTTTGTCTAAATACTAAGGCTCTTTCTCTTGCACTAATAACATAGTATAGGAACAACTATGGAGTAATTATGCATTCTATTATGTAATAATTACATTCACAATGTCCAGTCCATTTGGTTTTGGCAATATAGGAGAATATTCTATTTTCTATCCTATCTTTGTGAGTTCAGAGTTTTGTACTTAGACCATGTTTTCCATTGCCATCTTCAGCATCTAAATCCTCTAACTTTTATAATTTGTATTTGCCAACTTCAAGTCACCAGCTTACAAGTTCCTGCAACCTTTGTAAAACACCTTCTAGACTCTCAAAATTCATTTACCAACCTTAAAATACCTTCGGTTTTTTTTTTTTTTTTTTTTTTTTTTTTTTTTTTTTTTTTT
>CM052705.1:12506503-12523667 GCA_028551405.1 Uromys caudimaculatus | reverse complement strand
TAACATAATTTCTAAATCCTTTACAACTTAAATTTAACTGGGAGACTATGAATATCTAGCCCTCAACACCATCATAGAATTCAGAAGAAAATATTATTCTTTTGAATGAGCAGGATGTTCAGGCAAGCAGATTCTATAACTAAAGTAATTACAGAGAATTGGATATCTAGATAATTCCCCAGAATTCTCTCTATAATGTTAGAGTATATTTTGTCAACCTTCTTTATATCTGATAGACATTGTGTGAGGCAGGAAATATGAAGCACTGCTTACTCTGCCTTGGCAAAGCTCAACAATTGGCATCTCTTTGTTTAATTATCTTGTCTAGACAGCACGATTTCTGCAGATGAAATTAGGACATTATCTTTGCCCAGTCACTAGCATGCCAAAATTGAATTACCTTCATAGGGAGATTTCTTGATGCTCATCATGTTCTCTTTACTGAATTGTGGATACTGCCATAAACAGATATATATCATTGTCAAAAAATATTTCAATTAATGAAAATGTCTTTAAATGCCAGTTTTGCGTGTCTCTGAAGTATTTGATGGACATGTATCTTTCTATAGCATATTTTAATAGGCACACTTTGTTTATTTTTGAGTATTTATTAGATGTTCTATCTACTGTGCATATTTCTATAATAATCTAAACTAATAACTGACACAATCATCATCTTGAATGCCTGGTAATTAACTTGTATTTCTTAAATATCCTAAAAAGATTATAGTAACAGATTTCAAAGGACCAGATATGAAAACTAAATTTTCAAATGAGTTGCAATATTTAATACCTTACACAAGAGTTGAAAAAAATGTACACATATTAAGTTGTAATAAACAATAGCCATGAGTCTGTGCCACATAGCTCCATAACCAAATAGTGAGAGGAGAAATCTAGCACCCCAGGAGTGTGGACAAGCCTGTGAGTGAAGGTAAGACCAGCACCACTGCTCAGCAGGACCCACCCAGAAGTTCCAGGACACAAGAACCAAGGAACAGGCAGGGACAGGAGCCTTCCTATTTATGCCTATTGTCAGTGCCATGAAGCTCCATACCAAATAGCACAGAGAAAGAGCTACCCTCCCAGGAGTGTGAACAATACTGTGATGGGGTAAGGCCAGAATCTCTGCTCATAGACCTGCCCAGAACCCTCAGGACACAGGGACTGAGAAGTGGCATTCTGGTTTCCTTCTGAGGCCAGGGAGCTGATCCTGTGACACAGGGCTCCATACTCGGTGCCAAGAGAGAGCTGGTCTCCCAGGAGTGCCAACACAACTTCAAGCACAGGAAGGCCACCACTTCTGTTCAAATTTCTCAATCAAGAGAAACCCTTGCAGAGCCTTCAAGACACAAGAACCAAGAAACAGCTGGGGACAGGATCCTTCTGGTTTCTGTCTGCACCCCAGAGCTGACCCTGTACCACAGCTCTCAAAAACCAAATTCCTTTCAGAGAGAGCTGGTCTCCAAAAAGTACTGACACAAAGGCTTGCAGGAGGGACAAGCCATAGTCAGATAGCACAAGATTCGCTAACACCAGATATAAATGGATGGTGAAGGGCAAAGGCAAGACCATAAGTAACAGAAATCAAGGCAACTTGGCATCATCAGAACCCAGTTCACCACAGCAAGCCCTGGATACCCCAACAAACCAGAAAAGGAAGACTCAGATTCAAAATGACTTCTCATAATGATGATAGAAGACTTTAAGAAAGAAATAAGTAACTCCATTAAAGAAATACAAGAGAACACAGGTAAATAGCTCGAAGTCCTTAAAGAGGAAATACAGGAAAACACAATCAAACACGTGAAAGAAATGAACAAAAACATCCAAGATCAAAAAATTGAAATAGAAACAATAAAGAAATCACAAAAGGAAACAGCCCTGGAGATAAAAAAACCTAGGAAAGAGATCAGGAGTCATAGATGCAAGTATTGCCAACAGAATACAAGAGATAGAAGAGAGAATCTCAGATGCAGAAAACTTTGAAACAACAGTCAAAGAAAATGAAAAATGAAAAAAAGATCCTAACCCAAAACATACAGCAAATCCAGGACACAGTGAGAAGACCAAATCTAAGAATATTAGATGTAGAAGAGAGTGAAGATTCCCAACTTAAAGGGCCAGTAAATATCTTCAACAAAATTATAGAAGAAAACTTCCCTAACCTAAAGAAGAAGATGCATGTAAACATTAAAGAGGCCTACAGAACTCCAAATAGATTGGACCAGAAAAGAAATTCCTCCTGTCACATAATAGTCAAAATACCAAATGCACAAAGTAAGAAAAGAATATTAAAAGCATTAAGGGAAAAAGGTCAAGTAACATATAAAGCAGACCTATCAGAATTACACCAGACTTCTCACCAGAGACTATTAAAGCTAGAAGATCCTGGGCAGATCTCACATAGACCCTAAGAGAACACAAGTGCCAGCCCAGGTTGCTATATCGGGCAAAACTCTCAATTACCATAGATGGTGAAACCAAGGTATTTCATGACAAAACCAAATTTACACAGTATCTTTCCACAAACCCAGCCCTACAAAGGATAATAGATGGAAAATGCCAACACAAGGAGGGAAATGATATCCTAGAAAAAGTAATAAGTAATGTTTCAAAGAACCCAAAAGAAGATAGCAGCACAAACATAAAAAATAATATTGAAAATAACAAGAAGCAACAATCACTATTCCTTAATATCTCTTAACATCAATGGGCTCAATTACTCAATTAAAAGACATAGTCTAACAGACTGGATACATAAAGAGGACCCAGCATTTTGCTGCATACAGGAAAAACGTCACAGTGTTAAAGACAAACACTATCTCAGAGTAAAGGGCTGGAAAACAATATTCCAGGCAAATGGCCCCAAAAAAGAGACAGGAGTAGCCATTCTAATATCAGATAAAATTGACTTTCAGCAAAAAGTCATCAAAAAAGAAAAGGAAAGATACTTCATCCTCATCAAAGGAAAAATCTACCAAGAAGTACCCTCAATTCTGAACATCTATGCTCCAAAAGCAAGGGCACCTATCTTCATACAAGAAACTCAAAGCACACATTGAACCTCACACAATAATAGTGAGCGACTTCAGCACTCTTCTCTCATCAATGGACAGATCTTGGAAACACAATCTATACAAAGGCATAGTGAAACTAACAGAAGTTATGGATGAAATGGATTTAACAGATATCTATAGAACATTTCATCCTAAATCAAAAGAATATGCCTTCTTCTCAGCACCTCATGGTACTTTCCCCAAAATTGACCAAGTAATCGGTCACAAAACCAATCTCTACAAATATAAGAAGATTGAAACAATTCCATACCTCCTATCACATCATTACGGATTAAGGTTGGTTATCAGTGGCAACAAAAACAACAGAAATCCCACATACACATGGAAGCTGAAAAACACTTTCCTCAATGATAATTTAGTCAAGGAAGAAATAGAGAAAGAAATTAAAGACTTCCAAGAATGTAATGAAATTGAAAGTACAACATTTTCAAACTTATGGGACACAATGAAAGCAGTGTTAAGAGGAAAGCTCATAGCTCTGAGTGCCTCCAAAAAGAAACTGGAGTTAGCATACACTAGCAGCTTAACTGCACACATGAAAGCTCTAGAACAATAAGAAGCTAACACACCCAAGAGGAATCGAAGGCAAGAAATAATCAAACTCAGGGTTGAAATCAATCAAGTAGAAACAAAGAATCATCAAAACCAGGAGCTGGTTCTTTGAGAAAATCAACAAGATAGATAAACCCTAAGCCAGACTAACCAGAGGGCACAGAGACAGTATTCAATTTAAGAAAATCAGAAATGAAAAGTGAGATAAAACAAAAGAAACTGAGGAAATTCAAAAAAATCATCAGAACCTACTACAAAAATGTATGATCAACAAAGTTGGAAAATCTGGATTAAATGGACAATTTTCTAGACAAATACCAAATTTAAGTCAGGATCAGATAAACCATCTAAACAGTCATATAACCCCTAAAAAAATAGAAGCAGTCATTAAAAGACTCCCAACCAACAAAGCCCAGGACCAGATGGGTTTAGTGCAGAATTCTTTTGGACCTTCAAAGAAGACCTAATACAAACACTCTTCAAACTATTCCACAAAATAGAAACAGAAGGAACACTGCCCAATACATTCTATGTGGCGACAGTAACACTGATCCTAAAACCTCACAAAGACCCAACAAAGAAAGAAAACTTCAGATAAATTTCCCTTATGAATATCAATGCAAAAATAGTAAATAAAATTCTTGCAAACTGAATCTAAGAACACATCAAAACGATGATTCATCATGATCAAGTAGACTTCATCCCAGAGATACAGGGATGGTTCAATACCCAGAAACCCATCAATGTAATCCACTAAGTAAACAAACTCAAAGAAAAAAGCCATATAATCATTTCATTAGATGCTGAAAAAGCATTTGACAGAATTCAACATCCGTTCATGATAAAATTCTGAGAAAGATCAGGAATTCAAGGCCAATACCTAAACTTAGTAAAAGCAATAGACAGCAAACCAGTAGCCAACACCAAACTAAATGGAGAGAAACTTGAACCATTCCCACTAAAATCAGGGACTAGACAAGGCTGTACACTCTCTCCCTATCTATACAATATAGTACTTGAAAGTCAAGCTAGAGGAATTAGAAAACGAAAGGAAGTCAAAGGGATACAAATTGGAGAGGAAGAAATCAAAATATCACTCTTTGCAGATGATATGATCTTATACTTAAGTGACCCAAAAAACTCCACCAGAGAACTGCTACAGCTGATAAACAACTTCAGCCAAGTGGCTGGATATAAAATTAACTCAAACAAATAAGTAGTCTTCCTATACTCGAAGGATAAACAGGCTGAGAAAGAAATTAAGGAAATGACACCCTTCACAATTGTCATAAACAATATGAAGTATTTTAGTGTGACTCTAAGCAAACAAGTGAAAGATCTGTATGGCAAGAACTTCAAGTCTCTGAAGAAAGAAATCAAAGAAGACCTCAGAAGATTGAAAGATCTCCCATGTTTATGGATTGGCAGGATTAATATAGTAAAAATGGCCATCCTGCCAAAAGCAATCTACAGATTCAATGCAATTCCCATCAAAATTCCAAATCAATTCTTCATAGATGTAGAAAGAGCAATTCTCAAATTCATATGGAATAACAAAAAACCCAGGATAGCAAAAACTATTCTCAACAGTAAAAGAACTTCTGCAGGAATCAGCCTCCCTGACCTCAAGCTGTACTACACAGAGCAGTAGTGACAAAAACTGCATGGTATTGGTACAGTGACAGGAAGATAGATCAATAGAATAGAACTGAGATCCAAAAATGGTCCCACACACCTATGGTCACTTGATCTTTTACAAAGGAGATAAAACCATCCAGTGGAAAAGAGATGGCATTTTCAACAAATGGTACTGGTTCAACTGGCAGTCAACATGTAGAAGAATGCAAATTGATTCATTCCTATCTCCCTGTACAAAGCTCAAGTCCAAGTGTATCAAGAACTTCCAAATAAAACTACACTGAATCTAATAGAAGAGAAATTGGGGAAAGTCTCGAATACCTGGGCACAGGGGAAAAGTTCCTGAACAGATCACCAATGACTTATGCTCTAAGATCAAGAATCGACAAATGGAACCTCATAAAATTGCAAAGAGTCTGTAAGGCAAAGGATACTGTCCCAATATAGTGGGAAAATATCTTTACAGATTCTACATCCAATAGAATTTTAATAACTAATATACTCAAAGAACTCAAGAAGTTAGACTCCAGAGAACCAAATAACCCATCTAAAAATGTGGAACAGAGCTGAACAGAGAATTCTCAAGTGAGGAAACTCGGAGGTCTGAGAAGTACCTAAAGAAATGTTCAACATCCTTTGTCATCAGAGAAATGCAAATGAAAGCAACCCTCAGATTCAACCTCATACCAGTCAGAATGGCTAAGATCAAAAACTCAGGTGACAGCAGATGCTGGCAAGGATGTGGAGAAAGAGGAACCCTCCTACATTGCTGGTTGGATTGCAAGCTGGTACAACCACTCTGGAAATCTGTTTGGTGAACCCTCAGAAAACTGGACATAATACTACCTGATTACCCAGCTATGTCTCTCCTGGGCATATACCCAGAAGATGCTCCAACATGTAATAAAGACACATGCTCCACTATGTTTGTAGCAGCCTTATTTATAATAGCCAGAAGCTGGAAACAACCCAGATGGCCCTCAACAGAAGAAATCCCTTAAACAAATAAAGGAAAATACAAACAGGTGAAGGAATTGAACAAAACCATCCAGAACATAAAAATGGAAAAAGAAACATTAAAGAAAACATAATGGGAGACAACTCTGGAGATGGAAAACCTAGGAAAGAGAGCAGGAGTCACAGATGCAAGCATCACCAACAGAATATAAGAGATAGAAGAATGAATCTAAGGTGTAGAAGATTCCATAAAAGACATGAACATAATAGTCAAAAAAAGAAAAATGCAAAAAGCAAAAAGCTCCTAACTCAAAACATTCAAGAAATCCAGGACACAATGAGAAACCAAACCTGAGAAAAATAGGTATAGAAGAGAGTAAAGATCACCAACTCACAGGGCCAGCAAACATATTTGACAAAATTATACAAGAAAACCTTCCTAACCTAAAGAAAGAGATGCCCATGAACATATAAGAAGCCTACAGAACACCAAACATATGGGACCAGAAAAGAAATTTCTCCTGTCACATAATAATTAATACACCAAAATGCACAGAACAAAGAAAAAATATTGAAAGTAGTAAGGAAAAAATGTCAAGTAACATATAAAGGCAGACCTATCACAATTACCCCAGACTTCTCAAGGAACACTCTAAAAGCCAGAAGATCCTCGGCAGATGTCATATAGACCAGAAGAGAACAAAAATATCAGTCCAGTCTGCTATATCCAACAAATCTCCTAATTACCATAGAGAGAGAAACCAAGATATTCCAAAACAAAACCAAATTTAAACAATATATTTCCATTAATCCAGTCATATAGGGGATAATAAAAGGGAAAGTTCAACACAAATAGGAAAACTATACCCAGGATAAAACAAGAAATTAATCTTCTCACAACAAACCCAGAAGAAGGGAAAAAACATAATTCCATATCTAACAACAAAAATAACAGGAAGCAACAATCATTGGTACTTAATATCTCTAAAAAGCAATGGATTCAATTCCCCAATAAAAAGACATAGGCTAACAGACTGGATACATAAACAGGATTCAGCATTTTGCTACATAAATGAAACAGACCTCATTGAAAAAGACAGACACAATCTCAATTAAAAGGAAGTAAATTTTTTTTTCCAGTTTCTGGTCCCAAGAAACAAGCTGGAGGGGCCATTATAATATTCAATAAAATAAATGAATACCAAAAGTTACCAATAAAAGATGGGGAAGGATATTATATACTCATCATAGAAAAAAAAATCGCCAGGATGAATTTTCAATTCTGAACCTCTATGCCCCAAGTATTAGGGCACCCACATTTGTAAAAGAAAGATTATTGAGGTTCAAAGTACACATTGAAACTCCACAGTAATAGTGGGAAACTTCAACACTCCCTTCTCACCAATGGACATATCATGGAAACAGAAACTGAACAGAGACACGGTAAAACTGACAGAAGTTATGAACCAAATAGATTTAACAGATATCTACAGAACATCTCACCCTAAATCAAAATAATATACTTTCTTCTCAGCACCTCATGGACCCTTCTCAAAGACTGATCATATAACTGGACAGAAAACAAACCTCAACAGATACAAGAACATTGAATTAATACCATGTATTCTATCTGACCAGCATGCACTTAGACTGGTCTTCAACAAAACCAAAACAACAGAAAGACTACATATACATCGAAGATGCACAACTATCTACTCAATGATAACATGTTCAGGGAAGTAATAAAGAAAGAAATTATAGTGATTTTAAAATTAAATGAAAGTGAAGGCACAACATTCCCCAACTTATGGGGCACAATGAAAGCAGTGCTAACAGGAAATCTCATGGCCCTGAGTGCCTCTATAAAGAAATTGGAAAGATTGTACACTAGCAGCTTAACAGCACATCTGAAAGCTCTAGAATAAAAAGAAGCAAATATCCCCAGGAGGAAATAATCAACCTCAGGAATGAAATCAAACAAGTAGAAACAAAGAGAACTATACAAAGAATCAACTAAATTTGTTGCTGGTTCTTTGAGAAATTCAACAAGAGAGACAAACAAGCATTTAGCCAAACTAAGTATAGGGTACAGAGGGAGTATCCAAATTAACAAAATTAGAAATAAAAAGGAGGCATATCAGCAGATACTGAAAAAAATAGAAAAAATAATCAGAGCCTACTACAAAAATCTATGTTAAAAAAAAACTGGAAAATCTAAATGAAATGGATGATTTCTAGAGAGATATAAGGCACCAAATTTAAATCAGAATCAGATAAGCCATCCAAACAGTACCATAACCCGTAAGGAAATACAAGCAGTCTCCCAACCAAACAAAATTTCAGGGCCAGATGGTTTTAGTGCAGCATTTTATTGGAACTTCAAAGAAGACCTAATACAAGTACTTCTCAAACCATTCCACAAAATAGTAACAGAAGGAACACTATCCTATTCTTTCTATGATGCCATAGTCACACTGATACCTAAACCACACAAAGGCCCCCAAAAAGAAAGAGAACTTCAGATCAATTTCCATTATGAATATCAAGCAAAAATACTCAATAAAATTCTCACAAACCAAATCCAAGAACACATCAAAATGATCATTCACCGTGAACAAGTAGACTGCATCCCAAGACTGCAAAGATTGTTCAGTATATGGAAATCCATCAAGGTAATCCACTATATAAACACACTCAAAGTAAAAAATAATGAGATCATTTCATTAGATGTTAAAAACCTTTGAAAATTACAACATGCCCGAATCCCAAAAGTATTGGAGAGATCAGGAATTCAAAGTCCATACCTAAATATAATACAAGCAATATAAAACAAATTAATAAACAATGTCAAATTAATGTAGAGAAACTCAAAGCAATTCCATTAAAACCAAGAACTAGACAAGGCTGCCCAGTCTCTCCCTATTTATTCAATATAGTACTTGTAGTTCTAGCCAGAGCAATTTGACAACAAAGGAGATCAAAGTGATGCAAACCTGGAAGGAGGAAGGCAAGATATTACTATTTGCATATGATATGGTTATATATATACCCAAAAAATGATACCAGAGAGCTCCTACAACTGATAAGCTTGAAATAAACTTAAATCTAACTGATCAGTAGCCTTCCTCTACTTAAAGGTTAAATGGTCTAACAAAGAAATTAGGGAGACAACACTCTTCACAGTAGTCACAAATTATTAAAAATATCTCGGTGACTCTAAGCAAGTGAAAGATCTATCTGACAAGAATTTCAAGACTCTAGAGAAAGAAAAAAAAAAAAAGGCCTCACAAGATGGAAATATCGCCCATGCTCATGTAACAGCAGACTTAACAGTAGAAATTGCCATTCTACCAAAAGCAACGTACACCATCCCAGAACTCAAGCTATACTTCAGTGCAATAGTGATAAACACTGCAGGGTATTGGTACAATGACCGGCAGGTAGATCAGTGGTATAGAATTGAAGACTCAAAAATGAACCCATACTCCTCTGGTCACCTGATCTTTGACAAAGGAGCTAAAACCATCCAGTGGAAAAAAGATAGCACTTTTAACAAATGGTGCTGGTTCAACTGATGCTCAGCATGTAGAAGAATGCAAACTGGTCCATTCTTACCTCCTTGCACAAAGCTCAAGTCCAAGTGGATCAAGGGCCTCCATATAAAACCAGATATACTGAAACTAACAGAAGAGAAAAAGGGGAAGAGCCTCAAACACATGAGCACATGGAAACATTTCCTGAACAGAACACTAATAGCTCATGCTCTAAGACCATCAATTGACAAATGGGACATCATAAAATTGAAAAGCTTCGGTAAGGCAAAGGACACTGTCAATAGGATAAAACAGCAACCCATAATTTGGGAAAAGATCTTTACCAACCCTTTATCCAATAGAGGGCTAATATCCAAAATAAAAAGAATAAAAAATAAAAAACCCCAGAAGTAAGATTCATGAGAAACAAATAATCCTATTAAAAAAATGGGGTACAGAGCTAAACAGAGAATTTGCAACTGATTAATCTTTAATGGCTGAGATGTACTTAAGGAAATGTTCAACATCTTTAGTATCAGGGAAATGCAAATCAAAATGGCCCTGAGATTTCACCTCACACCAGTCAGAACGGCTAAGACTAAAAATTCAGGTGACAGCAGATGCTCGCAAGGATTCAGAGGAAGAGGAACACTCCTCCATTGCTGTTGGGACTGCAAGCTGGTAAAATCCCTTTAGAAATCAGAATGGTGATTTCTCACAAAATTGGAAATGGTTCTACTTGAAGACCCAGCTATATCACTAGTGGGTATATCCAAAAATGATGCTCCAACATATAACAAGGATACATGCTCCACTATGTTTATGATAGCCTTATTTATAATAGCCAGAAGCTGGAAACAACCCAGATGGCCCTCAACAGAAGAATGAAAATAGAAAATGTTGTACATTTACACAATGTATTACTTTTCAGCTATTAAAAATAATGAATTCATGAAATTCACAGGCAAATGAATGGAACTAGAAAATATCATCCTGAGTGAGGTAACCCAGACACAAAAAACACACATGGTATTTAGTCACTAATAAGTGGATATTAGCCCCAAAACTCACAATTCACATGAAGAAGGGCAGAATGCTGTGAGGAAGGACGACCAGGGTGTGGATGCTTCAGAGCTTCATTGAGGGGAGGACAGGATGATTTGGGGAAGTGGAAGGATGGGTAACCTGGGAGGGAGTGAGGAGGGGGACTAAATAAGAAGGCAGTATCAGGTAGTGTAGGGGACAGGTGAGAGGTACATTGTGTCAGGAAATCAAATAAAAATATGTAGTAGTGTGGGATGAGGAACTGTGGGTATCCACTGGAGGGTCTCAGTCACCAAGGAAGCAAGAGGCTCCCAGAGTCCCACAGAGATGACTTTAGCCAAAATGACTGCAGTGAAGGGGAGATAGAATGAGTAGAGAACTCCTCCAGTCAATAGGCACCTCCCCCAGTTGAGGGATGGGGCCACTCACCCATCTCAAACGTTTTAACCCGGAAATGTTCCTGTGCAAGAGAAAGACAGGGAAAATAATGGAGCAATGACTATGGGAAGATTCATCGGGGGACTGCCCAATCTGGGGATCAATCCTGTCTGCAGACATCAAACCCTGACACTGCCAAGAGATGTTTGTTTACAGGAATCTGGTATGATTGCTCCTAGGGCCAGAAACTGACCAGTTCAGATCTAGATGCTTGGAACCAGTCATCAGAATGAGCTCAGATACCCTGGTGGGAGAGCTGACAGACTGGAGGAGTGGAGAGGGATTGAAACCCCATAGGAAGAACAGTAACAACTGGTCGGACCACCCAGTGTTCCCAGGGACTAGACCTCCAACCAAGGGATATACAGGGAAGGACCCATGGCTCCAGATACATATGTAGTAGGTGACGGCTTTGTCTGACATTAATTTGAGGGGAGGCCCTTGGTCTTGTGGAAGTTTGATGCCCCAGTGTAGGGGAACTCTGGACCGGTGGGGCTGGTGAGGATGGATGATTGTAGGCATCCTCTTAGAGGCAAATGGGAGGGTGGAGATGCACATTTTGGATGGGGGTTTGTGGAAGGGTAACTTGGAAGGAGGTTATCATTTGAGATGTAAATGAATGGAATGATTAATAAAAAGAAAGTTAGTTGTAACATTTATTGTCTAGCCTCTGTAGGCTTAGAAAGTTCAGTTTTAAATGAATTTCTCAAAGAATCTTTCTGTAAGGCTGGACAAACCAAGGTCATCTGGGGTTAGCAGCTTCCTTTGAAGCTGTTCTGGAAGTAAGTCATCTGAGGAAACTGTGTAAATCATTCTGAGGAAGGAATAGGTATTCCAACATCTCCAAGTGTGGATCCTGGAAGGACTGCTTGCTTGATTGTTATTTTCTGTAAACATGTAAGTTCTCACAAGTGATACACAGTTCTGTACCAACAATGTATAGAATGTACCTAGTGCGGAAATCAGTTTGTTAGGACTCTTTGTTCTCTGCTTGGGCAAGTAAAAGACGTCTGTCTCTCCAAAATTAATTTGGATTATAACCAAACTTCCATATAAACTCTTGTTTATGCCATTCAATAGAACAATGTGACGAGTCCTGGGAATCCTGTACCAACAAGATTAATTGACTGCATTAATTGATTGTTTCTTTATAGAGGCATTATCTCTCTAAATCCTTTAGATTTGTGTTGTCTCCTGTTTGTAATCATAACCATTAGCAAATCTCCCTCTATAAAATCTGAAAGTTATTATTTTGGATGGAATGCAGAGCCTTCTTTTGTTTCCTGTTGACACAAGCATAAAGCCTCTCTCTCAAAATAATGTACCTTTTCTCCAGCAATTTGAAGTATTCATAACTATAGACTGATCCAATCTATCAGTTCCTTTTTTATTAAGGTCTATTCCACTTTGGACTCACTAAAAGAGGATATATAATACCAACATTACTGTTGAACTTACAAATATTTTTATGTTGATAAATCAAGACAAGACTCTATGGAGTCCAAACTTTCTCCTCTGCAGTGACATGTATTTATTACTATTACTGAGACAGGGTTTTGCTGTGTAGCCAGGACTGTCCTGGATTTGCTCTGTAGATCAGGCTGGCCAAGAACTTGTAAGGAACCTATCTGGCTCTATATATGTTTTGCTTATCAAATCCTACCAGTTTGTGCAAACAAAACTGGCTGAAGCATATTTTTAAGCATATTGCACCTCTTTATAGATTTGGGTTGTATTTTCTTCCAGGCTGAGCTGCCATCAGTTCTCCCATAGCAGCTCCACATTTCAAGGACGGACTGCTCAGAACAGTGTAACTCCCTACCTCATGTTTGTTCTCATGATCTGCCATTAGTCTTTCTGGGGGAGCCCCACATTTGAGGAGATTCATTGACTGCTCACAGTAGTATGACATTTTATCTCATGTCAGTGCTCAATAACTCTTGTCTGTGGATGGCATGCAGCTTTCATGTTCCTCTTTTGTGAAGTTCCACTCCGAGTTATCAACCCTCAGCTCTAGGAATCAGATACCCTGTTTCCCTAGTAGTGCCTCTGCAATCTTGCACACTTTAGTGAATATATGCCTCTGTGATCTTGTTGCTGCCTGTCCTGAGGAGATATTGTGCTGTGGCTATCTTTTCATCTGCTGTTATTACCATTTTATCTTAAAGAGACAATGACTCTCCTACTCACTAGGGTTTTGTTCAGTTTAGGTTTTATCCATAGGTATCAGAAGCCAGTCTTAATCTGACTATTGCAGTTTTATTCAGTCTAATACATCTGCTGTACAGCAGTGTTTTTGTAGCGCCCAGGCTGTCATCTAAGCCTTGTGTCTATAGCTCATGGGCTCCATGCACTTGTCAGTTCTGGTTGAGGTAGTAGGTGGCCATGGACTGGAAAGCCTCCAAGCCTCACTGCTGGTGCTGGAAGGTCTGAGAGCAGAGGCTTTGGAGATGTGTTTCTATGTAGATACACAGCACAGAATTGGCTACTAAGAGCAGATGTACCTTAGTTTATGCTCTGACCCCCTTGAAATCACAGGTTTCAACTAGCAGGAGTTCTGACACTTATCCTGAACTACACAAGGCTTGGAGAGAAAAAAAAAAGTAATATTGCTAAGGAAACATTTATCCCTTCCTTTTCATTGTTATGGCTTTTCTCTTAAAAGGCACAGTGTGCCTTTTAACTTGGATACCTGGAATCTCAATTTGGTTTATAAGTAAGTTTATAAGTAACTTCTCACACCACACTGGTTCCTCAAAATATTTTGATTACTATTACTCTTGGGATTAGCTAAACCCTCTTATTGCCTGTAAATATCTATTAAGGGTTTTTACCCTACTTCACACAACTCAAGAAATTTGTTTATGGTAAAGATAATAGAAATATAGGAAGAATTTCCAAGGGTTCACTTAAGAGAAAGTAACTTCAAAAACATGGAAAATGGCATGTTTATAGAGTATAGACATTAATTATAAACAGACTCAGTGACAAGAACTTATCAGGTTCTTTTATGAAAACTTAATACCAATAAGATAGACATAAAGTTCAGGTTTTTGAAATATTTCAGAAAAGAAAGAAAACACTAAGTGTATATAGTTTTAGTAGCAAAGTATAAAAGAGAAATTTCCTGAATGTCATTACCAAAGTATATGTATGAGAGGCCCTCTGTGTTCTTACTCTGTGGACATTGTACAGTTAGTTAGTTGGTTCACATCCTCACTGAAGTTTCCTTCACATTTAAATTCGGCTGGATTTTGAACTTCAAAAGAAAAATCATTAATGTACCTAATATTTGGTTTGTGGATTTCATAACTTTTTTTTTTAGTTTGAAAGCCACTCCAGGATTATCTAAACCTAGTCGCTATAGATTAAATATTGAGTCATAATGGCCTATCTTATCAGAAAGCGAAGAAATATGCAAAATCAACTGATACCCTATTTCAGTAAAATAAAATTTTGGTTGTCAGCTAGCCTGAAGCAGGAAGATCAATTAATCAGTTACAACCTTTACCTGATGGAAGTGAAATTTGAATAGTCTCAACTTGAGAACTTGGACTCCCAGCTCCATAGCATGTCTAAAATGTATACAGGGCAGAATGATTATTTTACTCATAAGCTGCTCGACACTTTACCTCATGCTTCTTTTTATTGAGGAGTCTTTTTGCTGAGTATTTCCTGTTAAAAATGAAGATACTTATGCTTAATTTTCAAAGGCCCAAAAGAATGCAGTCAATTCTCAATTAAAAGATGGACTAGGGAAGAAAATTAAGACTCTATCGCACTTTCTCTGCCCATGGATGACCACTAGCTAAAATCGTTCTTAGTATTTGTATATTGGCATTGGCAAAGTGAATCAGGGACAATGCTCTCACTGAACAATGCAATGGAATGTAATGGGGCTCTGGGGATGAAAAATAGAGACTGTCTAGCTTCAGAAAAAATGACAGCACCGAGTTAGTGCAATGTTTGAAATAGCTATTTAAGTAGACATTTAACATTGAATTGTTTTAGAAGCAATTATTCAATCTTTCCAATGCCCAATCAAAGGACTACATTGAATTCTGTTAATGGCTTCATTTCTGTTAAACTGTAACAGAAATAATGGCATAGGCTTACTATAGATTTTAGTGCTGTTCTCCTTCCTTTAAGGCAAAAAGTAAAGAGAGTGGGGGCAGTATATGGAACACTGCAAGGGAGATAAAGGGGGACAGAGAATGAAAGACAATTCCAGGTATGGTGGTGCATATCTGTAATAATAGCATGTAAGAGGATGAAAAGAGGAGAGGCCAAGCTACACAGTATAGTAGTACTCTATAAAAAGAAAGAGAAGAAAAATAAAGGAAGAGAATGAAGGGGAGGAGGAAGAAATGCAGGAAAGTACAGAGGAAAAGAAGGAAATAAAGAATATATAAGTATAGCTAAGGACAAAACAAATGAAAAAGATGAGAAGGAAATAAGCAGTGCTAAACAATACCAAAACCTGAATGAGAGTAGTTTAATACAGACTGAATCACAGGCCCTGTGTTCCTTAAGAAAACTTTACAAATCCTTACTATATTTCCTTGTACATAAGAAAATGACCTACTTCCTAGCATTGTAGCAAGAGCCCTAGGCCAAAAAAAAAAAAAATTGAATGTGATTTGTGTGCTAAAGGGCACAATAAAAAATTATATTCTGTGAGTTTATTTCTATTTCAGTCAAAATCTCCACACTGAAAATTGGTCTGTATTCAGTTCTATAATCAATATAGTTCAAAATAAACATCAAAGAGTGTGCACACTCTTCATATTCATAGCTATATTTGAATAAATGAATACAAAAGTAAGGTGTTAGCAAGTTCCTCAAGCTTCCTTGGGAGCAATTAAGACAGAGATATACTTGATCTAAGCAATTATCATCAAGCCCATGTTATTTGTTCCTTCCTGAAATGAGAAATAAATGAATGACAGGGAGAATGTTTCTCTTCAGGTATAGGCACAAAACAAAGGCCAGTGGGCAAGCTTAGAACTTAATTTAGAATTAAATGACTATTTCAAAAATATTTGTCATGGGAATTTCTTTAAGCAGGTATTGTCAATATTTAAACTTACTCACCCATTTTTTGTACCTAAACTCTGAAAAACAAATCTAGATTTGGATCTTGGTTAGATAAATAGATAATGTTACTATCTTTGACATCTGATCTTAACCTGAGTTAGTATAAATTCAAATATATTTATTTAATTGAAAATGGTGGGAAGAACATACAGAGTCCTCTGACCACTATGTGCACTCATTTTCTATGTTTTTGTGACATTCTTCCCTCTCAGTTCAAAGATAGTCAAGGAAACTTCATTCATTCGATGTAGAAGAATATATGAAAATATGAACAGCCTATAGATAGATAATACCAACAAAAGAAATAACATGCAAATGGCCAATTATGTTTAACTCACCATTTTGTTCAATGCAAAAAGAAACATGAGGGATTACCTGCGAGTTGTGAGTAAAATAAAATGATGCCAACACAGCTCTCTTTTCATTATTGCTTCCAAGCTTGCCTTCACCTGATACATCTTTACATAGTAAAGCTTTTCAGAGCAAATTATAGTAACATTTTCTAAATGAGAGATATACTTAAGATTAAAATACGACAAGCTATTTTAGATTCAACCAATTTTGATTTGAAATACACATGATATAAACAAGAAATATACATGATATAAACAAGATATAAACATGATATATATACATATATAGATATATGTGTACACGTATATACATATATATGTGTGTGTATATATATCTATACCTATCTATCTATATCTATATCTATATCTATATCTATATCTATATCTATATCTATATCTATATCTATATCTATATCTATATCTATATCTATATCTATATCTATATCTATATCTATATCTATATCTATATCTA